>CM076576.1:25159621-25568608 GCA_034641835.2 Pinus albicaulis
GGCTAGATTTTGTTCCAGATTTTGCTTAGATTTTGTGCTACATTTCTGAAGACGCAGATTGCTCTGTTCAAGTTATTTCACCTTTAATGAAGAAGACAGTGTTTTTTTTAAAAGCGTTGAGTTGATTTGGTGTTAGATTCCGTCTGGTGGTAGAGGGCCCCTGCCTCCTGCACGGTTTTATTTGCGTAATTTAGATAAGTATCCTAGCTGCCTTTACGTTTTTGAAGTTGAATTCGTAGTTTTTTTCATTAGCTACTATAGTTATACTCATTCTAAAAACTCTTCCAAAAGAAGAAGCTCTTCCAAAAGATCATGATAATGAATGGGAAATGGCTATAGTGTTGTAGGATTTAATTGCAATCTCTTTTGTTCACCATCACAGTTATACTTATGCTAAGTACTCTTCCAAAAGAAGAAACTCTTCCAAAAAATCCTTATAATGTCTTAAGCATGATTGTGATCTTGAACATTTCAGTTGTGTGTTTGCACTAAGTACCATAGCTGTTCTTGCTCTTAAACGCTTTTCCAAAATATCATAATGATGGGTAGGAGATAGCTATGATATCTTAGTTTTTCATTGCTTTCAGTCTTTATGTTTGCATTTGCACTGAATTGTACAGTTAGGATTTTTCTAAGAAACTCTTCCAAAATACCAATCATGATGGACAAACAGACTGTATAATTCCATAGAATAATGCATGATAGCCTAGTTAGGATACTCCGGAGTTTAATTGCACTTAATTCATGCTTAGTTATTTTGTTTTAAGTTTGATAATGACTTGGTAGTTCAACACTGTTTTAGATTAGTGACATCTTAAGTTCAGTTTTAGCTTAACTCATTGCATTTGCACTCCACATTCAGTTGTCATTCACTGCATATTAGATTACTTCAGTTGTTAAACTTAACAAAACAACCTTCATTATTTACAAACCTCTTCTTGTTCTAAAATCCATAATTGATTCATAACCATATGAACAGAAGACAATATCATTTTAAGGCCTGAAGTACTTCTGCAACTTCCTTATCATCTCACAAACAAACATTTCCTCAAAATACTATTTTAAAAATCTATAACCTTTGAGTGAAGTGTAGTGTTATCAAACTAAGTTGCAGAATAGAGTTAGGAACTAGTCTTAAAGTAGAGATCTTATGATGGTATCAATGTTTTACTCCAAATATGCTTCAACAAATCTCTAATCATGGATAAAATGTTGCATCATTATAAGTTAGTTGTTTAACTATTTAGTTAGGAGAATTTGCATGCTTAGCTGACCATGTCTCAAGCTCTCTCTCAAAATACCTTTGATGAAAGAATTTGACAAGTTGAGTTTATGTTTTGAATCATTTGCTTAAAATTCATTATCAAGCTTTGTTTCTGTTTAGTCATAGTTTGGATTTGATTTTGTTTCAGTAGTTTCCTTTGCATTCACCACTTGTCATCAACCAATCAGGTTTCACTCTGTTTTAATCATTAGCTTCTTTTCACTAGCTTTCTAGTCATTTTCCTTGTGAACATAAAACTACCAAAAAGACCAAAAACATCATAAATCATCACAAAAGACCAAAAACATCATAAAACACTAAACACAACGCATTAAGAGACAAAACACCTAGGCACATACGGTGCAGTTCACTTCAGCAGTTTACCAACCCTGGTTGACAATTAAATGAACTCAATTTAGGAGACTAGGTTGAGACCAAACATTTTGGCGCCGTTGTCGGGGAAGTGAAAACTAGGTAACCTTTGTTTCTTAGCATCCAAAAAAAATTATATGCGTAGGGAGAGAGATTCAAGGGGAAGATTTATAAGCAGTAGAGGCAGAAGTTTGATTTCTAGAACACCACTTGTTTCATCTAGATCCAGAGCTAGTACACCTTCAACTCAAACCCATCTTCCATCCTTTACTGATCCTGGACTTCTAGAAGACCTGAAATCAGATATCCCATTAGAGAAACCTTCCACTTCATCTACTGAACTTGCCATAGAAAAAAATCTAAAGACTCCTGGTAGGGACATAAATCTTTCCACTTCCATAGGAGAGTCAACCATGGCAGAAGAAGGAGGAGGAGGAGTTTTTAATGGAGAACACACACTATTTGGAGGTAGAGGTAGAGGTAGAGGAGAAGGAGGTAGAGGTGAAGATGGAGGAAGAGGTAGAATAGGAAGCTCTTTTGGGTTCCCTATAATTGATGAAGAAACCAATACAACCATGAAAAACATTTCACCCTCTGTCCTTCCAAACTTCTATGGACTTAAAACTGAAGATCCTGAAACCTTCTTATTTGAATTTGAAGTGTTGTGTAGAACTTATGACTACTTACAAGATGCTCAAAAACTGAAATTATTTCCTTCAACTTTGAAGGGAGCAGCATTGAAGTGGTTTATGAGTCTAATCAGTAGTTCTATTAGAACATGGGAAGACATGAAACAAGCATTTCTAGAGAGATATTTGGATTATTGTATGCCGGTTAATCATAAGGAAGAAGTGTTCAAGATGTTACAAAAGGAAGATGAAAATTTGGAAGATTTGTTGGAGAGATTTAATTACAACATCAAAAGGGAAAAAATGGAAAACCTAGATCAAGACACCTTAAAAGCTCTTTTGTTGAAAACAATTAGGGATGAATGGTTGGATATCCTCAACATGATGGGAAAAGGGGATATATCACAACTCACATTACCTGAAATATCTGAGTTATGTATCAACCTTTCAAGAGGGAAATCTAAAACTGTCAAAGGTCCAAGAGATCCTGCTCTTGCAAGGGCAAGTAAGTCTGCTTCTGGGACAGTAAGTAGATCAGAAATAGGACATATGCTTGATGATTTTAAATATGACATCTTAGGGAGTCTTAGTGAACAAATAGACACCCTAAAGATACAAAACAAGCAAAAGGCTGAATCTGATGCCTTGGCAATCTTTTGTCCCAAATGTAGAAAGAAACATGCCTTGAGAGAGTGTCCTTTGGATGTAAAAGTTGTAGAAACCTGTGTTATTTGTTCTGAAAAACATGAAACCAAGAATTGTCCTTCTCTTCCCGGTCTCAAACCTGTCTTTTAGGAGGAAACTCTTACAGATTCCACAGAGTCTCTCAATTTTGTATCTAGAAGACCTTGGCAAGGACCTCAAACACAAGGATTCCATGATCAAATGTATAATCAACCTCCATCTTGGAATTCTTGGCAGCAACCTTGGCCCCAATTTCAAAATCAATCTCAGTCTTGGGCACAAGGAACACAAAGTCCCTATGGAATATACTCTCCATACTATCAGTATCCACCATCCTATCCACCATATCCACATTTTTATCCTCAAAATCCTCAACAAAATTTTCCTCAAAATCTTCAACAAAATTTTCAACAAAATCCTCAACAACATCATCAGAACCTACCACATCAAAATCAACCACTCCCATTACCATTTCCTCAAAAATCAAATCAATTTCCTACTCAACCCATACCAAACCCCAATAATAAAAATCCTCAGAACACATACATGATAGAAGGCCAACAGTTTCCAACTTATTTAATTACTCCTCTAGACCTTAGTGATGTTCAACTTAGGTCTGGAAGACTACTTGAAAAGAGGAAACCTCCTGTGATTATACAAGAACAAGATAACTCTAAGGAAGACTCTCTACGGGTGAATAAAAGTCTTGAGGAAGATACATCCTTTCAAGACCCAAACACTGAAAAATTAAAGCAAAAAGATCCAATAAATTCAACACCTGTATTAGAGAAACCATCTACATCTACTTCTATACCTCCCTTTCTGGAAAGATTACAAATTGATAGAGGTGTAGAAAAACAAATCATGGTGTCTAATTATGATTTCCTAGATGAGCTGAGAAATGTTTGCATTAAAATTCCATTATTACAAGCCATCAAGGAAATTCCAATTTTAGCCAAAACAATAAAGGAGTTGAGTATGAAGAAAACAAGAAAAAGAATAAGAGAAACAAAGAAAATTCAACTGGCAGGACAAATAGCAGACATTATGATGGGCAAGATTTCTATTCCAAAGTATCTTGACCCAGGAAATCCAATTGTCAAAATTCACATCAATGGAATTGAAATTCAAAACACACTCATTGATTTAGGAGCAGCAATAAATATCATGAGTAGACAAATCATGGACAAACTGAAACTTCCTAATATTCTCTTTACACCCACACTATTACAATTAGCAGATAGATCTGTGATCAGACCAGATGGGGTAATAGAAGACATTCCAGTGTCCCTAGACTCTTGGGAGTACCTTGTGGATTTCATGATCCTAACACCCAAGAATAATCTAGGAGGCCATCCTGTTATACTAGGAAGACCTTGGTTGGCTACAGCTGATGCTTTTATTAGTTGTAGGTCCGGTGATATGTATATTTCTGATGGTAGTTCAACCAAGAAATTCACTTTATATCCTCCAGCTAGGACAATTACAGATCTAGATGACACTCAATGGATAGAGGATGAAGAATATTTACAACCACTCTTCACAATCTCAGAAATTAGTGAAGATAATCAAATTTTGAATACTCTAGAAAACTTTGAATCTTCTCCAGAACATAAACATGAATCATTTCAGGAGGGATCCAATATTGAATTTTTGTCATCTAGGCAGATGTCTCTTCATTCTATGGACAAATTTGGCAGCTCTACAAGTGAAATTTTTCTAGGCAAAACTTTGAACATAAACAAGAACCTAGAAAAATCTCAACAAGAAGAGTTAGTCAAAGTATTACAGAGACATTCTTCTGCATATGCATGGGAATACACTGACATGAAAGGGATAAGCCCCAAAACTTGCACTCATCACATCTATATAGAGGAAAATTGCAAACCAATCAGACAAACTCAAAGACGGATGAATCCAAATCTTAGGGAAATTGTTAAAGAAGAATTGCAAAAATTGTTAAATGTCAATTTCATCTATCCCATTTCAGATAGTCAGTGGGCTTCTCCTTTGGTAATTGTGCCAAAGAAAAATGGAAAATGGAGGGTATGTGTTGACTACCGAGAACTAAACAAAGCTACTCTTAAAGACCATTTTCCCTTACCTTTCATAGATCAAGTGTTAGATACATTAGCTGGCAAAAATTACTTCTCATTCTTAGATGGGTTTAGTGGTTACAACCAAATCCAAGTAGCACTTGAAGATCAAGACAAAACCACATTTACCTGTCCTTGGGGTACCTATGCTTACCGAGTATTGCCATTTGGATTATGCAATGCACCTGCAACATTCCAAAGGGCAGTATTAAGAATTTTTTCATATCTAATACATGATTGTGTAGAGGTGTACATGGATGATTTCACAGTTTATGGAAACTCATTTGAAGAAGCTTTAGAAAACTTGGAAAAAGTTTTAAAGAGATGTCAGGAAGCAAATCTTTCACTTAGTCATGAAAAATGTTTTATGATGTTTATTGAAGGTATTGTTTTAGGGCATCACATTTCAGGGGATGGGATTAGAGTTGATGAGTCAAAAGTTGAAGTCATCTCTAACTTATCTATTCCAAGTTGTCAAAGAGATGTTAGAAGTTTTCTAGGATTTACAGGATATTATCGGAGATTTATAGAAAACTTCACCAAAATAACATCTCCACTCTTCAAATTACTTACCAAAGATTGTGAATTCAAATGGACTTCTGATTGCCAGTTAGCTTTTGAAACCCTGAAAACAAAAATTTCTGAAGCACCTATATTAAGGGGACCTAACTGGAAGTTACCTTTTCATATCTCCACAGATGCCTCCGATACAGCTCTAGGAGCAGTATTGGGACAAAAAGATTTGATTCCATATGCCATCTATTACACCAGTAAAAATTTGACTCCTGCAGAGTTAAACTATACTGTAACTGAAAAAGAGTTTTTAGCTGTTGTTCATGCCATAAACAAATTTAGACACTATATAATAGGCTATGAAACTTTTATTCATACTGATCATTCTGCAATTAGATACTTAATGAATAAATCAATCACTAATGGCAGAGTTATAAGATGGTTGTTATTATTGCAAGAATTCAACATTACTATTCTAGATAGGCCTAGAAAACAAAACACTGTGGCTGATTTCCTGTCTAGAATTCAAAATATCAAAGATGACACTCCAGTTGAAGATCAATTTCCTGATGAATATCTTTTTGCAATCTCTACTCAAACTCCATGGTTTGCTAATATTGCTAATTATTTAGTTTCAGGAAAATTTCCTTCAATTATGAATGCAAGGGATAAAAGAAAAATCATTAATGATAGTGAAAAATATTCATGGGTCGCTAATGAGTTGTACAAGACAGGTCCAGATTTGATCATTAGAAGGTGTGTTCGTGAAGATGAGATGCCTGAGATTCTTAAAGCATGTCATGATGAACCTTGTAGCGGACACTTTGCTGATAAGAGGACAACCTATAAGATCCTTAATTTAGGATATTATTGGCCATCCTTGTTTAAAGATGCTAAAGATATGTCAAAAGGTGTGACAGTTGCCAAAGGGTAGGGAAACCTTCTCCTTCAGGTGAGATGCCATTACAACCTTAGGTACATATTGAACCTTTTGAAAAATGGGCTTTGGATTTTGTAGGACCTATTAGTCCTCCATCAAGACAGAAAAGGTATATATTAGTTTGCACTGATTATGTTACTAAATGGGTAGAAGCCAAGCCATTACTTGTTGCTAATGAAGCATCTGTAGTTACTTTTCTTTTTGAGGATATTTTTACTTGTTTTGGTGTCCCAAGGGAAATTGTTACAGATCAAGGAGCTCAATTTACATCAAGGCTAGTGGAGAAAATGATGGAGAGGTACAAAATCAGGCATAGAAAATCTACTCCTTATCATCCACAAGCAAATGGTCAAGTGGAGTCTACCGATAAAGTTATTGAAGGAATCCTAACAAAGACTGTCCATTTACATAGAAAAGATTGGGTGGATAGGCTTCCTGAAGCCTTGTGGGCCTATAGAACTACATGGAGAAACACAACAGGCCATACTCCTTATGAACTTGTTTATGGAAAGCAAGTTTTGTTTCCCATAGAGTTCCAGATTCAAACTTTCAAAATGGCAGTTCAGCTAGGACTTGATTTGACGGAGGCACAGAAGCATAGATTGGAGCAAATTAATGAATTGGATGAGATCAGACAAGATGCAGTTCAGAAAAAAAGTCTAGTCCAACAGCAAAGGACTAGATGGCATGACAAGTACATCAAAGAGAAGAAATTCAAAGAAGGTGACTGGGCTCTCTTGTTTGATTCAAAATTCAAGGATTTTCAAGGTAAATTTCAGACACATTGGCTTGGACCATATGAAGTTGTTGAAATTTTTGATAATGGGGCAGTAAAAATCAAAACTATAGATGAAGAAGAGGTCACTTTTCTTGTGAATGGTCATAGATTGAAGTTGTATCACAAACCACTCTCAAGAGAAGAATTTGTCTAGAAGTTCCAAGAAAGCAGTGATGTGAAGTTAATGAAGAAGAATCTTTCTTCTTCATCAACTTGATTGAATTTTCTGAAGCATTTCTTTTGAAAAAAAAAAAAAGTATAAACATGAAAACCAATCACTGATTGGCATGTTTATACAGAAAAGATAGGGTGAAAATCAGAGTCTCTCTGACACTCTAACTTTTCCATTTTGTTTTTGCAAGCAGCTATTACAAAATCATAAGTTCAGATCCATAGTGCTTATGATCCATCTCATTTCATTTCACTCCATTCACTTATCCATCCATATTCCATTTCATTCATTCATTCATACTCTACTTCATTCCATATTTCATTCATCCCATTCCATACTCCATTCACCTCATTTTCATGTCAAAATTTAAAGTCTGATGTCTTACTGCAAATGAATAATACATGTCATGGATTGCAGGGCAATTCTTATGTTATTTCACTCCATTTCATAAACTGAATCCATTCCATTTCATCATCCACTTCATACATATCATGTCTCATCATCCATCTTCATTCATACCATATAACATTTCACTTATATTCCAAAAACACTCCATTCCATGATTAAAATGCTCTACAGGTACATTCTGCAGCTTAACAGACATTCTGCAGCTGATCAGACTTTCTGCAGCCAAACAGTCATTCCGCAGCTACAAATCCTGAAGGCATTAGTCAGCAGACATTAGAATTGCAACAAAATGATTCAGTGTATCCATGAATAAGAAGAATCAAGAAGAATTATGAAGACTCTTCCAAAGGTGAACAAAGAAGACAAAGACTACAAAAATCAAATGAAAAGCAGAGGTAACAAGTTTAGATTATAATGGAATTTCATAAATTTTAGCATAGTTTTAGTTATGAATTATTCAAAAAAGTTGTTTTAATTATTTTTATTGATCATGACCAAAATACCCTCCACAAACTTTGGATTAAAATCTCTCATTTCAAATTCCATACCCGACATCATTTAAGCGGTTAAAATGGCTGAAGTGTTTGAATTCCTCACGTCACCCAACCAAATCATTCAATGATGATTTTCTTTTCCGTTGTAAAAATCTCCGCCGTCTTTTCAATCATTAATTCATTTCCTCCACCTCACTCCATTTACTCATTCCGTAACTACTTCCATCACTCCATTCTGTAGCCAGCACTTCATTCCACAAAATAGAGATATTCCTATCACCGTGAGCAGAGCAAAGGGTATATCGGTTTGAATATCAAAGCCCTATCACCGTGAACAGAGCTTAAGCATTATCACTGTAAACGCAGAGGTATAGCAGTGTGGAATTTGAAGTCATTTGTCACCGGGAGACAGAGGTATAGCAGTGAAGAATTTGAAGCCATTTGTTACCAGGAGACAGAGGTATAGCAGTGTGGAATTTGAAACCATTATCACCAAGAGACAGAGATATATCAGTGAGGAGTTTGAAGCCATTGTCATTAAGAACACCAGGAGCATATCAGTCAAAGGTGAGGATTGTGTTTAAAGTGGGTAGAAAGAGTATTAATTTGAACATTGAAGAAGCAATTATGGGTTTCATTGTAAGAACTGAACCAGTGGGTATAAAATACCTAGAAGGCTACCCTCAATGTAAAGAAATGTTGCAACAGATAGGATGGCTACAATTTCTTGAGAAGTTTAATGGCTTCCACAAAGAAGTCACTAAAACATTTGCAAGGTCATTTCAAGGAGCTGAGGTTGAAGTGGGGGATGTTAAATTCACTGTCATTGAAGTTTTCATTGCAGAAGCTACGGGATTGCTTAGAAATGGAGAGAGATGGTTCAAAAACAGAGAATTCCATAATGAATCCTGGAAGCAAATTCTAAAATCACCAGGTATGGATGTCACTGTGTTTAAGAAAGGAATTCCAAGTTCTGCATTGAAAAATAAATGGAGAAACATACTACTTCTTCTGCAAAAATTTATTGCATGTGAGGGTAGATATGGCACATTTTATGTCTACCACATTAGACTGATAATGCATTTTCTGGGGGAAGACTTAAACCTACCCTATTTCTTGCTTCAAAGTTTGAAAAAGATGGCTTCTTGTGTTCAAAGAAGGGTTCAATTTTTAGATACAACTCTATATCATCATGGCTTGGTTAAAATTTTGATTGAACACCATTTAGCCAAAACAAATGATACTTGGGACAATTTCTTGATAAGAAATCATTTTGAAGAGCCAAAAGAGCCCTCACCTGAACAACAGCCTACAAGGAGAAGCAGAAAATGGAGAGCTTCAAAAATTGAAATTGACATAACAGTCCAAGAAAGTAGTGAGGAAATCATCTTAGAGAAGTTGACTCAAATCAAAAGACAACTTAAGAAAGAGAAGGTAATCAGGAAATCTGCCACAGAGAAAGGAGAGGGATCTTCTCAGCCAAGAAGAAGCCATAGACTAAAGGGGAAACTAAGGAAAACTCAAATCAAACAAACATGGGTGATTAATATAGAAGATGAGGAAACATCTATTGAAGAAGATGTTGAAGAGGATTTTAATGAAGGAACCCCTGAAATTGACCCTGCTCAGCAAGAAGTCTATGACTATGTTGAAAATTTGGAAAGGAAAGCTTCAGAGAGTAGAGAGAGAACCCCTAGTCCTCCACTGTCCGAAATAGATGTGTTAAGAAGGGATAGGTATGAGTTGGAAATACTTAATAGACACATCAAAAATGAGAATGACATTCTAAAGGAACAAGTCAAACTCAAAACTGATATGAACTCAACCTTATCCCTACATATAGACAAAGTGGAAAAGGCTAATGAAAAGTTGAAAAAGAGGAACAAGAAGCTAATCAGGGCACTTATCAACTTAAGGTTCAAACTTGTCATCAGAAAATCGAGAAGATCTCTAGCTTCCAGGCAAAGGAGAAGGAGAGGATTAGATGTTCTTGCAGAAGCCTCTGAGTTTATAGGATAAGTTGCATGAGGACATGCAAGAAGTCAGCAGTGGGGGTATGTTGAGCCTCAAGATTGTGCTTTCTTTCATCTTACTTTACCTCATTTTCCTTTGTCCATTGTTATCCTAGACCCAATTGATCAATGAATTTAGTTAAAATTACTTCTAGAATGATTAACATGACTGACTTGCTAAGTTTTGTGATTTTTGTCATTGTAATGCATTTTGACTGGGACTAGCTGCAGAATGCAGACATTCCGTAGCTAACTGGAAATTCTGCAGCTGTCTTCACGTTTGGGTATGTTCCAGGTGGCCTCTTAAGAAAAACCGCATATGGGTATGTTCCACGTCATGTCTACATTGTTCGTTGCTCACCATGAAGGAAGAAACGAATTCTGGATATGGTTTTGGTACGTGGGAACACATTTAAGAAGGCAGACTTCTAATAGGACTGTCTTAGTCCAGATGTCCTTTTCTTTTTTACACAGCCACTTCAAGAGTCCTAATGTGATTTCGATAAGGAAAGACAATGATCCTGGAATTGTTGCAAGTCTTGTTATGTAAATTTGTTATAAAAACACTTGGGAAACCGAGAGCTAGGCTAGATTTTGTTCCAGATTTTGCTTAGATTTTGTGCTACATTTCTGAAGACGCAGATTTCTCTGTTCAAGTTATTTCACCTTTAATGAAGTAGACAGTATTTTTTTGAAAGCGTTGAGTTGATTTGGTGTTAGATTCCGTCTGGTGGTAGAGGGCCCCTGCCTCCTGCACGGTTTTATTTGCGTAATTTAGATAAGTATCCTAGCTGCCTTTACATTTTTGAAGTTGAATTCGTAGTTGTTTTCATTAGCTACTATAGTTATACTCATTCTAAAAACTCTTCCAAAATAAGAAGCTCTTCCAAAAGATCATGATAATGAATGGGAAATGGCCATAGTATTGTAGGATTTAATTGCAATCTCTTTTGTTCACCATCACAGTTATACTTATGCTAAGTACTCTTCCAAAAGAAGAAACTCTTCCAAAAAATCCTTATAATGTCTTAAGCATGATTGTGATCTTGAACGTTTCAGCTGTGTGTTTGCACTAAGTACCATAGCTATTCTTGCTCTTAAAAATCTCTTCCAAAATATCATAATGATGGGTAGGAAACAACTATGATATCTTAGTTTTTCATTGCTTTCAGTCTTTATGTTTGCATTTGCACTGAATTGTACGGTTAGGATTGTTCTAATAAACTCTTCCAAAATACCAATCATGATGGACAAACAGACTGTATGATTCCATAGAATAATGCATGATAGCTTAGTTAGGATAGTCCGGAGTCTAATTGCATTTAAATCATGCTCAGTTATTTTGTTTTAAGTTTGATAATGACTTGTTAGTTCAACACTGTTTTAGATTAGTGACATCTTAAGTTCAGTTTTAGCTTAACTCATTGCATTTGCATTCCACATTCAGTTGTCATACACTACATATTAGATTACTTCAGTTGTTAAACTTAACAAAACAACCTTCATTATTTACAAACCTCTTCTTGTTCTAAAATCTATAATTGATTCATAACCATATGAACAGAAGACAATATCATTTTAAGGCCTGAAGTACTTCTGCAACTTCTTTATCATCTCACAAACAAACATTCCCTCAAAAGACTATTTTAAAAATCTATAACCTTTGAGTGAAGTGTAGTGTTATCAAACTAAGTTGCAGAATAGAGTTAGGAACTAGTCTTAAGTAGAGTTCTTATGATGGTATCAATGTTTTACTCCAAATATGCTTCAACAAATCTCTAATCATGGATAAAATGTTGCATCATTATAAGTTAGTTGTTTAACTGTTTAGTTAGGAGAATTTGCATGCTTAGCTGACCATGTCTCAAGCTCTCTCTCAAAATACTTTTGATGAAAGAATTTGACAAGTTGAGTTTATGTTTTGAATCATTTGCTTAAAAGTCATTATCAAGCTTTGTTTCTGTTTAGTCATAGTTTGGATTTGATTTTGTTTCAGTAGTTGCCTTTGCATTCACCACTTGTCATCAACCAATCAGGTTTCACTCTGTTTTAATCATTAGCTTCTTTCCACTAGCTTTCTAGTCATTTTCCTTGTGAACATAAAACTACCAAAAAGACCAAAAACATAGGTAGATGCCATGGTGAAAGAGTATGATTCGATTGTCAGAAACAGTGCATGGGAGATTGTCCCGAGACCGGAGGGGAAATTAGTGGTGGGTTTGAGATGGATCTACAAAGTGAAGCAGACAGCTGACAGGAGTGTGGAGAAGTACAAGGCAAGATTTGTTGCCCGAGGCTTCTCACAGATAGAGGGGATCGATTATGAGGAGACCTTTGCACCTGTCGCAAGGTATTCTTCCATACGAACGATCCTAGCTCTCTCAACGCATATGGGGTGGCACATTCATCAGATGGATGTGAAGACTGTGTTCCTCAATGGAGTCATTGAGGAGGAGGTGTACATAGAGCAGCCCGAAGGTTTCGAGATCTTCAGCAGTGAGTCGCATGTGTGCAGGCTCAAGAGAGCGCTGTATGGGTTGAAACAAGCACCTCGTGCTTGGTACACACGGATAGATAACTATTTCACTAGACTTGGATTCTCTAAGAATGAGGTGGATCCTAACCTGTACCATATTTTCGTGGAGGGTAAGTTGCTGATCATTGTAATTTATGTAGATGATTTGATTTTGACGGGTGATGAGCTGTTGATACTTTCATGCAAGGAGGATCTTGCTAGAGAGTTTGAGATGAAGGACTTGGGCCTCCTTCATTATTTCCTGGGATTGGAAATTTGGCAGCGCAGTGATGGAATGTTTGTTTCTCAGGGTAAGTATGCCCGGGAGATACTAGAGAAGTTCAACATGCATGGCTGCAAGCTTGTTGATTCTCCTCTTTCTGGAGGTTGGAGGAAGGAGGATGCTACTTCGGTGGAGGTAGTGGATGCCGCTGTTTATCGACAGTTAGTGGGGTCGCTTATGTATCTGGTCAATACACGACCCGATATATGCTATGCTGTTAACCAGATTTCAGAAGCTATGGTTAAGCCTACCAAGCTATTCTGGAAGGCAGGAAAGCATGTATTGCGTTATATTAGAGGCACATCGGGATATGGATTGTGGTACAGACATGAGGATGAGGTGAAGCTATGTGGCTTCACGGATGCAGATTGGGCAGGGAGCCCAACGGACAAAAAGAGCACATCTAGAGGGATCTTTAGTATTGGGTCGAAAGCAGTTTCTTGGTACAGCAGGAAGCAGAGATCCATGGCACTCAGTTCAGCAGAAGCCAAGTATATGGCAGCAATTTTGGCTGCATGCGAGGCTATATGGATGAGGAAGATCCTAGTCAGGTTGTTCGGGTCACACTTGGAGCCTACTGTGATTTATTGTGATAACTAGATTTGCATTAAAATCTTGGCTAATCCAGTATTTCATGATAGATCCAAACACATCGACATCAGGTACCATCATATCAGAGATTGTGTGCAGCGGAGAATCATGTTACTTTTATACATTCCCACGGAGGATCAGGATGTTGATATCTTGACGAAGGCGCTCACCAGGAGCACATTCGAATTCCACAGAGGCAGGATAGGGGTTGCAGATAATCCATATCTTGCTGAGAGGGAGTGTTGAAAGTGCAGCAAGATGATGGAGCTTAGTGAAATGAAGTCGCCTTCACTAAGTGGGCCCGCAGGCTATTTTTGGCGCAAAGTCTATTTTTAGACATATAGAGCATGGTCCAGGGGTTGCAGTATGTTATTCTTGGAGTATTGGTCATGTTGGTAAAAATAGATGGACCTTTATTTTTATACATTTAGGTCGAAGTCTATTTTTAGACTACCTGTCTAAAAATAGAACAGTCAAATATTATTAGCCCTTAATAATATTTGGACTATAAACATTATCTTATCCTCTTGGAGCACTTCAGTTCGAGCTACAGATGTGGCACATGCAGCTGGCAGAAGGAAATTCGAATTTCCTATGGGTTAGTTGAGCTATTACATGTTTGACTTCAGTTAGAACTCATGTGGCAGATTTTGGTGGAGTTGATGAGATAGTTGGTGGAGTTGTGTTCGGTTTAACTTAGTTGAACTAGTTGTATTTAGTCTAACTGATAAATACACTAGTGATGAGTGGTGTGAATTAATTATTAATTAATTCACTAATTATTAACTCATGAATCAACTAAATAATACATCAGTTAATTGCAATGCATGGACAGTTCAGTTGAGACCAGTGTTAGAGGTGGGTGAAAGGGTGAGTCTACTATCAGTTGTGACTATAGCTGTGCATGAGATTTGAACACACGTTGATTGAGATTTCCAATGATAATTGCGCAGTACAAGCCAGTGGGATTCGAACTTGGATCTCATCATTAATCATCTTGGATTGCGCAGTAGAGGCAGGCAGACTTGTGGAGGAGATTTGAACTTGTGACTTGTTCATATCTGAGCTAGTTTGTGTGTAGCATGTGAGATAGTGCTGAGAGTTGTGAGGAGCTTTGTGCTATATTGTTACATGTTCTCTATCATTATAATATACAGATAGTTGGGGGTTTTCAGCTATTGCTTTCCCCATTACATACTGTGTTATATGTGTGCTTGATTATTGTTTCAATGTGCGCATGCGACTGCTTCTAATTTCTGCAAATTGATGATCAATTGTAGAAGAGGTTATGTATTATGCATGAAGCTCAAATAGTGTGTAATCAGTATAATATCGATGAATAATTCAGCTATTATTCAAATTTCTACATGAAGGCCTCATGCCTTTCCTCTGTCCAAGCTTCACTGTTGTTCCCATTTTTACACTTAGAAATCTTGCTGATTTCCAAGCCAGAACACTGCTGCAAGCACCTTTTTCCCCCTTCCCTTCTTCCAAAACTAACCTCAGTTTTTATCCCTCCATTTCCCATAAAAATCCTCTATTTTCATGATTCCTTTTCTCCCTTTCGTGAAAATCCTCTTTACATAGTTTAAAACTCATTTTTTAAACTATATCGGAACCCTCATTTCCCTTGAAAATCATCAAAAATCCATAAGAATCATATTTTTTGTGTATTGTGAACTTAAACCCCCTTGGGTTAAGTTTTTAACCCCCCCTCCATAAGCCCCTACGTACTACCCTTCATATAACCTTCGGTCCCGCAATCAGGCACCAAGCCTTTCTGTAAATAATATTTCAAAAAACTTGGTTTATATTAAAAATTCGTCAGTTGTATTATTTTATTATTTTCCGCCCCCCCCCCCCCCCCCCCCCTGAAAATATTAAAAAATTATGTTATTTCCAAATTTCGGGTTTTTAATTATTTTTTAAAAGTTTTCAGCCAGTACAAGTTTTAAAACGTTTCGCACCGTCGATCTGATCTGAAGATCGGATGGTGCAGAGTCCGTCTCCCGGTGGTCCCCACATTCCACTAACCAATTCCAAAACCGTGCAGTTTTCATCGCACCACCTTTGGGCGAGGGCGGTTTTTTCCTGATCGCCAGCGATTCCACTCATCGATTGACACGTGGCCTAGCCACTATTCACAAAACCTCCATCCATCGCACGTTAACGTTCAGACGTGGATACGGCGTGATATTGATGCGTACCGTCTAATCTGAGGCCACCCATCCAACAACTATTGCTCACCAAAGTTGCCTGACAGTTAACTGGGCTACGGCGCATCATTCAATCGATCTCCGCCATCGATTTGATCTGTAGATCGACGGTCCATATTCCATTGCCCTGATTCGATTGCCCGGTCAACATTTTCAATTTTTGACTTCGCATTTTCCATTCCTGACCGTCGATCTCTGGGCGATCGATGGCTCAGATTTAAATGTTTCTTCCGCCTTCCCTTTGTTTCTCCGATCAATCTCGACCATTAGATGATGCCATCCAATGACCATGCTTCCTGCACGTGCCTTCTGAAGCAGTAAACCTATATATGCAGGATTTTTTAATATTTGTTTGTATTTTGCAGGGTTTAAATGGTTTTCTCGCCATTTTTGAAGAAAATTCGAAGACAGAGGATGACGATCCTCCCGCCTTCGATTCACCAAGGGAAAACATTCATAGGTGTTAAATCCATGTTTTCATCAATCATTCATGAAGTATTGATGCCACATAACCCTATGCAGCCCTGCATATCAGAAAAACCATGAATCGGGCGCAGTTAGAGAGTATCAGTGACGAAGACCAAAATTTATCAGAACAGAGGATTAAAGACAGATTTTGTGGGGATTACGGCTAAGAATGTTTATCAAAAGCCTAATCCTTGATTTAAAACACAATTTAAAGAAAATCTGAAGTGTTTTATCGACAGGAAACCCTCCACCGCCACAAATTGAGGCAAATTGATCCCTCTAGCTACCACGATGCCACCTGTACCTCAAAGTATTCAATCAAAGGCCGAATTTATTGATCAGGATCAGATATTTGTCTCAGCGCAGCCAGAAAGTTACTTCTGCAAGGAAAATTAATGCAAAGAACATCTGCAGAGTTACTTCGACGCCACACAGAGCCTCAAAGGTCAACAAAAGCTCCCACCGAGCTTAAATCTTTATGTAAATCATTTAATACAGAGGATATGTATGTAAGTTTCTTCATTGAGCCCCTCAAAGTCCAAGAAGCCATTAAATCTATATTAATTGTAATTGGATATCTTTTATCAGATCTCACCTCCTCATTCTTCTATATATACTTCTGCAGAAGATGAGAGAGGGGTTGGTTGTAGAAATTTGAAATATATTTGAGAAAAAAAATTCTGATTGTAAATAGTGTTCACTGGCCCTTGGAGCTCTGCTTGTGATAGATTAATTAGTTTGAATAGTGAAGATGATTGTTGAACTGAAACATTGGACCTGAGTACTGTAACTGGTTTGAAATCAATAAACAAGTTGTTTCTTGGGATCCTGGTCTATATCACTGGTGAAGTACTCCTTTCTTTGTTATTGTTTTCCTTCTATGTATGTCATATTGTTCATTATTCTCTGATAAAGAATAGCTTTATAGAGTTAGTACCTGCTGTATATCAATAACCTTCTCTGACTGAAAGGCTTTATCTAAATTTTCTCCTCCAATTTGTTTATTTAAGAATGATTTAATACAGTTTAAGCAGTTAGGAATGTTGGAGTTCCCTCATCCTACTTTTTCCTTTAAACATTGTTCTTGAAATTTATTTTCCTTATTTGCTTATTAAATATGACTATGGAAGATATGGTGTGCCCTGGTCCTAGTTTTTCTCCAAAAGTAGATTCTGAAAGTTTTCCTTGGTGTTGATTGAAAGAAGACTAGGTTTAAAAGTACTTTATTTGATATTTAGTTTACACTTTGTTTCCCTTATATGTTTTCATACTTTCTGAAGGTAATTATGTGGATTACTGGATTGTTTGTCAACAAAGCTACTTTAATACAAAATTTCCCAAGAGTTCAATGGTTAGTCCTGCACTTGGTTGGTTTTAAACAGTTACTTAAGAGGATTTTCTTGTTCGGACTGATTATAAATCCTTTGTGAAATTATTATCAGTTTCCACCCCTCCAACACTTTATTGTTTCCATTCCATCATTATAATCTCAATAATATTGTGATGTAGATGCCTTTCCCCTTGGATCACTCTTGATGTTGTTGTTCAATTCAAGCCCTGTTATGAATCCATAGCCCAATAGACTAAAAACCAGCGTTATATCTATATTTTTAGTCTAATTATTCCATTCAATTGCAACTTCTCACTTTTGAAACTGTTTTGCACTTAGAAATTTCTCCTAAAAATAATAATCATGCTCAACCATCCAAAAAACAAACAAAACCCTTGGCCTTCATAACTACCCAAAATTTCAAATAAAAATCCATCTTTGTACTTATTGGAGAGATCCCTCTCTGGATTCAGGAGGGCTAGATCCTAGAATCCCAAAGTTGGTTGAAATAATGTTGCTTCTGCAGTTTTAGTCTCACCAATCTGCTAAAATTATAGATTCCTAACATTCTCCATTGTTTCTCAATAATAAATAGGCCCTAGAGCCTCATTGTAACATAGTTTAGAGGCCTGTAGTCACCACATCTCTTCTCAGAGATAACTACCAGCGCCCTAGCTAGTTTTATTTCCATTCTGTCTGTAAGAAAATTTCAGTTCTTTGATATTAATGAAATGAAGTGTTATTTCTGCTGCATATCTGTATTTATGGTTATGTGTTTATTCTGTTGCGTTCCTGCATAAATCCAGATCAGTGGTATCAGAGGGGGTCTGCTCTTTCTTTTTTTTTCTTTGCATGTCCCCAATGCGGTCAGGGTATAAGGAGTTAGGGCTTGATCTGGTTGAACCCTTGCAAGATCAACCTCGCAAACCCCGATGACCTCCCATGGCCGAAGAAAAGAAAGAAGAGGGAGCAGGAGATCCTATCAAAATACTGCTTGAGGAGGCCCTCGAGAAACAAAGGAACGTGATGATGGATAACTTTTCTCGAATCCTTCAACATCCACATATGGCGCATCTGCATCCAACAACCACTCTGGAGGCGCCACTCCCTTCAAGGTATAGGTAAACTTTGAAATTCCTATATATGAAGGAAAAATAGATGTAGACGTCGTAGACAGATGGTTAAATTTGCTGGAAGGGTATTTCTCGGTCCATGACTTCTCTGACCAAGAAAAGATTATTTTTTCACTCCTCAAAGCCACCCCCCATGTCAAAGACTGGTGGGAAACCTACCGTGAGAAAGAGGGTGAAGGGGAACCCTCTATGTTCTCGGCCACACCCACTTGGAATTCATTCCAAGATGCATCAAGGAACAATATTACCCCATGGGGAGCTATGAGGACAAATACATCCAATGGACCATGCTGCCGCAACAAAAGGATCAAGATGTGCACGAATTGATGAATCTATTCCATACCCTGCGCACAAAGTTGGGTATTAAAGATTCAGAGAGACATTTGGTGCTCAAGTACCGCAGCTGTCTGCACAAACAAATTCAGGAGGAAATGGAGTTCCTCGACATTACATCGCATGGAACGGCATATCGCTATGCTGCCAAGATCAAGCAGAAGAAGCGAGACTTTGGATCTGTGAATCCGAAAGGTACCCCCGAACCGAAGAACAAAGGGCAAGGCTAAAGCAATGTGACTCAGAAAAACACCACAAATCCAAATAAGGACAGAGGGAAGTGGTGTGAATTTCATAAAATCCCCACTCACAACACAAATGAGTGTCGAGCCAAACAGTCTTTGGTGGCCGAACTAAAGGCACCCGAATCAGGTGCATTTTCTTATATTAAGTTAGAACCAGACAAAGGAAATGACAAAGGGAAATATATCATTGATGCAGATCCTAGTGCCATTGTTGCCACCAACAAGATCCAGATGGAGTGTCCAGAGGATCCATAAGAGGGGGAGCACCTCTTCCAGTTGCAGATGTGGGTGAAGGGTTCTCCGCTGTAATTTCTCGTTGATAGCGGAAACCAAAAGAACATCATTTCAGCAGAGGTCGTGAAGTGGCTCGGCCTACCAACCATAGCACACCCAGAGCCGTATACCATCGGGTGGCACCACCCAAGGAGAGATCTCCGCATTCGCCAGCTGTGCCGCCTTCCGTACAGTGTCAAGCCATTCACGGATGAGGTATTGTGTGATGTTGCTCCTCTTGATGTAGCTGATGTGTTAGTATGATTCTTTCGTCGTAAAATATCACTTTAACTACGCATAATAAATAGCCCTAACATTTTTTATGGCTACAAAATATCTTTAAGTCTACTGCACAAATTCAGATCGAAGCACAAAAAGACATTACGCAGATAAAATACAATATGGCTCCATGCATCCAATAGACAAGACAAGAACAAAGTGTTTAAAAGAATGATTTGAATTATATTAAAGAATGGGACACCTGAGAGGAAAACAAGAAAGGTGTTTTCCGGTTCTCCTCAATGGGATGGGTTCTTGAAAGTCCTCAGCGTTTCACATCTAAAATTCCTCTCTCTTATTGTGGTAGAAAAACCCTAACAAACATAGAACTCAATGGGAGCTCACAAAGAAAAAATGTAAAATGGTGACCAAGAATAGATCCAGTGTGATCTAATGCAATGAAGGTGACTAATGAATGGGGAAAACCCTCCTATTTATAACAAAATATTGGGGTGGTCTAGAACTCGGTGCATGAATAAAATATTATTAATCGAATTCTAGAAGCACCCTTTAGGAATATTTTATTATATTTGTTGGAGGGAAAAGGATCCTTGACTTGGGTCAATTCCTTTATTTATAAATAATAAATAAATAAATGGTTTATTATCATTTTAGGGAAATTATGGGAATATAATTAAATAAATAATGGTTTATTTAATTATTTATGGATGATTTAGTCAAATTTAACTAAGAATATTATTTAAATAACTTATTCTTAGGAAATAATTAAATAAATAAGGATGTATTTAATTAAGTTCCTTGTTTTGGGTTAAATATGACCGGGAAATATAAGCAAATAAGTTATTTTATATGGTGAAAGAAATTTTACTTAGGGTAAAATTGGTCTTACATGGTGTAATTGGGTTCGTCTAATAATAATAGGTTAGATGACTAAAAATTGGTGTAACAGATTTCCCCCCAACGTACGAGTGTTAGGAGCGAATCGTATGACCGAAGTACGTTGTAAGAACTCAATCACTAGACATCAAGAGGGAAGTGAGAGAGAGAAATGTAAGGTTTTCTGATGTGCTAAAGGACTAGACCCTAAGGAGACAAGACTTACAGGTGAAACAAGTCTCTAAGTTATGAAGTGTTACCTATGCTAAAGGTGGCGGGGGAGGCATACCTATGCCCGCCGAGACAAAGTAAAAGGAATAAGGTGCCTGGAAAACCACAAAACGCAATAATGAAGCATGTGTTGGCCTAAACATGAGCCAGATAAATAACAGGATGAATCCCACATACATGCAATGCCTGTAATGATCATCAGGACTTATACAATAATATGGTAGTACATGAGATAAAAATACACCCAAATGCCCCCTGCACATGGGGAAGGGCTCACAAAATCTGACAAAGACATGCGAACCAAAAATACGCTGCAAGCGGCTGAGGCCGATATCATCATATGAGAGGAGTTGCATCAAGGGCGGAAATGAAGTCATCTGGGCATGTGGGGGGATACTTGCAGGGCCACCCCCTCATGAGGGTTGAGATATCTCACACATGCTCGGGAATCACCAATAGCTGCTACTGCGTCACTAGACCATCAAGTGTATATATCACGATCATGCTTCGAACCAAGGTACACTGCCCCCTAGACCTGGCTTCTGGAGTAAATGAGCTGATGTCGATAGAAGTAGGTCCGCCATGGGTGAGGCAATAAGGGAACCCCAACTAAGGCATGGGGGAAAATAGTAGAGTGAAGAACAAGTAGACACTAATGATGATGATGGAATGAGAGAAACGGAGGAGTGGTTGGATGACTTCCCTTGTTAGAGCATAAAGGGTATGAATGGCTTGGCAGCGACTAACACAATATTATGAGGGATAGTGGACAAGGGTACTAAAGGCCATAATGTGCGACACGAGAGAGGGACCAAGCAGGAAAGGATGGAGGACTATAGTGGGGTACAAAGGGACTTGGGATAGACTCCATGAAAGTGAAGGTGACTCGACTCGGATGCTCTAAGCAAGGGTGACTCAATGGTGCTGCCTCATAGTACGGGTCCAATGGGGGACCATAAAAGCATGAGTACAATAGGGTAGCTCATGACGAAAATCAACACGAATGAAGACGAGTAAGGAGGAAAAGTGGTGCCCCAAGTACAAGTGTCGTAAGTGAAGAAATTCAATTTTGAGAAGAGGTGAATAGACCCTTCATGGACAAAATGTGTCCTGGTGAAGTATCAAAACATGAAAAATTGACAGATACCCATTTGAGTGCTCGGTGAGAGCTTTCCAACGGTACAGACGGTGTGTCAAATGGGGCTATGGTTTGTTTGCAGCGGGCGAAAGAAAAAACAGGGGTTTTATTCTAATAGGGCATTTTCCCTCCAAAACCATTCATTTTCTTGTGTAGCTGTGGTGAATGTGGAGAGGAGAGAAGGCCCTAAATCTTGCGGCGATCGTAGCAGAAAAACCGACCATTGGAATTGTGATCCGTCAGTTGCAGGTAAGAGGCCTAATCCTAAGCTTTGTTTTTGATGGATTCAAATTGCAGATTAGGGCTTTAAATCTCAGTAACTACCCCTACTTCATAATTATGGTCAGGTCGCACTTTTTGGGGCAGAAGCTGCGACTTGGGACTCAGGTTTTGGCCTGAAAATTGCGACCTAGCCCAGGTTTTTCCCAAAAAGCGCGACCTGTTAGATGTGGGGTGTGTCAATGCTATTATGAGCTGAGATTCTATTTTGGTGTAAGTTAATGTAGTTTTGTTGATCTGGAGGCTGAAAAAATGATGTTTTTATGCAGATATGGCAGATATGCGGATCAAGTGGAGAGAGAGAGACTTAGGTACATTATGGATGGAAATCTAGGTAGATCAGGGTGTCCGTCGTGCACTGGCTAGGCATGGGGTTCTGAAATTTTTGGAGAACACTTTGATGAGGGCTGGAGAGCCCTTGTTGGCCCAGATTATCAGTTATTGGGATCCAGATCATGAGGCGTTTGTAGTGCAGGGGCACAGGATCGAGTTGACGGTCCAGGATTTGTATTTCTTGACTGGTCTCCCACCATTAGGGATGGTGGGAAATACACAGCCAGTGTTACCATGGGGGCGTAAGATTATGGAGTTTGTTGAGCGACATTGCCGACCAGGTGTCTGAGTCAAAGGGACTCGGGTATCCATTGGTGATCTAGAGAGGTTGGAGACCCGAGTAATGGCCGAAGCAATGTTGCGGATCTTGGGTAGCTAGGCGTTCCATCACATCACTGGAGGGCAGATGATGATTGTGGAGAGTGTGCTGAGTGGTACCTACTATGGGTGGGCCCAGATGATGTTGGTATCGGTGAAACGACAGCTGTCGATATGCAAGCGGCAAGTGAATCATGATTGCGCCTACGGGACAGTGTTGTTCTCTTTCTTCTTTGAGAAGATCTCGACCTTACGACCTCATGTACAGTTGCCGGATGGAGGTCTGAGAGAGCCCCAGATGCATCGGTGGGAACAACTACTGTGTAGAGGAGAGGGAGGGGCAGTCGGACGGGTGTTCCGACCAGAGTTCTTCGCGCATTGGGATCAAATGCCATTATACATAGATGATTATCCCTATAGTGGGATGAGTTATTGGGGAGATCCGGACTTGCCACTTCCTCCTGGTCGAGTGTGGGGGCCCAATGTTAAGTGACAAGTAACTAATCTGTTATGTTTATTTTAGATTTTATGGTGCTAATCGTGATGTTTTTTGGAATGCAGATATAGCTCCGGTAAAACTGGCCGGATATATGGGACGACTTGCAACGACAGGAGCTATAGGTGCAAGTGGATCAAGGATGGTGCAGAGCGAGGATATGGCTGCTCTAGTGGAGGACATTAATCGTAGATGTGAGGGGCTACTGACCGGTGTATCAGAGCGTGTTTGGCAAGATTTAGACGACCGGTACATAGAGTTATGTATTGGGCTACCCTCGGAGTGGCGAGGTATCATGCGACGCATGGCGATGGCCAGTCAGGCTGTGCATGATCTACGAGCTACGGGAGTAGAGCCATTGGCTTGGGATCCTCCAGAGAGTGATTAGATGTAGGGCAGGTGGTGCCCCCCAGTGTCTATGTAGGGGCGAGTGGTGCCCCCCATTTTTGTAGTTTTGTTATTGTAACATGCTATGGGCATGTCGTATGTTTCAGAGTAGATGTACTCTAAAAACACATGTTATATAATATATATGATGTATATGCATTTGATTGATGGTGTTAAATGTTATTATGTTGGCTGTGATAAATGCCAGTCTAGAACATGAATTGCGATTTGATCTACGTAGTGATTTTGATCTCTAGGTATATGGCTAAATGTAATTAATCTAAATTCTCGGATCAAAATTTGCACTCGTAAATATTATCTAAACAAGATAGGGTTATGCACATTATAGACACCATTAAGTTGTAAGAAAAGAAGCAGGGAATCTAAATGAACATGCATATGGAGGATGTGATGAGAGAGGGCATCGGCTAAGAGACCACGAACTGCATCATATTCGGCCTGATTATTGGTGGCCTTACCAATGCAGACCCCATTTTCAAGAGCCAGGGTATGCAATGGGGTAAAGAGGGCCCATGCGGCTGAAGAGAGATGGTGGGAATAATGACTTTCCCCATCGGCATAGCCTAGATAAGGTGTGGATGAGAGGGAAAATGTAATAGTGTCATAAGACAAGAAATGGGAGGGATGAGAAAAATGAGAGCAGCGTGAGTAGAGGACAAAGATCCATTGATGGCGACGGGAGGGAGCGGTCTGGGTAGGAAGTCTAGGACTCAGAGATCAACGAGAGGGAGATGAATGAGAACTATGGGATGAAGAGCGGGCACTTAGGCTGCGACAGACATCGAAGATACGGTTGGTAAGATCGTGATTAGGAGAGGGAATGGAAAGGTAAAGGAGACCATATGATGCTGCAAAGGTACCTAAATCATCAGTATGGGAAGAGAGGCGTAGATACGGGTCATCATAGGGAATGACATAAGAACAGGTAAAAATATGGTCAAAATATGAAGGACTCGTGTCTGGAGGGGAATCAAGCAGAATGGGTGGAGTGGATTCAGGAGGAATGTACTCCAGGGAGCACGTGGATGATGATAGGTATAGAAGGGAAGCAGCAGGGTCTGACATCTCAACATCAAGGGGAGGAATGTCAATGGTAGCAGGGGGATCCGCGAGTAGACTGGATGCATATTGAGAAAGGATGGGAGAGGCGGATTTATTTTGTTCAACTTCGTACTCATAGATAACCTCTAAAGAGGCTCAGGAATGCGTGAGGTGAGGACAATGGTGAGAATAATGGCCATGGACACCACACAGAGCACAGGGTTTTTTGGTGTGAAGAGTCTTTGGGTTCTTGGCTACGGATGAGGAAGAAACAGAGGTTTTAGGGATTGTAGATTCTGGGAACACGACTTTAACCATGGGTTGGATACGGGGCAACTCGAGACAAGTGTGGATGGGATGAACAATACCATCACTCAAGGCACAAGGTTTGGCGGGTGGGGGAGGGGTAGGGTCAGGTGTGATGGCCTTGTCATTGGATGCCCCCTTGCGAGTTTTCTGTTTCTTGACTGTAGCTGTCGCAGCATTAGGAGGGTTTTTCGGAGCGGCTAGGGGCACAGTGGTGGTGGAAGGAGCGAAGGGAATCAGTTGCACTGGTGTCACGGCTATGTATGGTTTGGGGTGGCCTGGTGGGGTCTCGGGTGGAGGAGTAAGATACCATACCAGAATTCCCAAGGTTAAATTAGGGAGGGAAATGGTGGCCATGATGGGGACCGAATAGACGCTGGGGGGGGCCAAGGAAAGGTATTTTACCGGCGGGGTAATGACCAGGAGGGACGGCTCCCATATGGTGGAGACCTGAGGGGACTGACTCAGGAGGGTAGGGAGGTTCCTGAGTGTGATGGGAAGGGTAAGGTGAAAAAGGTTCGGTGGACTGAAGCGAAGGGCTAGGAGAAGGAGACGGTGGGTGAGATTGAGGTTGCTGACTAGCTGGAGCAGGCTGCGGAAGGCTAGCCTGAGACGATTTCATCATGCAAACATTCGCTAAGCTAGGGTTAGAAACAGGAGGAGGGGGAGGACGAGGAAAAGTTCCAAGCAAAGAGGAATCTTTGTAGATGCCAGGGGAAACATTGGTCAAAGAATCAATAGTTGGTTTATTAGTGACAGTAGAGATGGTGGACTCAGGGGAGGTCTGAGATGTTGGTTCATGGTAGGTCAATTGGTCAATGGTGACAATCTTTCCATTATGAGGGAAAAACATCTTGCGGTGGACTGCGGATGGGACAGCTGACATGGCATAGGTGTAACTATGCCCCAAAAGGATGTTGTAGTCAAGAGGGGTGTCGATAACTTCAACGTCGACACAAACAGTCTTGCTGACAAGGGTGATAGGACAGTTATGGAATACGCCAATGGGCTGGGAGGCAAGGCTATCCCACGCACGAAGGGTGATGGTTGAAGGGGCCAGTTCAGGGTATCTGAGTTGTTTCCAAACCGAAGCAGACATGATGCAGGTAGATGCCCCCTCATCAATAATACACCGAGCAACATTGGCGTTTCAGATTTTGACTGGGATTTGGAAAGCAACCGAAGGAGGAAGAGGGGGATGGTCTGACTGACGGGCATCGAAAACAATCAATTGGTCATCAACAGGATCTACAGCGCCCACGGCAGATAGTAGAGCCCTCTTTTGATAAGGACACGACTGGAGGAGTTCCAGTTTTGAAATGGCCACAAAAGATTGGGCCAAATCATCTACTATGCTGTATGAATGGGCAGCCCGACCAGAGGTAGCATTTCGGTGTAATGGTCCCTTAGGAGGCTTGGGATGAACCTCGGCTTTGGGTGGAGGAAGTTGCAAGGGACCATTGGGTGTCGATAGAGGCTCTGTAGGACCTGACGATGGAGACTAAGGAGGTGTGGAATACTGACGGGACCGAGTTTGAAGGTTGAGGTCGACGGTGAGAGGTCGGTCAGAGGCCATCATGAGAATTTGGTATTCAGAGGAACCAGAAGGGGAAGGTTGCGTGGTTACCGGGGCATGAGGGGTTTGAGTGGCCACAAATCCTTGTTGAGGGAAAGGATCGGCAAACACAGCGGGTTGAGAAGTAGCTGGGGTGGGAGGAACAGTAGGGGAGGAGTGTTGTCCCTGCACGGTGGCCTAAGAATCACACATCCTCCGCATTTGTGGTAATAAGGGACAATCGTGAGTGTAATGACCATAAACACCACAACACAAACATGGCTTATTGGTGTGAAGTGGACTTTTCGTCTTGGGCTGAGAACCCTGTGGCTGGTTAGCAGTGTGAGGATCAATATTCGAAGGATTTGAGCCATGATTACCAGGGAAAAATTAATTTCCTTTCCTCTTTCTTTGAGAAGGAAGAGGATTGGTCGCATCCTGCTGCACAAATACATGCCTTGGAGGGGGTAGTAAGTGCTGCAGTGGGGGTGGAGAAGGCAAGGGGGTGAGAGGTCCAAATGCTGGAGGAGCTGGGACACCAGGCTGTGGGTAAGGATAAGGATTAGGATGGGCAACATTGAGGTAAGCAGGAGTGTGGGCAAAAGGTGGGGGCATGCCATATCCTAGGTACATGCTACCTGGAGGGGGGAATGTGCCAGAGGGGCTGGCCCCTCCTGGAGGGAAACCATAGCCCACAGGAGGTTGAGCAGAGGTATGTGAGAGGGCTCCAACGATACCATCAGCATAGTGAGATGCCCCCGAGGCATTAGAGCCACCAGGTTTGGGGAGGTTAGGAAGGACGGTATAAACATAACCGGATTGGGCATAGATGAGGTCATATTTCAAGGCTATTTGGAGTGCGGCTTCTTCGGTTTGGGGAAAATGGGATGCGACATATTTTCCAATGGGAGGTAAGAGAGAGCGAAGGAACCAGTCCATGTAAACCCGATCTTCAAAGGGGGGGGTGCGACACAAGCTCCACCTTCACCGCCATTCCTGGACATGAGTAGAAAGGCAGGTCGAAGAGGAGTGATGGAAAGAAGCTAAGAGTTCAGTACCAGTGTCGTATCGGAGGGGGAGCTGGAAATAAGATAGAAAGACTTGGGAAATGGTCACAAAGGTGGTATGGGAAGAGGTGGCTTGGTCAACATACCATTTAGAAGCGTCGCCGGTAAGCGTGTGTTGGAACAATTGAAGACGGATGGAGTCATCGGTGATGGAATTGAAGGAACACCACATATGGAAAGATTGGATATGGTTGGAGGGATATTCACTAGAAAGGACTTTGAACTTAGGAATTTCAGAGGGGAGCTTGGTTGGCATAGCAGGCCAACTGACATCATGGCGAATAGGGTCATTAATGAGCTGATTGAAGTCAGGGAGACTGAGGCCGGCCATATAAGGGAGTAATGGGGCAGTCGAGGTAGGTCCCGTAGTGGTTCCACTGGAAAAGAACCCAGCGGTAGAACTAGATTTAGGGCTAGGTCCTGAACTAGACATGGTGAAGGTAAGAGAGGGAGAACCAGAAGTAGGGGGAGAACCCGAACAATCAGAGGAAGAGTCGGAGTGCAGACTCAGGGGAGGAATTACTCGAGAACGACGGGAAAGAGGAAGTTGACCGACTGGAAACTGAGGGTGAAGGCCAAGAATTCTCTGGGAGAAGCGCCTTGGGGGCACAATGATGACAGGAAGAAGAAAAACTGACAGGGGCAGGGAGGGACAAAATCAAGTGAGGTCAAGGGCGGAGAGGTGCAGTGACAATTGATTTTAAATTCTTTGTCAGGCAGTGTTAACCAGGCTCTTCTTCACTTAGGTTCGGTGTGTGGTGTGCATTAATTTTAATAGTTTAAACCCAGACGTTTTGAGAGTAAAATAAAAAGTGTGTTGTGTAACTGAAAATAAATCTGCAGTAAATAAAACTAAAAGAATAGAAAATTAACAGCTACTAATGCATCAATCTAACCCAAGAAGGAGGGTCTCTCAAAACTAGTCTATAAGAGGGAAAAAATGAAGCAAATCACGCTAAAAAGAGGCCAATATATCTAAGGTTGGGAGGGACAGGGATCTAAAGGAGAAATCTGCTGAAAAGAGGTGCAGAGAACAACAAAGAGGCAGAGGCAAGGTTGCTGCTAAAAAGGGGGAGATGAGCTAAAAATAGAAGGGGCGATGAGGCGGCCCTAGAAATGAACCCAAACAAAACTATATGAGGTGATTTGAAAGGGGGAAGAGCTGATCTAAAGAGATCTAAAACTAAGGTATCAGATCTGAAAGAAATAAGGCTGAAACTCTAGAAATTCAGACTTCTGAAATAGCAAAAACTCTCCCACAAAATGTGGAGGGTACTAGAGCCCTAAGGGGCAAGATTCCCACTTAGTTGAGTGAAACAGATCAAAAACAGGTCTAAATGGGCAGAGGTGGAGGCTGGAAAACCCTGACAAAAGCTTCAGACAAACCCAGAAAAAAGCACTGGAAAATTGCAGAAAACAGTGCAGGTCACAGGTTCTGACCTGTTTGGCAGTCTAGGTCGTAGATTTAGGGCAGAAAAGTGTGACCTCAAGGCCAGGTCACACTTTTTGGGCTGATAAGTGCGACCTACAGATTTGGCTCTCTCGGCGGCAGATTTCAGAAAAATTTGTCATCTCAGCTGTGGCTAATGTCTGTCACCTGCGCAATAAGGCCAGAAACACACGGAAGTTAAAAATTAGACTGTTTGAGGGTTTTAGAGGTGAAAAGCACCATAAAAATAGGAAAAAACATAAAATGGAAGAGAAACTATAGGGTTTGAAACAGCTGGATATGCAGGAATATGTAAAACGACAGTGGTCGCAAAAGAAAGCCCGTGTGGAGTCGCCAATTGTTAGTATGATTCTTTCGTCGTAAAAGATCACTTTAGCTACGCATAACAAATAGCCCTAACATTGTTTATGGCTGCAAAATATCTTTAAGTCTACTGCAAAAATTCAGATCTAAGCACAAAAAGACATTAAGCAGATAAAATATAATATGGCTCCATGCATCCAATAGACAAGACAAGAACAAAGTGTTTAAAAGAATGATTTGTATTATATTAAAGAATGGGGCACCTGAGAGGAAAACAAGAAATGTGTTTTCCGGTTCTCCTCAATGGGATGGGTTCTTGAAAGTCCTCAGTGTTTCAGATATAAAATTCCTCTCTCTTATTGTGGTAGAAAACCCAGACAAACATAGAACTCAATGGGAGCTCACAAGGCAAAAATGGAAAATGGTGACCAAGAGTAGATCTAGTGTGATCTAATGCAATGAAGGTGACTAATGAATGGGGAAAACCCTCCTATTTATAACAAAATATTGGGGTGGCCTAGAACTCGGTGCATGAATAAAATATTATTAATCGAATTCTAGAAGCACCCTTTAGGAATATTTTATTATATTTGTTGGAGGGAAAAGGATTCTTGACTTGGGTCAATTCCTTTATTTATAAATAATAAATAGATAAATGATTTATTTATCATTTTAGGGAAATGATGGGAATATAATTAAATAAATAATGGTTTATTTAATTATTTATGGATGATTTAGTCAAATTTAACTAAGAATATTATTTAAATAATGATTTAAATAACTTATTCTTAGGAAATAATTAAATAAATAAGGATTTATTTAATTAATTTCTTTGTTTTGGGTTAAATATGACTGGGAAATATAAACAAATAAGTTATTTTATATGGTGAAAGCAATTTTACTTAGGGTAAAATTGGTCTTACATGGTGTACTTGGGTTCATCTAATACTAATAGGTTAGATGACTAAAAATTGGTGTAACATGATGTGTTATTGGGCCAAACATACTTGTGGAGGTGACATGTTGTGTATGATTCTAGGCCTCGTGCTGTTATTATTACTTTGGGAAATAACTTGTACAGGATACTGGAGGTAGTACCGCCTCCTGTCATCTCTTTGAATACTGCAAAACAATGTAGTAAGATTATTTCCCAAACCAGGAAATTCATTTTCCTTACAAATCACTCACAGGGAGCGAAGAATATTGTGGCCACAACCTCGAAACAGGGCTCCCTTGCATGGCTGTAGCAGATGGAAAAAGTCATGGAGGAATACGAGGACATTTTCTCCTCACTCATAGAGGTTCCTCTACACTGTCAAGACAAGCACTCCATTGATCTGACTCCCAATGCACCACTGCCTGATGTTGCCATACATCCTGCAACTACACATAAAAAATCCAAACATGTACTATCTGAGGCTGATAAAGAAACCAAATTTACTAAACACATCCAGCGTGTCCACCTGCAGGTCCATGACATCTTTAACACATCTAATACTTAGTTCTACAGAATTTGCCTCATCTCATGGAGGATCTCAACGCAATGGGGAACATTGCTTCCTAAGGAGGGAGGAATGATCCAGGTGGATATATGTGGCCACCCAGCTATTCCATTTGGACCAGCACCATCAATTCTTACAGCTTTTCACATTCAGAACAACTTACTATTTTTAGGAGGTTTTCAGGTTCTCCATTCCCGGAGCCGTTTTGGGGCCTTAATGATCCAGGTGGATATTTTTGGCCACCCACCTACTCCATTTGAACCCCCACCTCCAGTTCTTTCAGTTTTAAAGTTTCAACAAAACTTACTATTTTTAGCATTTTTTCGGGTCCTGAACTTCCGGAGCCGTTTTCAGGCCCTAAATGACATTTTTTGGGAAAACGGAGAGAAAAATGGGTCCATGGACCATGTTTCTTGTTCAAACTTTTTACTCCTCAAACATATCTTTCTAACGAGCTATTGAGCACGTCAAACGGAGATCGGATGCCAAAGTTACGTCCCTGGGAAGTTGAACCACCAATTTACCCAAACGGGGCCCATAGTTTTGGTGCTTCATCTCCTAAGGTTAGGTTTTTGGAAGTTTAGAGTTCTCCATTGTTTTTCAATAATAAATAGGCCCTCGAGCCTCATTTTAACATAGTTCAGAGGCCTATAGACACCACATCTCTTCTCATAGATAGCTACCAACGCCCTAGCTAGTTTTATTTCCATTCTGTCTATAAGAAAATTTCAGTTCTTTGATATGAATGAAATGAAGTGTTATTTCTACTGCATCTCTATATTTATGGTTATGTGTTTATTCTGTTGCGTTCCTACATAAATCCGGATCAGTGGTATCAGAGGGGGTATGCTCTTTCTTTTCTTTTCTTTGCATGTCCCCAACGCGGTCAGGGTATAAGCAGTTAGGGCTCAATCTTGTTCAACCCTTGCAAGATCAGCCTCGCAAACCCCGACGACCTCCCTTGGCGGAAGAAAAGAAAGATGAGGGAGCAGGAGATCCTATCAAAACACTACTAGAGGAGGCCCTCTATTGAGATTGCAACAAGATGATGAGCTTAGTGGAAAGAAGTCACCTTCACTAAGTGGGCCCGCAAGCTATTTTTGGCGCAAAGTCTATTTTTAGACTATGTCTACGAGACAGGGCCGCCCTCCCCATCAAAAGACGTTATTTTTGGATGGTTGGTCAAGTTGCTACATAGATGGACTTGCCTAGACATATTACGGAATCTTTTTTAGATTGCTGCACTAAAAATAAATATGTCGAATATTATTAGCTCTTAATAATATTTGGACTATAAACATTATCTTATTCTCTTGGAGCACTTCAGTTAAGTGCACAGACGTGGCACAAGAGCTGACAGAAGGAATTACGCTATTCCTGAGGGTTAAGTGGAGCTATTTCATGGATGCTTCAGTTAGAACTCATGTGACAGAGTTTGGTGGAGTTGATTGAAGAAGTCAATGGAGTTGTGTTCAGTTTAACTAATCTAAACATAGTTGAACTAGTTTTATTTAGTCTAACTGATTAATACACTAGTGAAGAGTGGTGTGAATTAATTATTAATTAATTCACTAATTATAAACTCATTAATCAACTAAATAATACATTAGTTAACTTCAGTGCATGGACAGTTTCAGTGGAGACCAATGCAAAGATAGGTGAAAGAGCAGGTTAACTATCAGTTGTGACTATATTGTTTCATATTTGCAACAACCAGTGATTGGAGGGGCCCATGAGGATTGCACAGTACAAGCCAGGTGGTTCAATTATTTAATGATCCATCCTACATCATTGATTACGCAATAGAGGCTGGCTATTAGGTGGCAGAGATTGGAGCATGTGTTTTGCTAGATCTAGCCTGATTAGTGTGTAGCAATTCGAGGTTGTGCTGAGAGCTTGTGAGGAGATTTGTACAATTATTTTTACATGATCTCTATGACATATAATATACATATAGTTGGGGGTTTTCAGCTTTAATATTTCCCATGAAATATTGTGTTCATATGTGTGAATTTTTATGGTTTTAATGTGCGCATGCAATTGATTTTATTTCCGCAATTAATGATCAATGGTAGAAGAGATTCTGTATTGTGCATGAAGATAAAATAGTGTGTGATCAGGATAATCTCGGTGAATAATATATCATTTATTCAAATTTTCTACATGGCATTAAAGAAATATTGATCATTGGAGCAATTGCAAAACATTGAAGCGGTTGAGTTTTGAGCTGGTGGAATTCGAATTTGCAGCAGTGTTTTCTTGGTGTTGAAGTTGAGATGTCATTAAACAGATTGTGATTGGAGTATTCCCTTGAGGGCAGCTCAAATTATATTGCATGGAAGGACAGGATGGAGGTGGTGCTAGATAACAATGGGTTGAAGGAGTTCATAGAAGCAGAAATTCCAAAACCTACTTCTAGTGATGCTGCCATACTTGACGCATGGCAAAAGAAGACAACAAAGTGTCAAAGGATTCTGTTGGAAGGTGTGAAGGATCACATAGTGTCCAGCCTTCATGGTAAGGCTTCTCCATTCTTGATGTGGAAAGCTTTGACAGATTTATTTCAAAGCAAGAGCGACCAGAGGAAGTTGGCACTCAAGGATAAACTCAAGAACATAAAAATGGAGAAAGGCGACATTATGCCCAAGTACCTCACGAATTTCATCCAATGTAGGGATGAGCTAAGAAGTGTGGGGGTTACTGTTGATGACGAGGACTTGTTGAGCTTGGCTCTCCTTGGGCTTCCGAAGAGTTGGCATTCCTATCAGGACTCTGTCAATGGTTGGGATAAATTTCCAGGATGGGAGCGACTTTGGTCAGATCTTGTGCAAGAGGAGATAAGGTGAAGTAACAGGGACAGATCTTCATCAAAGAACTCTGATGAAGAGAATTTCACTTTGGCTGCCAAATCAAAGAAGGGGAAGAGCAAGAAGCATGCTTCTCAATCCGGTGCGAAAGGCAAGAAGCAGGACATGTCCAAGGTGAAGTGCTTTCATTGTGACCAACACGGACATTATGCCACTAGTTGTCCACAGAAGAAGAAAAATAAGCAGGCTGCTGGATCTGCAGCTGGAGAGGCCTTAGCCTCAAAATTTGAGCTGGATTTTTCACTGATCACATGCTTGGTCTCAAGTGTGATGGGTTCAGTGTGGTTTCTTGACAGTGGTGCATCTTTCACATGACAGGAGATCGAGATTTGTTTACTGATCTGGATGAGAAAGATCTTGGAGTGCACATCGAGATGGGCGATGATGGTAGATACAGTGCAATCAGTATCGGTACCATTTCCTTTGATAGGGAGTCTGGTAAACCCTTCGTATTGAAGGAACTGATGCATTTTCCAGGATTGAAGAAGAATCTGATCTCTGTGGCGATGTTAGAAGACAAGGGATATGATGTTGTCTTTAGCGAGGGAAAGGCTTTCCTGCGCAGTAAGGCAACTGGTGAGACCCAGAGGATAGGGGTTTGAGTTAAGAACCTTTATCAATTGCAAGTAGATGGTTGTGCAACAATGGCAGGCAAGGCAGAAGGAGTGGTGAGCCGGGATGATGGCGAGTTGTGGCACCGGAGATTGGGCAACCTTCACCATGGAGCTTTGAAGATACTGCAGCAGATTTCTACTAGGCTACCTAAGGGTACTCTTTCACAGTCAGATCAGTGCAAGGGATGTACCTTGGGAAAATTTGTGAAAGCCACCTTTCACGAGAAGGATAGTCGTGCCATGACGATCCTTGAGAGAATTCACACAGACGTGTGTGGACCTTTCTCAATAGCTTCAAAAGCAAAGCACAGGTACTATGTGATATTTGTTGATGATTTTTCTCGGAAGTGCTGGATCTTCTTCATGCAGAAGAAGAGCGAGACATACTCAAAGTTATATGAGTTCAAGGCATTGGTTGAGAAAGAATCAGGGAAGTAGGTGAAGGCTCTTAGGAGTGACAATGGTGGTGAATTCAAGGACTTTTGCAGCACAGAAGGAATTCGAAGAGAGCTCATAGCACCTCATAACCCACAACAGAATGGGGTTGTGGAGAAGAAGAACAGAACGATCATGGGTGTTGCACGGGTGATGTTGCATGATCAGGGCCTTCCCATACACTTGTGGGCTGAGGCATGCAATACTATAGTATATGTGCAGAACCGTTTTCCTCACATGATACTTGGCATGAGTACACCCGAGGAGGCGTTTTCTGGTAAGCAGCCTGATTTTTCCCATTTGAGGATTTTTGGTTCACCTGTTTACATTCATGTGATGAAGGATGCCAGGAAGAAGCTGGAGCCAACCGCAGAGGTTGGGATATTTTTGGGGTACACTGATACACCCCAAAAATATCGTGTGTATTTTCTAGATAGTCGCAAGACTATTGTGCGACGGGATATCAAATTTCATGAGGAGAAAGCCATGAAGTGTTCACTTGAGAGGGAGCCACACTTGCATGTAGATGAGGAGCTATTAGTTCCTAAGGATGAGTCTCTGGATTTGTATTAGCCACAAGAGGAGGTTCATGGAGTGGAAGAGACCACTCAAGCAGCGCCAACCATCAGAGGGCGGAAGCACACTATAGAAGCTGAGAAACTGGCTCAAGTTGCAGAGAAGGTTGTAGGAGCACCTACATCACAGTGCAGACAGAGACAGTCACCTGACCGACATACTGGATACATGGCTCTTATGAGAAAGTGTATCGTGACAGAGCCATCCTCTTTCGAGGAAGCTGTGGAGGATCCCGCATGGGTAGATGCCATGGTGGAAGAGTATGATCCGATTGTCAAAAACAGTACATGGGAGATTGTCCCAAGGCCGGAAGGGAAATCAGTGGTGGGTTCAAGATGGATCTACAAAGTGAAGCAAGCAGCTAACGGGAGTGTGGAGAAGTACAAGGCAAGATTTTTTGCCCGAGGCTTTTCACAGATTGTTGGGATCGATTATGAGGAGACCTTTGCACCTGTCGCAAGGTATTCTTCCATACGAACGATTCTTGCTCTCTCAGCATAGATGGGGTGGCACATTCATCAGATGGATGTGAAGACTATGTTCCTCAATGGGGTGATTGAGGAGGAGGTGTACATAGAGCAGCCCAAAGGTTTCGAGATCTTCAGCAGTGAGTCGCATGTGTGCAGGCTCAAGAGAGCACTGTATGGGTTGAAAAAAGCACCTCGTGCTTGGTACACATGGATAGACATTTATTTCACCAGACTTGGATTCTCCAAGAGTGAGGTGGATCCGAACCTATACCGGATTGTGGTGGAGGGTAAGCTGCTGATCATTGTAATTTATGTAGATTATTTGATTTTGACGGGTGATGAATTGTTGATACACTCATGCAAGGTTGATCTTGCAAAAGAGTTTGAGATGAAGGACTTGGGCCTCCTTCATTATTTCCTGGGATTGGAAATTTGGCAGCGTAGTGATGGACTGTTTGTTTCTCAAGGCAAGTATGCCCTGGATATTCTAGAGAAGTTCAACATGCATGGCTACAAGCCTGTTGATACTCCTCTTGCTGGTGGATGGAGGAAGGAGGATGCTACTTTGCTGGAGGTAGTGGATGCCATTGTTTATCAACAGTTGGTGGGGTCGCTTATGTATCTGGTCAATACATGACCCAACATATGTTATGTTGTTAACCAGCTTTCACAAGCTATGGTTAAGCCTACCAAGCTCTACCGAAAGGCAGGCAAGCATGTATTGAGATATCTCAGAGGCACATCGGGATATGGATCATGGTACAGACAGGAGGATGAGTTGAGGCGGCATGGCTTCACGAATCGGTATCATCATATAAGAGATTGTGTGCAGCGGAAGATCATGTTACTTTCATACATTCCCACAGAGGATTAGGATGTTGATATCTTGATGAAGGCACTCACCAAGAGCAAATTCGAATACCACAGAAGCAGGATAGGGGTGGCAGATAATCCTTATCTTTTTGAGAGGGAGTGTTGAGATTGCAACAAGATGATGAGCTTAGTGGAAAGAAGTTGCCTTCACTAAGTGGGCCCGCAAGCTATTTTTGGTGCAAAGTCTATTTTTAGACTATGTCTATTTTTAGACATATGGATCATGTTCTATGAGTTGCAGGATGCTATTTGTGGATGGTTGGTCAAGTTGGAAAAAATAGATGGACTTCTATTTTTAGACATATTGGGCGTAATCTATTTTTAGATTTCCAGTCTAAAAATAGATATGTCGAATATTATTAGCTCTTAATAATATTTGGACTATAAACATTATCTTATTCTCTTGGAGCACTTCTGTTAAGGGCACAGATGTGGCACAAGAGCTAACAGAAGGAATTACGCTATTCCTGAGGGTTAAGTGGAGCTATTGCATGGATGCTTCAGTTAGAACTCATGTGACAGAGTTTGGTAGAGTTGATTGAGGAAGTTAATGGAGTTGTGTTCAGTTTAACTAATCTAAACATAGTTGAACTAGTTGTATTTAGTCTAACTGACTAATACACTAGTGAAGAGCGGTGTGAATTAATTATTAATTAATTCACTAATTATAAACTCATTAATCAACTAAATAATACATCAGTTAACTTCAATGCATGGACAGTTTCAGTGGAGACCAGTGTAGAGATAGGTGAAAGATCAGGTTAACTATCATTTGTGACTATATTGTTGCATATTTGCAACAACTAGTGATTGGAGGAGCCCATGAGGATTGCGCAGCACAAGCCAGGTGGTTCAATTATTTAATGAGCCAGCCTACAGCATTGATTACACAATAGAGGCTGGCTATCAGGTGGCAGAGATTGGAGCATGTGTTTTGCTAGATCTAGCTTGATTAGTGTGTAGCAATTAGAGGTTGTGCTGAGAGCTTGTGATGAGCTTTGTACAATTATTGTTACATGACCTCTATGAAATATAATATACAGATAGTTGGGGGTTTTCAGCTTTAAGCTTTCCCATGAAATATTGTGTTCATATGTGTGAATTTTTATGGTTTTAATGTGCGCATGCAATTGATTTTATTTCCGCAATTAATGATCAATGGTAGAAGAGATTCTGTATTGTGCATTAAGATAAAATAGTGTGTGATCAGGAGAATCTCGGTGAATAATATATCAGTTATTCAAATTTTCTACACCCTCGAGAAACAAAGGAATGCGATGATGGATAACTTTTCTCAAATTCTTCAACGAATACCCACATATGGCGCATCTGCATCCAACAGCCATACTGGAGGCGCCACTCCCTTCAAGGTACAGGTAAAATTTTAAATTCCTATATTTGAAGGAAAAATAGATTCAGATGCCATAGACAGATGGTTAAATTTGCTGGAAGGGTATTTCTCGGTCCATGACTTATCTGACCGAGAAAACATTATTTTTGCACTCCTCAAAGCCGCCCCCCATGTCAAAGACTGGTGGGAAGCCTACCGTGAGCAAGAGGGTGAAGGAGAACCCTTTATTTTCTAGGCCAAACCCACTTGGAATTCATTCCAAGACAGCATCAAGGAACAATATTACCCCATGGGGAGCTATGAGGACAAATACATCCAATGGACCATGTTGCGGCAACAAAAGGATCAAGATGTGCACGAACTGACAAATCTATTCCAAACCCTGCACACAAAGTTGGGTATTAAATATTCAGAGAGACATTTGGTGCTCAAGTATAGCAGCTATCTGCACAAACAAATTTAGGAGGAAATGGAGTTCCTCAACATTACATCGCTTGGCACGGCATATCACTATGCCACCAAGATTGTGCAGAAATTTAAGCAGAAGAAGCGAGACTTTGGATCTACAAATCTGAAAGGTGCCCTCGAACCGAAGAACAAGGGGCAAGGCCAAAGAAATGTGACTCAGAAAAACACCAAAAATCTAAAGAAGGACACATAGAAGTGGTGTTAATTTCATAACAACCCCACTCACAACACAAACGAGTGTCAGGCCAAACAGTCTTTGGTGGCCGAACTAAAGGCACCCGAATCAGATGCATTTTCTGATCGTGAGTTATAACCAGACAAAGGCAATGAAAAAGGGAAGCGGATCATTGATTCGGATCCTAGTGCCATTTTTGCCACCACCAAGATCCAAAGGGAGGGTCTAGAGGATCCAGAGGAGGGGGAGCGCCTCTTCCAGTCACAGATGTTGGTGAAGGGTTCTCCGCTACAATTTCTTGTCGATAGAGGAAGCCAAAAGAACCTCATTTCAGAAGAGGTCATGAAGCGGCTTGGCCTACCAACCATAGCACAACCACAACCATATACCATCGGGTGGATCCACCCAGGGAGAGATCTCGGCATCCGCTAGCAGTGCCGCCTTCCGTACAGTGTCAAGCCATTCACCGATGAGGTATTGTGTGATGTTGCTCCTCTTGATGTAGCTGATGTGTTATTGGGCCAACCATACTTGTGGAGGTGACATGCTGTGTATGATTCTAGGCCTTGTGTTGTTATTATTACTTTGGGAAATAACTTGTCCAGGATACCGGAGGTAGTACCACCTCCTGTCATCTCTTTGACTAATGCAAAACAACACAGTAAGATTGTTTCCCAAACTAGGAAATTCATTTTCCTTACAACTAATTCATAGGGAACGAAGAATATTGTGGCCATAACCTTGAAACAGGGCTCCCTTGCACGGCTGCAGCAGATGGACAAAGTCATGGAGGAATACGAGGACATTTTCTCCTCACTCATAGAGGTTCTTCTACATTGTCGGACAAGCACTCCATTAATCTAACTCCTAAAGCAACACCGCCTGATGTTGCCATACATCCTACAAATACACATAAAGAATCCAAACATGTACTATCTGAGGCTGATAAAGAAACCAAATTTACTAAACGCATCCAGCATGTCCACCCGTAGGTCCATGACATCTTCAGCACATCTAATACTCGGTTCAACAGAATTTGCCTCATCTCATGGAGGATCTCAACGCAATGGGGACCATTGATTCCTAAGGAGGGAGGAATAATCCAGGTGGATATCGGTGGCCACCCACCTATTCCATTTGGACCAGCACCATCAATTCTTGCAACTTTTCACATTCAGCACAACTTACATTTTTAGCAGGTTTTCGGGTCCTCCACTCCCGAAGCTGTTTTGGGGCCTTAATGATCTAGGTGGATATTGGTGGCCACCCACCTACTCCATTTGAACCCACACTTCAGTTCTTTCAGTTTTCAAGTTGCAACAAAACTTACTAATTTTAGCATTTTTTCGGGTCCCAAACTTCCGCGGCCTTTTTGAGGCCCTAAATGATTTTTTTTGGGAAAACGGAGAGCAACATGGGTCCATGGATTGATATTTCTCATTCAAAAGTTTTACTCCTTGGATGGATCTTTCTAACGAGATATTTAGCGCATCAAATGGAGATCAGATGCCAAAGTTACGTCCCCGGGAAGTTGAACCACCAATTTACCCAAACAGGGCCCATAGTTTTGGCGGTTCATCTCCTAAGGTTATGGTTTTGGAAGTTTAGAGTTCTCCATTGTTTCTCAATAATAAATAGGCACTGGAGCCTCATTGTAACATATTTTAGAGGCCTATAGCTACCACATATCTTCTAAGAGATAGCTACCAGCGCCCTAGCTAGTTTTATTTCCATTGTCTGTAAGAAAATTTCAGTTCTTTGATATTAATGAAATGAAGTGTTATTTCCACTGCATCTCTATATTTATGGTTATGTGTTTATTTTGTTGCATTCCTGCATAAATCCGTATCAGTGGTATCAGAGGGGGTCTGATCTTTCTTTGTTTTTCTTTACATGTCCCCAACGCGGTCAGGGTATAAGGAGTTAGGGCTCGATCTGGTTGAACCCTTGCAATATTAGCCTCGCAAACCCCGATGAACTCCCATGGCGGAAGAAAAGAAAGATAAGGGAGCAGGAGATGCTATCAAAATACTGCTCAAGAAGGCCCTCAAGAAACAAAGGAACGTGATGATGGATAACTTTGCTCAAATCCTTCAACGACTCACCACATATGGCGCATCTGCATCCAACAGCCACACTGGAGGCGCCACTCGCTTCAAGGTACAGGTAAACTTTGACATTCCTATATTTGAAGGAAAAATATATGCAGACACTGTAGAAAGATGGTTAAATTTGCTAGAAGGGTATTTCTCGGTCCATGACTTCTTTGACCGAGAAAATATTATTTTTGCACTCCTAAAAGCCGCCCCCCATGTCAAAGACTGGTGGGAAACCTATCGTGAGAAAGAGGGCGAAGGGGAGCCCTCTATGTTCTCGGCCACACCCACTTGGAATTCATTTCAAGACAGCATCAAGGAACAATATTACCCCGTGGGGAGCTATGAGGACAAATACATCCAATGGACCACGCTGCGGCAACAAAAGGATCAAGATGTGCATGAACTGATGAATATGTTCCATACCATGTGCACAAAGTTGGGTATTAAAGATTCAGAGAGACATTTGGTGCTCAAGTACCGCAGCTGTCTGCACTAACACATTCAGGAGGAAATGGAGTTCCTCGACATTTCATTGCTTGGCACGGCATATCGTTATGCCGCCAAGATCGAGCAGAAATTTAAGCAGAAGAAGCGAGACTTTGGATCTACGAATCCGAAAGGTGCCCTTGAACCGAAGAACAAGGGGCAAGGCCAAAGCAATGTGACTTAGAACAACACCACAAATCCAAAGAAGGACACAGGGAAGTGGTGCGAATTTCATAACAGCCCCATTCACAACACAAATGAGTGTCAGGCCAAACAGTCTTTGGTGGCCGAACTAAAGGCAACCGAATCAGATGCATTTTCTGATCCTGAGTTAGAACCAGACAAAGGCAATGAAAAAGGGAAGCAGATCATTGATGCAGATCCTAGTGCCATTGTTTCCACCACCAAGATCCAGAGGAGGGAGAGCGCCTCTTCCAGTCGCAGATGTGGGTGAAGGGTTCTCCACTGTAATTTCTCGTCGATAGTGGAAGCCAAAAGAACCTAATTTCAGCAGAGGTTGTGAAGCGGCTCGGCCTACTGACCATAGCACACCCACAGCCATATACCATCGAGTGGCTCCACCCAAGGAGAGATCTCCACATCTGCCAGCAGTGCCGCCTTTCGTACAGTATCAAGCCATTCACAGATGAGGTATTGTGTGATGTTGCTCCTCTTGATGTAGTTGATGTGTTATTGGGCCAACCATACTTGTGGAGCTAACATGTTGTGTATGAGTCTAGACCTCGTGTTGTTATAATTACTTTGGGAAATAACTTGTACAGGATACCAGAGGTAGTACTACCTCCTGTCATCTCTTTCACTATTGCAAAATAACACAATAAGATTGTTTCCCAAACCAGGAAATTAATTTTCCTTATAACTAACTCAAAGGTAACAGTGAATATTATGGCCACAACCTCAAAATAGGGCTCCCTTGCACGGCTGTAGTAGATGGAAAAAGTCATGGAGGAATACAAGGACATTTTCTCCTCACTGATAGAGGTTCTGCTACACTGTCAGGACAAGAACTCCATTGATCTAACTCCCAACGCACCACCGCCTGATATTGCCATACATCCTGCAACTACACATACAGAATCCAAACATGTACTATCTAACGCTCATAAAGAAACCAAATTTACTAAATGCATCTAGCATGTCCACCCACAGGTCCATGACATCTTCAACACATCTAATACTCAGTTCAAAATAATTTGCCTCATCTCATGGAGGATCTCAATGCAATGGGGAAAATTGATTCCTAAGGAGAGAGAAATGATCCAGGTGGATATCGGTGGCCACCCACCTATTCCATTTGGACCAGCACCATCAATTCTTGCATCTTTTCACATTCAACACAACTTACTATTTTTAGCAGGTTTTCGGGTCCTCCACTCTCAGAGCCGTTTTGGGGCCTTAATGATCTAGGTGGATATTGGTGGCCACCCACCTACTCCATTTGAACCCCCAACTTCAGTTCTTTCAGTTTTCAAGTTGCAACAAAACTTACTATTTTTAGCAGTTTTTCGAGTCCTGAACTTCCGGAGCCGTTTTGAGGCCCTAAACGACATTTGTTGGGAAAATGGAGAGAAACATGGGTCCATGGACTGATTTTTATCCTTCAAAATTTTTACTCCTCAGAAAGATATTTCTAACGAGATATTGAGCGCATCAAACAGAGATCAAATGCCAAAGTTACGTCCTTGGGAAGTTGAACCACTAATTTACCCAAACGGTGCCCATAGTTTTGATGCTTCATCTCCTAAGGTTAGGTTTTTGGAAGTTTATAGTTCTCCATTGTTTCTCAATAATAAATAGGCCCTCGAGCCTCAATTTAACACAGTTCAGAGGCCTGTAGCTGCCACATCTCTTCTCAGAGATAGCTACTAGCACCCTAGCTAGTTTTATTTCCATTCTAACTGTAAGAAAATTTTAGTTCTTTGATATTAATGAAATGAAGTGTTATTTCTGCTGCATCTTTGTATTTATGGTTATGTGTTTATTCTATTGCGTTCCTGCATAAATCCGGATCAGTGGTATCAGAGCGGGTCTACTCTTTCTTTGTTTTTCTTTGCATGTCCCCAACGCGGTCAGGGTATAAGGAGTTAGGGCTTGATCTGGTTGAACCCTTGCAAGATCAACCTCGCAAACCCTGGCGACCTCCCATGGAAGAAGAAAAGAAAGATGAGGGAGTAGGATATCCTATCAAAATACTACTCGAGGAGGACCTCGAGAAACAAAGGAACGCGATGATGGATAACTTTGCTCAAATCCTTCAACGACTACCCACATATGGCGCATCTGCATCCAACAGCCACTCTGGAGGTGCCACTCCCTTCAAGGTACAGGTAAACCTTTACATTCCTATATTTGAAGGAAAAATATATGGAGACACCGTAGATAGATGGTTAAATTTGCTGGAAGGGTATTTCTTGGTCCATGACTTCTCTGACTGAGAAAAGATTATTTTTGCACTCCTCAAAGTCGCCCCCCATGTCAAAGACTGGTGGGAAACCTACCATGAGAAAGAGGGCGAAGGGGAACCCTCTATGTTCTTGGCCACACCCACTTGGAATTCTTTCCGAGATGGCATCAAGGAACAATATTACCCCGTGGGGAGCTATGAGAACAAATACATCCAATGGACCACACTGCGGAAACAAAAGGATCAAGATGTGCACGAACTGACGAATCTGTTCCATACCCTGCGCACAAAGTTGGGTATTAAAGATTCAAAGAGACATTTGGTGCTCAAGTACCGCAGCTATCTGCACAAACACATTCAGGAGGAAATGGAGTTCCTCAACATTACATCGCTTAGAATGACATATCGCTATACTGCCAAGATCGAGCAGAAATTTAAGCAGAAGAAGTAAGACTTTGGATCTGCGAATCCGAAAGTTGCCCCCGAAACGAAGAACAAGGGGCAAGGCCAATGAAATGTGACTCAAAACAACACCACAAATCTAAAGAAGGACATAGGGAAGTGGTGTGAATTTCATAACAGCCCCACTCACAACACAAACGAGTGTCAGGCCAAACAGTCTTTGGTGGCCGAACTAAAGGCACTCGAATCAAATGTGATTTTCTGATCCTGAGTTAGAACCAGACAAAGGTAATGAAAAAGGGAAGAAAATCATTGATGAGGATCCTAGTGTCATTATTGCCACCACCAAGATCTAAAGGGAGGGTCCAGAGGATCCAGAGGAGGGGGAGCGCCTCTTCCAGTCGCAGATGTGGGTGAACGGTTCTCCGCTGCAATTTCTCTTCGATAGCGGAAGCGAAAAGAACCTCATTTCAGCAAAGGTCCTGAAGCGGCTCGACCTACCGACCATAGCACACCCACAGCCATATACCATCGGGTGGCTCCACCCAGGGAGAGATCTCCACATCCACCAGTAGTGCCGCCTTCCATATAGTGTCAAGCCATTCACGGATGAGGTATTGTGTGATGTTGCTCCTCTTGATGTAGCTGATGTGTTAGTGGGCCAACCATACTTGTGGAGGCAACATGCTGTGTATGAGTCTAGGCCTCGTGCTTTTATTATTACTTTGGGAAATAACTTGTACAGGATACCTGAGGTAGTACCGCCTCCTGTTATCTCTTTGACTACTGCAAAAAAACACAGTAAGATTGTTTCCCAAACTAGGAAATTCATTTTCCTTACAACTCACTCACAGGGAACGAAGAATATTGTGGCCACAACCTCGAAACAGGGCTCCCTTGCACGGCTACAGTAGATGGAAAAAGTCATGGAGGAATACGAGGACATTTTCTCCTCACTCATAGAGGTTCCTCTACACTGTCAAGACAAGCACTCCATTGATCTGACTCCCAACGCACCACCGCCTTATGTTGCCATACATCCTACAACTACACATACAGAATCCAAACATGTACTGTCTAGGGCTGTTATGAAATTCACACCACTTCCCTGTGTCCTTTGGATTTGTGGTGTTGTTCTGAGTCACATTGCTTTGGCCTTGCCCCTTTTTCTTTGGTTTGGGGGCACCTTTCGGATTCGTAGATGCAAATTCTCGCTTCTTCTGCTTAAATTTCTGCTCAATATTGGTGGCATAGCGATATGCCATGCCAAGCGATGTAAAGTTGAGGAACTCCATTTCCTCCTGAATGTGTTTGTGCAGACTGTTGCAGTACTTGAGCACCAAATGTCTCTCTAAATCTTTAATACCCAACTTTGTGTGTAGGGTATGGAACAAATTCGTCATTTTGTGCACATCTTGATCCTTTTGTTGCGGCAACGTGGTCCATTGGATGTATTTTTCCTCATAGATCCCCATGGGGTAATATTTTTCCTTGATGCCATCTCAGAATGAATTCCAAGTGGGTGTGTCCGAGATCATAGAGGGTTCCCCTTCGCCCTCTTGCTCACGGTAGGTTTCCCACCAGTATTTGACATGGGGGGCGGCTTTGAGGAGTGCAAAAATAATCTTTTCTCGGTCAGAGAAGTCATGGACCGAGAAATGCCCTTCCAAAAAATTTAACCATTTGTCTACGGTGTCTACATCTATTTTTCCTTCAAATATAGGAATGTCAAAGTTTACCTGTACCTTGAAGGGAGTGGCGCCTCCAGAGTGGCTGTTGGATGTAGATGCTCCATATGTGGGTATTCGTTGAAGGATTTGAGCAAAGTTATCCATCATCGCATTCCTTTGTTTCTCGAGGGCCTCCTCGAGCAGTATTTTGATAAGATCTCTTGCTCCCTCATATTTCTTTTCTTCCACCATGGGAGGTCGTCGGGGTTTGCGAGGCTGATATTGCAAGGGTTCAACTAGATCGAGCCCTAACTCCTTATACCCTGACCATGTTGGGGACATGCAAAGAAAAACAAAGAAAAAGTAGACCCCATCCGATACCACTAATCCGGATTTATGCAGGAACGCAACAAAATAAACACATAACCATAAATATAGATATGCAGTGGAAATAACACTTCATTTCATTAATATCAAAGAACTAAAATTTTCTTACAGACAAAATGGAAATAAAACTAGCTAGGGCGCTGGTAGCTATCTCTGAGAAGATATGTGGTGGCTACAGGCCTCTGAAATGTGTTACAATGAGGATCGAGGGCCTATTTATTATTGAGAAACAATGGAGAACTCTAAACTTCCAGAAACCTAACCTTAGGAGATGAAGCACCAAAACTATGGGCCCTGTTTGGGTAAATTGGTGGTTCAACTTACCGGGGACGTAACTTTGGCATCCGATCTCCGTTTGACGCGCTCAATAGCTCGTTAGAAATATCGGTCCGAATAACACGAACACAACAATAGGCACACAGAAATCTTTCATATATCTGGCCACTTTAGATTCTTACCAGTGCCAAGCACACTAGTACGCAGGCTACTCAAATATTAAAAGAAAACACTTCTTCAATTAATAAAAGACTCTTTGCAAACTAAAACCCAAACTTAGACCCAAACTCCGAATGCCCCTCTTCTTTAAAAAAGTTCTTTTTATAGAAATTTACAAGGTTATCCGGTCATAACCTTTACTAGATACCAGGGACATGAAGAATCTACTTTTGGCAAAGACATCATGTAAGATGCTTATCCGAAAAGAAAAAGTTAAAAGTACAATGATTTGGGCAAGTGGGTACTACCACTTGTTATCTCATCCCTTGGAGGCTAGGCCATATGGGGACCGAATCAGACACAATATAAAGCAAGGCTAGATTCTAGGACATCAGATCTCATTTTATTCAAGGACGATTCCTTTTAGATAAGAAGGAATATCTGTAATTACAAAGTGGAGACTTTTAAAGGACTAAGCTCACGAAAACCAAAGCTTATAATTACAAGGTGGAGATTTTTAATGGATAAACCCCACAAAAACCAATAAAGCTTTATGATATCTAGGAGGGATCATAATTTATTAGTCACTATTTTCCCATTCTTCATAATCTTCATCATGATACCTGTCTGCTTCAAGTTGTTCAAGTCGTTGCTCTATATCAAATGTCATGATTTCAATTGGGACAGATTCATCCAACCATGGAGGTGCATTTTCTCTGAAGCAACAGCAAAATGGAAATGAAAACACATTTGAAGGTCTATGTCTTTGATCGACTAATATGTTACCACAAAAACTTACAAATAAATTAAATTGTGGTTCCGGTGAATCACAATTTAATAAATCTACGACAGTATCTTCATGGACAAATTCAAACTCAACTGTATAACCATTCTGGGCTACTATATGTAATTCCCAGGTAAGTGTACTAAGTGTTTCCGGGAAATCACTGTCACACATCTAGGTTACTCTAGGCATATATTTATACATAAAAATTTTAAACCATGGACTCCACCAATTTCCTGAATTAGACAACTAGGATGCATAGGCTATAAACCTGACATAACCATTAATCCTAGCCCTTTGATGGATAATTAAGTAATCTTGCCATGAACAGTTTGTATTTTGGACAAAACCAAAGAAAACAGGGATGGGTTCATTGGAAAATCCATAATACACATTCCAGTCTCTATTTCTATATGGGAGTTCACTATGGTATCCTAACATACATGACTCAAAATCAAACCATTTTTGTAAAATTATTTGCAATACTTCAGGAGGGAGACACTTTATCCTAGTAACTAGACAATCCAAACAAAACTCATATTTACACTGACTACATATGGTGACTGGACATGAATCTACATGGTGTTGACTAGTTGAAGCTTCACTTTGATGCAATGGTCTGAACATTTTGATTTCCTTGATTCCAGCTGAAACTTCTCTAGTAAGCATGTCTGCCAAGTAATTTTCTGCACCTGATTTATAGACAATATCAAAATCAAAACCTTCTAACCAAAGTGCCCACCTTAGAACTCTTGTAATCCCTTGTTAAAGCAACCTTTTATTTGACAAAATACATTTCATATGCTTTAGATATGTTTTGACAACAAATCTGGTGCTCTTCAGATATAGCCGAAATCTCTTAATTCCTCTTTTGACTGCAAGTATTTCTTTATGAGAAGAGGGATACTTGATCTCTATGGTATCAAAAGATCCTGAAGTATAAGCACATACTAATTCCTTTCTGCCATGCTTTTGTAGTAGAACTGCTGCCCATGTGTGATTAGAAGCATTTGTTTCCAGAATAAAAGGCAAGTTAGTATCAAGCAACTTCAGACTAGGCAAATTTTGAATCTTACTTTTGATTGTTTTAACTGCAACAATCATTTCAGTAGTCCAGTAAGATTCTTTCTTTAATCTCTTTTGAAGCACCTTAGTATCATCAGCATGTTGTTCATAGAACTGCCTAATATAGTTTAGGCAACCCAAAAATATCTGTACAGATTTAATGTCTGGAAGAATATCTAGAAATTTGAGAAGATTCAGGAGTATATGTGGTTGAAGCTTTACATGACCTTGTTTTATATGTAATCCCAGATAATCAATGCTAATTTTACCAATCTGAAATTTTTCTTCAAAATCTGAAAGAACTAGCTGTTCGGAAATATACTGAGAAGGGGGGGGGGGGGGGGGTGAATCAGTATATTGTGCAGACAATCAAACTTTTTCTTTTTCCTTTCTAAAAATCCATACGCTACTTTATTGAAGGAAACTAGCGTATATATGCGAATATCCTTTACATAACTCGCGTATGTCCAGAGATCTAATTATGTGTTTTGAATCTTAACTCAGATCATTGCATTATTCATTCATCAGATATTTCAAAAACAGTAAACAGGTGCAGACAGAATAGAATAATCATCACACATATGCAACACACATGAACACCAGGATTTTTAGGTGGAAACCCAGTTTGGGAGAAAACCACCGCTGCCGTTGTTTCAGCCTTCAAAATTTATTATTAAGAAAACTTCTTACAATCATGTACTGGTGCAGACTCAAACCAACACGCAGGCACCCACCTGCAGAAAGCTACAACCTTCTCTCGTTTACCAGCCTCTCCTGGAAGGGAGCTACAACCCCCTGCACTTGTTTACCAGCCTCTCCTGGAAGAGAGCTACTACCCCCTGATAACTTCTACTGGCAGAAAGCTTCCACTTTCATACTGAAGGCTTAAACCCTCAGATCCACTACAGACCACGTTTCATCAATTTTCAAACTGGATCAAACAACTCCAACACAACCCTTTACTTGTCAATAAACAACCTTTGCCCAAAGCATCAAACAGAACAGTGAAACCACTGTAACCAGAATATCAGATATAACCCAAACTTCAGAATAGATATGCAGAAACACATTCAACCTTCAGCAACCATTAGATCAGAAATCATACGTGCTTTTATTTAATCAGACCCGCGTATATACGCGCTTTCCAGAAGATGAACCTGCGTATACTTCAGTACATTTTCCAAAGAAAACCCTAATTGCGCATACGCACTTTTCTTTCCACATACCCACGTATACACGCGCTTTTCATGAAACGAACCTGCGTATAGATCTATAAAAGATAAAATTTGCAGTACAGACCAGATCTATAAACTTACCCAGATTTCTTCAATCTCTCCAACAGGATTGCGCCAGGTCTTCTTCACTTCTTTTCAGATCATCCTTGACATTCACCATTTCTAGATCTAGAGACCTTGAGCCTTCATCATGTTCATAGGAGCATCATAGATTCAGATCTATCAATTAGGAACAGATTTCACCCATAAAGATATACTTCAGAGTGAAGTATTCATCAAAGCCCAGACTCATGCCCATGAACAATGATTTTCTTCTCCTTATATAGGTTTATCCTTTTTCAATACCATGAGCCAAAACCACATTACTTTCGATGGTATTCTTGGGCGGGGTCACATAGACGAATCATTACTCAATACAATGGGTCAATACCATGGTGGTTGCCCCTGGTTTTACATATTTAGAGCGCTTTTTCCCATACGCGACTTGGAATGTTATTTCCTGCATGCATACGCTACTTTGTCTAGAAAAATCCGCGTATGCCTTGAGACATACTCTTTTCATCATGTTCTAGCACATGCTGACATTCCTTCCATCAATACCTTCTGTTCTCATTGTATATTAGATTTACATAATTTAACGAGTTCATCAATACATATTCCATCAGGGACAACTTCATCAAGTAGGTTGCCATCATCTACATCAAGTGGGTTGCCATCAAGGACAATACTCAGCATCATATTGCCAACAATCTCCCCCTTTGGACTTGATGGCAACCACAATGATGTTTGATCACCACAACAGATAGATACATTAAGAATACAATGACACCATCTCACTCTCCCCCTTTGACATCAAGGGCAAAGGGCGGATCAAAACCAACACAAGGATTTTCTCCTTATGTAGAAGGAAGCGCTCTGCAGATCTGATATGTACTGAAGTTACCATGCTCCCCCTGAGATCATGCTGAAAGTTCAAACAATTTTTTTTTTCAATGAAGTACATGACTCTATGACCTTCCTATACCCAAGGACTCATACATACATCAAAGATCCAACCAAGTGGGTTTACATAAGAGACTCAAATACCCAACCAAAAAGGGTTTACACATATTGACTCAACTACCCAATCAAGTGGGTTTACAAATTTGAACAAGTCCTTACATGACTGAATATTACAATTTGTCATCATAGGTCTCAACATGACCTTTTTCATCAAATTACAAATATGACCTTTTATGACCACTATCAGAAAGACCTCAAGAGAGATCATATTTCAGAATCATAAGCCAACAATGCATAATACCGAGCAAGGCTATTGCTCCCCCTGAACCTGTACATCAGTTTACTCCTTCATCTCCCCCTTAGCTTGTGCATCCTGAACACTTTTCAACAGAAGATCATCAAGGCATATTTACCCAATATCAAAGAATGAGACAGAAATATAAGAGATAAAACTTCACCAAAGATACCATACAGCATCAGAGATATCAAACAGTGCTGCAAACGTGCTGTAAAAAGCTGACCCCAACCAAAAATTGTCAGCAACCGACCATACGCGGCTTTCTGTGGATAAACTCGCATATATACGCGACTGTCTTTCTGAAAACCCGCGTATTCAATTTGATCTTCTAAATTTAAGCAGTTCTGATTTTCTTCCCAGCAGAGACTACTCCCAGCTTTTGTCTGAGATATTCGAACGCTTCCCTGGGCAGAGGTTTGGTAAATATATCAGCAACTTGTTCTTTGGAGGTAACATACTCCAACTTCACCTTTTGTTCAATCACTTGTTCACGTAAGAAGTGATACTTGATGGGAATGTGCTTGGTCTTTGAATGCATAACAGGATTCTTTGAGATACTGATGGAACTTGTATTATCACACATAATGGAGATAGGAGGTGTACATTTGATTTGAAAATCTTGCAAGGTTTGCATCATCCAAAGGAGTTGAGTGCAACAAGACACGGCAGCCACATATTCTGCTTCTACTGTAGATAAGGCAATAGAATTTTTCTTCTTGCTGAACCAAGATACCAATCGGGGCCCCATATAGAATGCACCTCCACTAGTCTTTTTCCAATCATCAACATTTCCAGCCCAATCTGCATCTGTGTAAGCATGAAGAGTAAGATCAACATTCTTTGGATACCATAGGCAAAAGTCTTGAGTTCCTTGTAGATATTTGAATATTCTTTTGACATCCTGAACGTGAGACTCTTTTGGATTAGCTTGGAATCGTCCAACAATCCCAACTGCATGCATAATGTCTGGTCTAGTCCCAGTGAGATAAAGTACGCTTCCTATCATTGATCTGTATTCTGGTTGATTCACCGCGGGAGAATCATCATGAGAACTGAGGTTACATCCGATTATAATTGGTGTACTTACAGGTTTGCATTCTTCCATGCCATACTTCTTCAAAATTTGCTTAAGATATTTTGCTTGTGATAAGAATATTCCATCTGCAGTTTGATGCACTTGCAACCCAAGAAAGAATGTTAGTTCTCCAAGTAAGGACATTTCAAATTTTGCTGCATGACCAAAGCAAATTTCTTACTCATAGATTCTTCATTACTCCCAAAAATGATGTCATCAACATATACAACCACAATCAATAGTTTATCATTTTCAACCTTTGTGTATAAGCTGCTATCAGCAGACCCCTTTGAAAATCCTTGTTGATGAAGATATTTGTCAAGACGATAATACCATGCCCTTGGAGCTTGTTTGAGACCATATAGAGCCTTTTTAAGTCTACAAGCAAGATTTTCATCATTTCCCAAAATGAATCCTTCCGGTTGTTCTATATAAACTTCTTCTTCTAGATCACCATTGAGAAAGGCAAATTTAACATCCATTTGATAAACTTTGATTTGTTGAAAACTTGAAAAAGCAAGAAACATTCTTATGGCTTCAAGTCTAGCTACAGGAGCAAAAGTTTCTTCAAAGTCTATACCTTCTTGTTGAGTATACCCCTTGCAAACCATTCTATCTTTGTTTCTTATAACATCCCCATTCTCATTTAACTTGTTCTTGAATATCCATTTAGTTCCAATGACATTTTTATCATGTGGTCTTGGCACCAATTCCCAAGTGTGATTCTTTTCAATTTGATCAAGCTCTTCATTCATGTCTTGAATCCAACATTCATCTTTGCAAGCTTGATTGACATTGTGTGGTTCAATTGTGGATAGAAACGCCAAATAACTAGAAGATCCCACAAGAGTCCTCCTTGTTTGTACACCTGATTCCTTGTCTCCCAAAATTTGAGATTCAGGATGATTCTTTTGAACATATCTGGATGGAGCCTTTTCAGATAAATCATCTTCAGGTTCTTCATTGGATCCACTGTCTATATTATTTCCATTTGATGTAGAAGGAAAAAAATCACAATCATCTTCTTCTGTTGCTTGTTTTTCTTCTTTAGGAGTTGCAGGAGACTCATCAATAACAACATCAATACATTCAACAATCTTTCAAAGCCTTTTATTGTAACATTTGTATGCTCTGCTTGTAGATGAGTAACCAAGAAGTATCCCTTCATCTGATCTAGGTTCAAACTTGCCAAGATTTTCATCATTATTTTTTATAAAGCATTTACTTCCAAAAATTCTAAAATGCTTCGCAGAGGGAGAGTTACCATACCAGAGTTCATATGGAGTTTTGTCACTATTTACCCGAATATGTGCCTTGTTGAGAATGTTTGCTGCTGTATGTGCTGCTTCTCCCCAGAACATGTCAGGAGTTCCAGAATCATCAAGCATAGCTCTAGCCATTTGTTGAATTGTTCTATTCATTCTTTATGCTACGCCATTTTGTTGTGGAGTGCCTGCTACAGAGAACTGTCTTTTTATGCCATGTTGTTCACAAAATTCAAAGAATTCATTTGATGTATATTCTCCTCCTCGATCAGATCTAAGACACTTGATTTTTAGATCTAATTCATTTTCTACCAATGCTTTGAAGATCTGAAATTTTTCAAGCGCTTCATATTTGTGTTTAATCAACCCAATCCAACACATTCTAGAGTAATCATCAATAAATAAGATATAGTATTCTTCCCCACGTGGTGACTTTTTCCTCATCGGTCCACATATGTCACTATGAATGAGTTCAAGAGGCTTACTTGATGATCCTTCTTTGGCATTAAATTGTACTCTGGTCTGCTTACCGAATTGGCAAGATTTGCATATGATACTCTCTGGTAGAGTAATATTGGGAAGACCACGAAAAACTTGAAGTCTGCTTGCTTTGTTGATTTGAGAGAAGCTCAGATGCCCCAGCCTTCTATGCCATAGCCAATTTTCTGAAGATTTTCTCAAGTAACATTGATCTTTGCAGTTCTTCAATACATACAGGTTTCTTGGAGTTCTTTTTCCTTTTATAATAGTTTTACCTGTATCAAGATCACGAACCACACATTCTTTTGAACTAAAGACAACTTCTGTTCCTTGATCACACATTTGACTTACACTTAACAGGTTATGCCTTAACCCATCCACATACATGACATCATTAGCCTTCACCTTTTCTTTTAGAAACATGGACCCTTTTCCTTTAATTACAGCAGGAGTATCATTTCCAAATGTAACTTTCTTTTCCTTTTCTAGAGCATTATATGCAAGAAGTTTGCTTTTGTCACCTGTCATGTGTCTTGAACACCCACTATCAATGTACCATTGATTTTCTTCACCTTCTGCAAATAATGCTATCCCAAAATTTTCAACCTGTAATTCCTTCTTTTTCCATACTTTGGAATTTGAAGGAGAATGCTGTTTTGGCTGGACTTTGCTCCTACATTCAGATTCTTCATGGCCAAATTTATTGCAATAAGCACATTCAACTTAATTTTGAAGAGGAGAAAAGTTGTTATAGGTGTTCTTCTTTGGTTTAATATCCATCCTTTTCTTTCTTGCATCTCTTGTCATGATGGTTTTATATGCAACACATTGAACAGCTTTATGACCAAAATTGTGACATGAGAAACATTGTCCATTGAAGTAGAAATTTCTGCGATCATGAAATATTTTATTTGAATTTACCTGTTGATTGTTGCTTCTTTGAGAGATATCCCTTGTATTGTCATGATCATGCTTTACCTGTAAAGATTATTTATTCCCTTGCTGAGTGGCTAAATGAAGTAAACCAGTTGTAGCTGCTTTTAGATAACTTGGTGCAGAAGCTTGAGAAGATTCTCCGGTATATCCAAGACCTGTCTTAATAATAGGAGAACGTTGAACCTTGATAATCTCATCTAAGGTTTCAGATCCTTTAGCAAATCTAAGATTCAGAGTCTTTACTTTCTCAAGTTCTTTTCTTAGACTTACTACTTCACATTCTAATTTTTCATTATGTTTCTTTGCTTCTTCATTCTACCCTTTCAGAGTCTCTATGATTATTTTACTTTCTTCCAAGCATATTTTGAGTTGATTGTTTTGATCAAGAAAATCATTTTCATCTAGAGCATCCACAAAAGCATCCTTATCGTCTCTAGAATTATTTTCAAATGCCATGAGAAGTCTAAGATCTTGTTCACATTCTTCCTCACTATCAGATAACCCATCACTGTCTTCATTTGTATAGTAGCTTTTCTTAGAGCTAGATCGGTTCTTATTCCTTCTTTCTACTTCTTTCTCTTTAGCAGATGTTTCTTTATAAGGACATTTTGCAGCATAATGACCAACTCTTCCACAATTGAAACATTTGAAAGGAAGCTTACCTTTGAATCTTCCGGTTCCTAGTTAGAGTATTCTCACAAAGTTTGCCTCATCTTCTTCTGAGATATATCCTGATCCTTCCATTTTTTTAACTTCTTTCCCTTTTGTAGAAGCTTTAAAAACAGCTTCTTTGACTTCAGATGGTCCTCCTCTCCTCATTTCATATGCAGTCAATATGCCATGAAGTTGCACCACGGAAAGATTTTGAATATCCTGTTTTTCTTCAAGGGCAGAAACTTTTGATTCAAATTTTGCCGTTAGCGATCGTATAATTTTCTCAACCAAAGTAGTGTCGGATATTGTTTCACCCAGATTTCTCATACGATTTACAACATCATCAATACGTAGAAATAAACTGGCAATACTCTCATCACCATGCATCTTTAAATTTTCATATTCAATTCTGAGAGTTTGGAGTTTTGCACTTTTTACCTTTGCGTCACCTTCATAACTTAGAATTATTTTGTCCCATATTTCCTTTGTTGTATTCAGCTGCATGACTTTGACAAATTCTGATTCAGTTAGACTTCCTGTTATAGCATTGAATGCTTTTGCGTTTGATTCATAATTCTTCCTTTCAGTTGGATCTGTTGGTGTAGTGGCTGGATATTGATATCCTTGTTCAACAATGACCCATACATCAGCTCCCATAGACTGAAGATAGGATCTCATCCTCACTTTCTAGAAGATTAAATTGCTTCCATTGAAGAGCGGGGGCTTGATAGATGATGTTCCCTCATGATTGCTCATCTTGCTTGATCTTCCTTCTAGCAGCTAAGCTTTTTCAGAAGGACCTTCTCTGATACCAATTGTTGGGAAATATACTGAAAGGGGGGGGTGAATCAGTATATTGTGCAGACAATCAAACTTTTTCTTTTTCCTTTCTAAAAATCCATACGCTACTTTACTGAAGGAAACTAGCGTATATACGTGGATATCCTTTACATAACTCGCGTATGTCCAGAGATCTAATTATGTGTTTTGAATCTTAACTCAGATCATTGCATTATTCATTCATCAGATATTTCAAAAAAAGTAAACAGGTGCAGACAGAATAGAATAATCATCACACATATGCAACACACATGAACACCAGGATTTTTAGGTGGAAACCCAATTCGGGAGAAAACCACCGCTGCCGTTGTTTCAGCCTTCAAAATTTATTATTAAGAAAACTTCTTACAATCATGTCTTGGTGTAGACTCGAAAACGACACGCGGGCACCCACTGTGACTACAACCTTCTCTCGTTTACAGTGACCTCTCTTGGAAGGGGGCTACAACCCCCGGCACTGCGTTTACCGGCCTCTCTCGGAAGGAGCTACTACCCGATAACTTCTGCGCGGCTACTTTCATACTAGTCTTGACCCTCGCACCACTGAGACCACGTTTCATCAATTTTCAAAGCTGGATCAAAACGGCTCAACACAACCCTTTACTTGTCAATAAACAACCTTTGCCCAAAGATCAAATGTACGGCAGAAACCACTGTAACCAGAATATCAGATATAACCTAGACTTCAGAATAGATATGCAGAAACACATTCAACCTTCAGCAACCATTAGATCAGAAATCATATGCACTTTTATTGAATCAGACCCGCGTATATACGCGCTTTCCAGAAGACGAACCCGCGTATACTTCAGTACATTTTCCAAAGAAAACCCTAACTGCGCATACGCGCTTTTCTTTCCACATACCCGCGTATACACGCGCTTTTCATGAAACGAACCTGCGTATAGATCTATAAAAGATAAACTTTGCAGTACAGACCAGATCTATAAACTTACCCAGATTTATTGAATCTCTCCAACAGGATTGCGCCAGGTCTTCTTCACTTCTTTTCAGATCATCCTTGACATTCACCATTTCTAGATCTAGAGATCTTGAGCCTTCATCATGTTCATAGGAGCATCATAGATTCAGATCTATCAATTAGGAACAGATTTCACCCTTACAGATATACTTCAGAGTGAAGTATTCATCAAAGCCCAGACTCATGCCCATGAACAATGATTTTCTTCTCCTTATATAGGTTTACCCTTTTCCAATACCATGAGCCAAAACCACATTACTTTCGATGGTATTCCTGGGTAGGGTCACATAGACGAATAATTACTCAATACAATGGGTCAATACCATGGTGGTTGCCCCTGGTTTTACATATTTAGAGCACTTTTTCCCATACGCGACTTGGAATGTTATTTCCTGCGTGCATACGCTACTTTGTCTGACAAATCCGTGTATGCCTTGAGACATACTCTTTTCATCATGTTCTAGCACATGCTGACATTCCTTCCATCAATACCTTTTTTTCTCATTGTATATCAGATTTACATCATTTAACGAGTTCATCAATACATATTCCATCAGGGACAACTTCGTCAAGTAGGTTGCCATCATCTACATCAAGTGGGTTGCCATCAAGGACAATACTCAGCATCATATTGCCAACACTAACCCATGCTGGTATACCAGATCATAAAATCTCTCTAGATGTACCTTATGAATATTTACATCTCTGCTGAAAACTAATAAATCATCAATATATACAATAATAAACTCCTCATGCCCAAAAATGTCTTCCATCCATTTTTGGAATTTGGAGGGAGCATTTTTAAGACCGATTGGCATAACTTCCCATTGAAATTGCCTATGGGGAACTGTGAATGTTGTTTTGTAACGTTCTTCAGGAAGAATGCCTATTTGCCAAAATCCACTTTTGAGATCAAATTTACTAAAGACATTTGCATTAGCAATCTTAGCAAGCAATAATTCTTTTCTTGGAAGAGGGTACCTGATAGGAAGGAGAGCATCATTCAAGGCTTTATAGTTGATAACAAGTCTTTTCTTACCTCTCTTCATTTCATTATGTTTATTGACATAAAAATCTGGACATGCCCAAGGGCTTTTGCATGGCTCGATCAATTTTTATTGCAGCAAATGGGATATTTCTTGTTTGCACAATGCTTGCTCTGACGGACTCATATGATTTTCACTGGCTTTTTGAGGACAAGGAACATATCCTTCTCGATAAGGTAATGCTACAAAATATTTCTCCCTTGTCCAGAATGCATCAGGACGGTCAGAAGTGAAATCTTGCCGTAGCTTATCAGTAATTGGCTACAAAGTCTTTGTCCCACAAAGTTCTGCATTTTTTATGATTTTTTGAATTTTTGAAAGATCGTGGAGGGCATTCTGAAAAACATCAGGTTCTTCGGGAGGAACACTAACTTGGTATTCATTCTTTGTAGGGAGATCAACTGGACCTGAAGAAGTAGTCAGAGTTACAGTATCTTTGGCAAATGTTACTGGGAGATACCTTTTGAGGAAATCTTGCCCCAGTAGTAAGTCTGACCCAGTATCATAACTATACAAGGTGACATATGCAAAAACATCACCTAGAAAATTTGGAAAATCAAGAGCAATATGTTTAATTTCTATGATTTCTTTATTGACAGCTCTAAATGAAATATTGGTTGGCTACCAGTAATAAATAGGGATTGCACCATACTTACAACAACTGTTCATTGCACCAGAATCTATTTGTGCATATAGAGTATATTCCTTTATCTTGGGCAATTTGATCTTTATTGGAATAACTACTCTGTCTCCTATGCTGAAAAGGTATACTAATTCAACATCTTTAGCCTTTAATGGAAAATCAGCTGGAACATCTTTTAACAATAACTTCGTCAATTGTGAATTACAATCTTCGTATTCAGCGAGATAAACCTGAAGCTTTGAGGAAAGCTGTATCATTTCATTTCTTGTTTGTTGAATAGCAGTTTCTAACTGAGCTAGCTGATTGTGGATTGAGACAAGAGGATCCATACCTAGCATGGCTATGCCTTTGATCTGTAAGGTTTTAAATAGAGATTCTAATTCTTTTTCAAGAAATTCATCATCTAAACCAATATCTCTATTTTTGTCTTCTACCGCTGGTGAAAATGATCCAACAGAAGATTTAAGGAGCTATCTTTGAAGCGTACGAAGCTTATCTTGAAATCTCCTTTTGACTGTAAACTAGATGGGAGCAAGTTGTGAGAGTTGAAGCTTTACAGCTTCGATCTGTGACTGAAATGTATCCAGCGGAGAGAAATGAAACATCTTAATCTCTGGTATGAAAGTTTCATCAGAGTCAGAACTATCAGAACAAGAATTAATAGTTAGCTTATTAAAATATCTCATCCTTACTGTATCAGAATCAGAACTTGAAGAAGTACTGGATACTTTGAAATACTCTCCATCGGAGTGGGATATAAGATCCCAGTCTTGAGGGTCATGGACTGTAGAGAAGATATCCATGATTTTTACTTGTTGGGTAGTCTTTTTTGCTTTTCATTTATTAGCAAAATGACCTTCTTTGCCACAAATAAAAAATTTATCATTTTTGGAAGGCTTAGCTCTTTTTATGAAGACTACTCGTCGTTTTCTTGATTTCCATTGTGGAGCATACTTTTTCTTCCTTGGAGCATATTTTCCTTGAGAATAGTAATAATGCTTGGTTGCAGTTTTCTTTTTTGACTTTGCATGACAGCCAAAATCATAGGTTTCAACAAAGTTATTGCATAACTTTGTACTGAAATGCATCTACTTCTTAAAATTATTTTTGGCTTTCTCTACTGCACATTCCTTCTGTAAAACTAAGATTATGAGCTGTTGCAGGGCTGCAAAAGACATAGTTTCAATCTGTATATTATTTGCTTGGATGTATTGATTTATCAGATCTGGGATTTTTCCTGACATCGAAGCTATATAATATCTCAGATAAGCAACATTGTGTGGATCAGTTGCTTGATACAGAAGTTTTTTCATCACACAATAATACTTATGTAGATAATCTATATTGCTTAGTCTTTATGAGAGAAACAGTTGAGAGTGATAAGCAGAGTCAGTAGGAACAACACCTACAAATTCATGTATTAAGGCATCAAAGAATGCTTTGAGAGGATCTGTTCCATCAAAAATTTCTGTTTTTTCAGTATCAGAATTTTTTTCCCACCACTGTTTTAGGATCCTAGTGAAAGACCAGACCATTTGTGTAACTATATCAGACCATCTAGCTTTTGTTTCTGCTTTTCTCTGTAATTCCCAAGCATGCAAGTGATGAAAAGTGGCTATGACATCTGCATAAGATAAACAATCAATGTTGACTAATAGAGTGTTGCCAAATCCTTTGAAATTAGGATTCTCCATCCTAGCAGAGACATTTTCTAGATTTTCTCGATATCTAGAAAATGGACTAGATGCTGCAGCATCATGGACTGAACTCATATTTGGATTTTTATTTCCTTTATTGGAAAAGAAAAAGGATTCATCTCCGTCCCTTTTTGTACTTGATTCACCAGTTTTCTGTTCTCCTGGAGTTCTGTTATGGACTTCTTCAGTCTGTGAAGGTCCAAAAAAGGCCAATACTTTAGGCAGAGCTTTTGGAGGCTTTTCTAAAAGGCTTTGGAGACTAACATAATTCTTAGGTAGAACAGAGGGTTGTGCTGGAGGGAATTTTCTCACTATTTCTTTCATTAGTTCTGTCTTCTCTCTAGCTAACTTAATTCCCAATTCTATCTTGTCAAAATCAGCATCTTGAACTATTTCTATTCCCTTAAAAATCAAGCTTCTAAGTCCTTTCTCGGGTTGGTTAGAGCTTGAGGAACTTGGAAATTGCAGTCTCGAACTGGCTTGGTCAATATCTCGATATTTTGGAGGAGATGGAGATTTCAGTATTGCAGACTTCAAATGTTCTAAAGATTTAGCGATAATACCCATATTTGACGGTATGTCATTCAAGGCCTGTTTATGCTCATTCTAAACCCCTAAGGTTTCATTATAGCCAGTATGCATCTTCTTTATGTTTTCTTTAATTTCTAACACATCCTTGGCTATATCATCAATATTTTGGAGCATACAAACTATCTGATAATTTGCATAATTCTACATTTTTTTAGAATCAGTTGATTCTGGATCTGATAGATTTCTCATCTGTATCCATTAAAAGTCAGATCTCATTGTACCATTTTTAAAAGTTCTTCTAGCATTTCCTGGTTCCAGATGCCTTTCTTGGATTCTTGGAATAACATCATTTTGGGCTCTAGGAAGAGTAAAACTCTTTATTTCTGGTAGCATCATCCTAACACATTCCTGAAATTTATAGTGTTGTCCTTTATGTTTAGGAGATAACTATTTTTCTATTTGGAATTTTGAAGTTGAGCTAGAAGTGGATGGTGTAGATATGCAAAATTGGCAGTCACTAGGTCGAGCAGAGAGTGAATGATGAGGAGGAATTTTTGGCTGTATATGTTGATTTGGTGGTTTAACAAAAGTAGAATAGGAGTGTTTAGTATCTACCACCCCAAAATGAGAGCGATTCATTGATGCAAAAGGTTGCGCCAATGATCGTTACAGAGCAGGATTTGTAAAACGGAGTCCAGTAGATCCATCAAAGTGTTTAACTAAAGTCAATTGTTGGGGTTGAAAAGTAGTTTGCAGTTGAGGATATTTCTGAGATAATGGAGTGTAAGAACTATTGCATTCTTCAGGAAGTGTACACTCAGAAAAGCCTACTTGAAAAGGGATGGTATTCCCTGGTCCAACAATAACTCCTTCCTTCAATGCCCTCTTATTCAGTTTCGGGTTTAATGGAGGCATAGTAGTAGATACAAACCACAAACAAACTGTAGAATGCAATCGTGCAACATGGGTTTGTGGGGCGACATAAAAACCATTAAACTGAATATATGCATTCAGAAACTCATTAATATATGGATCTTGAAGTGACGCATGGTATCTTGGGACTAAACGCTGATAAAGAAACCAAATTGACTAAACGTATCTAGCATGTCCACCCGCAGGTCCATGACATCTTCAACACATCTAATACTTAGTTCAACAGAATTTGCCTCATCTCATGGAGGATCTCAACGCAATGGGGACCATTTCTTCCTAAAGAGGGAGGAATGATCTAGGTGGATATCGGTGGCCACCCAGCTATTCCATTTGGACCAACACCATCAATTCTTGCAGCTTTTCACATTCAGCACAACTTACTATTTTTAGCAGGTTTTCGGGTCCTCCACTCCTAGAGCCGTTTTGGGGCCTTAATGATCCAGGTGGATATTTTTGGCCACCCACCTACTCCATTTGAACCCCCACCTTCAGTTCTTTCAGTTTTCAAGTTGCAACAAAACTTACTATTTTTAGCATTTTTTCGGGTCCTAAACTTCCGGAGCCGTTTTGATGCCCTAAACGACATTTTTTGGGAACATGGAGAGCAACATGGGCCTATGGAATAATGTTTTTCATTCAAAATTTGTACTTCTCGGACAGATATTTCTAACGAGCTATTGAGCGCGTCAAATGGAAATCGGATGCCAAAGTTACGTCCCCGGGAAGTTGAACCACCAATTTACCCAAACGGGGCCCATAGTTTTGGCGCTTCATCTCATAAGGTTAGGTTTTTCAAAGTTTAGAGTTCTCCATTGTTTCTGAATAATAAATAGACCCTCAAGCCTCATTGTAACATAGTTCAGAGGCCTGTAGCCACCACATCTCTTCTCAGAGATAGCTACCAGCGCCCTAGCTAGTTTTAATTCCATTCTGTCTGTAAGCAAATTCCAGTTCTTTGATATTAATGAAATGAAGTGTTATTTCCATTGCATCTCTGTATTTATGGTTATGTGTTTATTCTGTTTCGTTCCTGCATAAATATGGATCAGTGGTATCAGAGGGGGTCTGCTCTTTCTTTGTTTTTCTTTGCATGTCCCCAACGCGGTCAGGGTATAAGGAGTTAGGGCTTGATCTGGTTGAACCCTTGCAAGATCAGCCTCGCAAACCCCGATGACCTCCCATGGTGGAAGAAAAGAAATATGAGGGAGCAGGATATGTTATCAAAATACTACTCAAGGAGGCCCTCGAGAAACAAAGGAACGTGATGATGGATAACTTTTCTCAAATCCTTCAACGACTACCCACATATGCGCATCTACATCCAACAGCCACTCTGGAGGCGTCACTCCCTTCAAGGTACATGTAAATTTCATATTACTATATTTAAAGGAAAAATAGATGCAGACGCCATATAGATATGGTTAAATTTGCTCGAAGGGTATTTCTTGGTCCATGACTCCTCTGCCCGAGAAAAGATTATTTTTGTGCTCCTCAAAGTCGCCCCCCATGTCAAAGACTGGTGGGAAACCTACTGTGAGCAAGAGGGCGAAGGGGAACCCTCTATGTTCTCAGCCACACCCATGTGGAATTCATTCCAAGATAGCATCAAGGAACAATATTACCCCGTGGGGAGCTATGAGGACAAATACATCCAATGGACCATGCCGCGGCAACAAAAGGATCAAGATGTGCACGAACTGACGAATCTATTCCATACCCTGCGCACAAAGTTGGGTATTAAAGATTAAGAGAGAAATTTAGTGCTCAATTACTGTAGCTGTCTGCACAAACACATTCAAGAGGAAATGGAGTTCCTCGACATTACATCACTTGGCACGACATATCACTATGCTGCCAAGATCGAGCAGAAATTTAAGCAGAAGAAGCGAGACTTTGGATCTACAAATCCGAAAGGTGCCCCTGAATCGAAGAACAAGGGACAAGGCCAAAGCAATGTGACTCAGAATGACACCACAAATCCAAATAATGACACAGGGAAGTGGTGTGAATTTCATAACAGTCCCACTCACAACACAAACGAGTGTCGGGCCAAACAGTCTTTGGTGGCCGAACTAAAGGCACCCGAATCAGATGCATTTTCTCATCCTGAGTTAAAACCAGAAAAATGAAATGAAAAAGGGAAGTAGATCATTGATGTGGATCCTAGTGCCATTTTTTCCACCACCAAGATCCAGAGGGAGGGTCCAGAGGATCCAGAGGAGGGGGAGTGCCTCTTCCAGTCGCAGATGTGGGTGAAGGGTTCTCCGGTGCAATTTCTCGTCAATAGCGGAAGCCAAAAGAACCTCATTTCAGCAAAGGTCGTGAAGCAGCACAGCCTACCAACCATAGCACACCCACAGTTGTATACCATCGGGTGGCCCCACCCAAGGAGAGATCTCCGCATCCGCCAGCAGTGCTGCCTTCCATACAGTGTCAAGACATTCACGGATGAGGTATTATGTGATGTTTCTCCTCTTGATGTAGCTGATGTGTTATTGGGCCAACCATAATTGTGGAGGTGAAATGCTATGTATGAGTCTAGGTCTTGTGCTGTTATTATTACTTTGGGAAATAACTTGTACAGGATACCGGAGGTAGTACCGCCTCCTGTCATCTCTTTTACTACTGCAAAAAAACGTAGTAAGATTGTTTCCCAAACCAGGAAATTCATTTTCCTTACAACTCACTCACAGGGAACAAAGAATATTGTGGCCACAACCTCAAAACAGGGCTCCCTTGCACGGTTGCAACAGATGGAGAAAGTCATGGAGGAATACGAGGACATTTTCTCCTCACTCATAGAGGTTCCTCTACACTGTCAGGACAAGCAATCCATTGATCTGACTCCCAACGTACCACCTCTTGATGTTGACATAAATCTTGCAACTACACATACAGAATCCAAACATGACATGTACTGTCTGAGGATGATAAAGAAACCAAATTTACTAAACGCATCTAGCATGTCCACCCGCAGGTCCATGACATCTTCAACACATCTAATACTCAGTTCAACAGAATTTGTCTCATATCATGGAGGATCTGAATGCAATGGAGACCATTGCTTCCTAAGGAGGGAGGAATGATCCAGGTGGATATTGGTGGCCACCCAGCTATTCCATTTGGACCAGCACCATCAATTCTTACAACTTTTCACATTTAGCACAACTTACTATTTTTAGCAGTTTTTCAAGTCCTCCACTCCCGGAGCCATCTTGGGGCCTTAATGATCCAGGTGGATATTGGTGGCCACCCACCTACTCCATTTGAACCCCCACCTTTAGTTCTTTCAGTTTTCACGTTGCAACAAAACTTACTATTTTTAGCAGTTTTTCGGGTCCTGAACTTCCGGAGCCGTTTTGAGGCCCTAAACGACATTTTTTGGGAAAACAGAGAGCAACATGGGCCTATAGAATGATTTTTCTTGTTCAAAAATTGTACTCCTCGGACAGATATTTCTAACGAGCTATTGAGCGCATCAAACGGAGATCGGATGCCAAAGTTACGTCCCTGGGAAGTTGAACCACCAATTTACCCAAACGGGGCCCATAGTTTTGGCGCTTCATCTCCTAAGGTTAGGTTTTTTCAAGTTCAGAGTTCTCCATTGTTTCTCGATAATAAATAGTCCCTCGAGCCTCATTGTAACAGAATTCATAGGCCTGTAGTAGCCACATCTCTTCTTAGAGATAGCTACCAATGCCCTAGCTAGTTTTATTTCCATTCTGTCTGTAAGAAAATTTCAGTTCTTTGATATTAATGAAATGAAGTGTTATTTTCGCTGCATCTCTATATTTATGGTTATGTGTTTATTTTGTTGCGTTCCTACATAAATCCGGATCAATGGTATCAGAGGGGGTCTACTCTTTTTTTTTTCTTTGCATGTCCCCAACGCGGTCAGGGTATAAGAAGTTAGGGCTCGATCCGGTTGAATCCTTGCAAGATTAGCCTCACAAACCCCTACGATCTCCCATGGCGGAAGAAAAGAAAGATGAGGGAGCAGGAGATCCTATCAAAATACTGCTCGAGGAGGCCCTCGAGAAACAAAGGAACGCGATGATGGATAACTTTGCTCAAATCCTTCAACAACTACCCACATATGGTGCATCTGCATCCAACAGCCACTCTCAAGGCGCACTCCCTTAACAGTACAGGGAAACTTTGACTTTCCTATATTTGAAGGAAAATATATGTAGACACTGTAGATATATGGTTAAATTTTTTGGAAGGGTATCTCTCGGTCCATGACTTCTCTGACCGAGAAAAGATTATTTTTGCACTCCTCAAAGCCACCCCCCATGTCAAAAACTGGTGGGAAACCTATAGTGAGCAAGAGGGCGAAGGGAAACCCTCGATGTTCTTAGCCACACCCACTTGGAATTCATTCTGAGATGGCATCAAGGAACAATATTACCCCATGGGGAGCTATGAGGACAAATACATCCAATGGACCACGCTGCGGCAACAAAAGGATCAAGATGTGCACGAACTGACGAATCTGTTCCATACCCTGCACACAAAGTTGGTTATTAAAGATGTAGAGAGACATTTGGTGCTTAAGTACTGCAGCTGTCTTCACAAACACATTCAGGAGGAAACGGAGTTCCTCAAAATTACATCGCTTGGCATGGCATATCGTTATGCCACCAAGATTGAGCAGAAATTTAAGCAGAAGAAGCGATACTTTGGATCTGTGAATCCGAAAGGTGCCCCCGAACCAAAGAAAAAGGGGCAAGGCCAAAGCAATGTGACTCAGAACAACACCAGAAATCCAAATAAGGACACATGGAAGTGGTGTGAATTTCATAACAGCCCCACTCACAACACAAACGAGTGTCGGGCCAAACAGTCTTTGGTGGCTGAACTAAAGGCACCCGAATCAGATGCATTTTCTGATCCTGAGTTAGAACTAGACAAAGGAAATGACAAATGGAAGCAGTTCATTGATTCAGATCCCAGTTCCATTTTTTCCACCACCAAGATCCATAGGGAGGGTCCAGAGGATCGAGAGGAGGGGGAGCGCCTCTTCCAGTCGCAGATGTGGGTGAAGGGTTCTCCACTGCAATTTCTCGTCGATAGCAGAAGCCAAAATAACCTCATTTCAGTAGAGGTTGTGAAGCGGCTTGGCCTACCAACCATAGCACACCCACAGTCGTATACCATTGGGTGGCTCCTCCCAGGGAGAGATCTCTGCATCCGCCAGCAGTGCCGCCTTCTGTACAGTGTCAAGCCATTCACGGATGAGGTATTGTGTGATGTTTCTCCTCTTGATGTAGCTGATGTGTTATTGGGCCAACCATACTTCTGGAGGCGACATGCTGTGTATGAGTCTAGGCCTCCTGCTGTTATTATTAATTTGGGAAATAACTTGTACAGGATACCGGAGGTAGTACCACCTTCTTTCATCTCTTTGACTACTGCAAAACAACGCAATAAGATTGTTTCCCAAACCAAGAAATTCATTTTCCTTACAACTCACTCATAGGGAACAAAGAATATTGTGGCCACAACCTCGAAACAGGGCTCCCTTGCACGGTTGTAGTAGATGGACAATGTCATGGAGGAATACGAGGACATTTTCTCCAGACTCATAGAAGTTCCTCTACACTGTCAGGACAAGCACTCCATTGATCTGACTCCTAACGCACCACCGCCTGATGTTGCCATACATCTTGCAACTACACATACAGAATCCAAACATGTACTGTCTGAGGCTGGTAAAGAAACCAAATTTACTAAACGCATCCAGCATTTCCACCCGCAGGTCCATGACATCTTCAACACATCTAATACTCAGTTAAACAGAATTTGCCTCATCTCATAGAGGATCTCAACGCAATGGGGACCATTGCTTCCTAAGGAGGGAGGAATGATCCAGGTTGATATTGGTGGCCACCCAGCTTTTCCATTTGGACCAGCACCATCAACTCTTGCAGCTTTTCACATTCAGCACAACTTAATATTTTTAGCAGGTTTTCGGGTCCTCCACTCCCCGAGCCTTTTTGGGGCCTTAATGATCTAGGTGGATATTGGTGGCCACCCACCTACTCCATTTGAACCCCCACATTTAGTTCTTTCAGTTTTCAAGTTGCAACACAACTTTCTATTTTTAGCAGTTTTTTGGGTCCTAAACTTCCGGAGCCGTTTTGAGGCCATAAGCGACATTTTTTGGGAAAACAGGGAGAAACATGGGTTTGTGGACCGATATTGCTCATTAAAAGGTTGTACTCCTCAAACGGATATTTCTAACAAGCTATTTAGCATGTAAAACGGAGATCGGATGCCAAACTTACGTCCCCGGTAAGTTGAACCACCAATTTACCCAAACAAGTCCCATAGTTTTGGTGCTTCATCTCCTAAGGTTAGGTTTTTGGAAGTTTAGAGTTCTCCATTGTTTCTCAATAACAAATAGGCCCTCGAGCCTCATTGTAACACATTTCATAGGCCTGTAGCTGCCACATCTCTTCTCAAAGATAGCTACCAGTGCCCTAGCTAGTTTTATTTCCATTTTGTCTGTAAGAAAATTTCAGTTCTTTGATATTAATGAAATGAAGTGTTATTTCTGCTGCATCTTTGTATTTATGGTTATGCGTTTATTATTTTGCGTTCCTACATAAATCCAGATCAGTGGTATCAGAGGGGATCTGCTCTTTCTTTGTTCTTCTTTGCATGTCCCCAATGTGGTCAGGGTATATGGAGTTAGGGCTCGATCTGGTTGAACCCTTGCAGGATCAGCCTCGCAAACCCTGACGACCTCCCATGGCAGAAGAAAAGAAAGACGATGGATTAGGAGATCCTATCAAAATACTGCTCGAGGAGGCCCTCGAGAAACAAAAGAACGCGATGATGGATAACTTTTCTCAAATCCTTCAACGACTACCCACATATGGCGCATCTGCATCCAACAGCCACTCTAGAGGCGCCACTCCCTTCAAGGTACAGGTAAACTTTGACATTCCTATATTTGAAGGAAAAATAGATGTAGACACCGTAGACAGATGGTTAAATTTGTTGGAAGGGTATTTCTCTGTCCATGACTTCTCTGATCGAGAAAATATTATTTTTGCACTCCTCAAAGCCACCCCCCATGTCAAATACTGGTGGGAAACCTACCGTGAGCAAGAGGGCAAAGGGGATCCCTCTACGTTCTCAGCCACACACACTTTTAATTCATTCCAAGACAGCATCAAGGAACAATATTACCCCGTGGGGGGCTATGAGGACAAATACATCCAATGGACCACGCTGCGGCAACAAAAGCATCAAGATGTGCATGAACTGACGAATCTGTTCCATACCCTGCGCACAAAGTTGGGTATTAAGGATTTAGAGAGAAATTTGGTGCTCAAGTACCACAACTGTCTGCACAAACACATTCAAGAGAAAATGGATTTCCTCGACATTACATCGCTTGACACAGCATATCGCTATGCCACCAAGGTCGAGCAGAAATTTAAGCAGAAGAAGCAAGAAATTGGATCTGCGAATCTGAAAGGTGCCCCCGAAACGAAGAACAAGCGGCAAGGCCAAATCAATGTGACTTAGAACAACACCACAAATCCAAATAAGGACACAGGGAAGTGGTGTGAATTTCATAACAGCCCCACTCACAACACAAATGAGTGTCGGGCCAAACAGTCTTTGGTGGTCGAACTAAAGGCACCCGAATCAGATGCATTTTCTGATCTTGAATTAGAACCAGACAAAGGCAATGACAAAGGGAAGAAGATCATTGATGCGGATCCTAGTGCCATTTTTTCCACCACCAAAATCAAGAGGGAGGGTCCAGAGGATCCAAAAGAGGGGGAGCACCTCTTCCAGTCGCAGATGTGGGTGAAGGGTTCTCCACTGCAATTTCTCATCGATAGCGGAAGCCAAAAGAACCTCATCTGAGCAGAGGTTGTGAAGCAGCTCAGCCAACTGACCATATCACACCCACATTTGTATACCTTCGGGTGGATCCACCCAGCGAGAGATCTTCACATCTGTTAGTAGTGCCGCCTTCCATACAGTGTCAAGCCATTCACGGATGAGGTGTTGTGTGATGTTGCTCCTCTTGATGTAGTTGATGTGTTATTGGGCCAACCATACTTGTGGAGGTGACATGCTGTGTATGAGTCTAGGCCTCGTGCTGTTATTATTACTTTGGGAAATAACTTGTACAGGATACCGAAGGTAGTACCGCCTCTTGTCATCTCTTTGACTATTGCAAAAAAACGCAGTAAGATTGTTTCCCAAACCAGGAAATTCATTTTCCTTACAAATCACTCACAGGGAACGAAGAATATTGTGGCCACAACCTTGAAACAAGGCTCCCTTGCATGGCTGCAGCAGATGGAAAAATTCATGGAGGAATACGAGGAAATTTTCTCCTCACTCATAGAGTTTCTTCTACACTGTCAAGACAAGCACTCCATTGATATGACTCCCAATGCACCACTGTCTGATGTTTCCATACATCCTGCAACTACACATACATAATCCAAACATGTACTTTCTGAGGCTGATAAAGAAACCAAATTTACTAAACGTATCCAGCATGTCCACCCACAGGTCCATGACATCTTCAACACATCTAATACTCAGTTCAACAGAATTTGCCTCATCTCATGGAGGATCTCAACGCAATGGGGACCATTGCTTCCTAAGGAGGGAGGAATTATCCAGGTGGATATCGGTGGCCACCCAGCTATTCCATTTGGACTAGCACCATCAATTCTTGCAGCTTTTCACATTCAGCACAACTTACTATTTTTAGAAGGTTTTTGGGTCGCCCACTCGCGGAGCCGTTTTGCGGCTTTAATGATCCAGTTGGATATTGGTGGCCACCAACCTACTCCATTTTAATCCCCACCTTCAGTTCTTTCAGTTTCAAGTTGCAACAAAACTTACTATTTTTAGCAGTTTTTCGGGTCCTAAACTTCTGGAGCCGTTTTGAGACCCTAAACGAAATTTTTTGGGAAAATGGAGAGCAACATGGGTGCATGGACCGACGTTTCTCATTCAAAATTTGTACTACTTGAACAAATATTTCTAACAAGATATTGAGCACATCAAATGGAGATCGGATGCCAAAGTTACGTCCCCGGGAAGTTGAACCACCAATTTACCCAAACGGAGCCCATAGTTTTGGTGCCTCATCTCCTAAGGTTAGGTTTTTGGAAGTTTAGAGTTATCCATTGTTTCTCAATAATAAATAGGCCCTCGAGCCTCATTTTAACACAGTTTAGAGGCCTGTAGCCACCACATATCTTCTCAGAGATAGCTACCAGCGCCCTAGCTAGTTTTATTTCCATTCTGTCTGTAAGCAAATTTCAGTTCTTTGATATTAATGAAAGGAAGTGTTATTTCCGCTACATCTATGTATTTATGGTTATGTGTTTATTCTGTTGCATTCATGCATAAATCTAGATCAATGGTATCAGAGGGGGTCTGCTCTTTCTTTGTTTTTCTTTGCATTTCCCCAACGCAGTCAGGGTATAAGGAGTTAGGGCTCGATCCGGTTGAATCCTTGCAAGATTAGCCTCACAAACCCCTACGATCTCCCATGGCAGAAGAAAAGAAAGATGAGGGAGCAGGAGATCCTATCAAAATACTGCTCGAGGAGGCCCTCGAGAAACAAAGGAACGCGATGATGGATAACTTTGCTCAAATCCTTCAACAACTACCCACATATGGTGCATCTGCATCCAACAGCCACTCTCAAGGCGCACTCCCTTAACAGTACAGGGAAACTTTGACTTTCCTATATTTGAAGGAAAATATATGTAGACACTGTAGATATATGGTTAAATTTTTTGGAAGGGTATCTCTCGGTCCATGACTTCTCTGACCGAGAAAAGATTATTTTTGCACTCCTCAAAGCCACCCCCCATGTCAAAAACTGGTGGGAAACCTATAGTGAGCAAGAGGGCGAAGGGAAACCCTCGATGTTCTTAGCCACACCCACTTGGAATTCATTCTGAGATGGCATCAAGGAACAATATTACCCCATGGGGAGCTATGAGGACAAATACATCCAATGGACCACGCTGCGGCAACAAAAGGATCAAGATGTGCACGAAATGACGAAGTTGTTCCATAACCTGCACACAAAGTTGGGTATTAAAGATTCAGAGAGACATTTGGTGCTCAAGTACCACAACTGTCTGCACAAACACATTCAGGAGGAAATGGAGTTCCTCGGCATTACATCACTTGGCACGGCATATCGCTATGCCGCCAAGATCGAGCGGAAATTTAAGCAGAAGAAGCGAGACTTTGGATCTGCGAATCTGAAAGGTGCTCCCGAACCAAAGAACAAGGGGCAAGGCCAAAGAAATGTGACTTAGAACTGTTATTGCCTAAATATATCTCAGGCTGAAGGAAGGCAGAGTCTAGGGTAACATCAAACCACGCTTAATCTAGTAGCTAGCCCTACCAGATCAGGAGAGGGCTCTCTCTGGGTCAATCTCAGCAAAAATAATCAATGGTGCTTAAGATGACTTGAAATAAAAGCTAATTTTAGGCTAGGTATATATGTAAAAGGGTTTGATTTGATTTTGGGGGTATTTTTTGGTATCAAAGGGAAAGGAAAATTTTGGGTCCGGGAAATGATCAGTTTTGTAGAGGGCTAAATGGGGCAAGAAAGGCAATTGTTTTTATGCTTCAAATTGAATGAAATGGATAGCTCAGACCGGTGACGAGTTGAAGAGGGCAAGAGGCTTTCAATAATCCTCTTCAGACAGTGTAAAACATGAAAAATTAAACAAAACTCAAGGTAGAGCACTGCAATTCTAATGAATTCCACCTTTATTACTTGTTTGTTTAACTTAAGAAGAAAGGAGAAGGGAAATGATACACATGAAACATCAGTAAACTTAAAATCATAGAGAAAAACACACCATAAAAACATAGAGCCACATGGATCCCAAAGAGTGCTGCAAACCCTGGTCTATTCCTTTGCCAAAATGCAGAGATGAAATGTATAATGGAGCTCAAGGCAATCCCAAGTGTCCAACCTCTGCTAATGATTGAAAAATTACAAGATATAGACCACACTAACTCATCCCAATCCTATAGGGGTCAAGCTCAAAATTTTAGGAGCTGTTTCAAGAATATCTAAAGTAAGAACTGGAAAATAGGCAGTGGAACAGCTTGCCTCTATAAGATAGGAAACTGATTCATTCAGTTACAATTCACTTTTTGGTGAATGAATCTACTTACATGAGTGAAAATTTGTCAAAATTACATCAAAAAACATGAAATTACATCAATTTACATCAATAGCTTTAAATTTGGAGATAAAAAAGTCAAACTAGCCAAAACTAGGCGAAAAAATGAGTTACTGAGTGAAAACTAGGCCAAAATTCCCAATGCGCAGTGCCTGAAATCTCTATGCGTTGCGCCAATTTGGAGCTGATTTTGAGGGCCTTATCGGAGTCAAAATTGAGCACAGGATATTTCGTTGGAAAGCTCTGTCTGTCTACTTTCCAACCCAAGTGGAATTTCTGAATTTGGTTTCCATTTTTGTCTCCAAAAATCAAATCTCTCAACACTGCTTCTTGTGTGTCCCAAAAGTGGCAGAAAGGCCATTTTTAAGGTGTTTTTGACCCTTCAGGCAACCAAAAACTTGTCAAAATCCTTAGGTAATGGGTAGGAATGCATAAATTTTGATAAAAAATCTAGAAATACAAAGTTTTCTTCAAGAGGAGCTGCCATTTATAAGCACGCGCCAAGTGGCGCGACACGTCGGGCAGGAAAATCTGTGTTAAGGCCCAAAAAATTCAAAATTGAAAAAATGTGTCCCAAATTTCTTGAAATTTGGGCTGAATTTCCACCATCATGCGCTATGCTGAGCCAAGAAATCTTCGGCCAAAATTTGGATTCTATCATGCCTTTTGCAACGCTTTAATGCCCTCTTTAACTTTGCCTTCAGGATCTTGATTCATGCCTTGCAAACATGATTTCTCGCCCAATAATGATTCTTCATGTGCCCTAACATGTTCTTTTCCTTGTTGGCCTTCTAGGTGCATGTAGTTCAGTGGTGGAATCACTGTCTCGGTCATAGGATGTATCAGTATCTGTCTCCATGATGTCCAAGGTGTATGCAAGGTCTATGTTGTCTTGTATGAGAATTTGGTGTTTTTGATTGGATTTCCAAATATGTGGTAATATGGAGGGGATATGGAGGAATAGGATAGTGGGAATAATGGATTATTACCAAGTGAAGATTGAAATTTCCACTTGAAATATGTGTATTAAATATTAGGGATAGCCACTTAGTTTTTTGGGATAACTTGGGATTTGAGGGAAATTTACAAGTGGTATGGGAACAATGGGAATGTGATAGGGATGATTGACTTTAGGGATTTCAAGAGATAGGGGAATGGGCTGCTATAATGAGATAAAAAGTGAGGAGGGACTGAAAAGGTATGGGAAATGGAAATATTTGACACCAAAATCAAATTTAAAACCCTAGGAGAATTCTTAAAAAAGACAATAGGGCTTAGAGTTTTTGCATTTAAATTCTCATAATCCATTTTCAAACATTTGTAAATGGCAATTATAAGTTCACATGAACTTACTTGGGCAAGATTGTTCGAATCGATTTGGAGTTTTTTTGAAGCAATGGCACAAATTTTTATTTCGGCCCTGTGCGCCGCACAGTCAACCCAGTGTGTCGCACCCCTCCAATGCGCCACGCCCGAACAAACTAACACACAGTCAACTTGCCCGATGCGTCGCGCTCAACCTATGCGCCACCACACTTGCCCAGTGCATCGCGCTCAACAATTTACACACAGTCTTCGCTCCTGCATGATTTCTTCACTCCTCCACGGTTTCTTTGGCTCATTGCTGTCTTTGGCATGAAAATGGAGTTTTGAAACAATGAAAATATCTTTTATGCGAAATATTTTAATTTTTCATTTTGAAAAACTCACTTTGTAATGTTTGAAAACTTTGACACTTTTCAAAAGAACTTTGTTTTTCTTGTTTTTGGCCTTTTGGACTGAATGATTAGTTTGTTGTCTATTTTGCAGGGATGGATGGCATAGAGTTTTGACAAAGGCGACTAGGGCTGTGAATGAAGCATTATTACAACTAAAGAATTTGAAAATTGCATTGCATTTGTTACAAAAGGTTAGAATAGACAATTTTTCTTCAAAACAGGGTTTTGAAGAAAAATTATTCTCAAGCATTATGATGATGAAATTTTTGTACTGATACCTTATTTGAAACTTCCTCATGTGCCTGATGGCCACTATTAGACATTTTGAGACCAGTTTGATAAAACCCTAGACCTAACGAGACTAAAAACCCTAAAATGACTGTTTGCCTACCAGGAGACCAATCATGACTATAAATGATTTTGATGAACAGAGCTAGACCAGAAGGTACATGAAATGAGGTATATGAGTGACAATACCCTTCAGTCAGATGATCCATGCTCCTAATGGAATGCAGCTGACTGAACTGAATGAGACACCTAAAATGAAATGCAACAAGATAAACTTGATCTCTGACGGAGGGATGAAGATACCGACTCTAACATTGGCTCTAATGGGGATGGTAGCTCCTTGGAGGTGCCAAGAACTACAGATCTTTGGAAAGCAGACAGTGCCTTCATTCATTAGGAAATGGAGTCAAAACTAAAGCTAAAACGCATGACTGAAAACTGATGACTTGACGACACAAACTGAATCTCACTCAACTAAAAACTGACTCGATACTTAAACACAATCGACAAACTGGAAAATATGCTCAAAATGGAGCTTATTCATCAAAACCTACTCTAACAGTTTCATTCATCACCTAATCAAGTGAAATGAAACAACCAATGCAACCAAGTAAGTATTGCAACTGTTGTTTGAATTCTCTGCAAGTGCTTGCTTATGAACAACAAGAGAGAACTACTGAAAGGCAACTCCCATGAAAAATTGTGAATAGATCCGTTGAATACTATGGATTCTCTATCCGCCTCCAAAAACACTGCATAAGGATCTTGAAATTCATGCACACTGGGACTTAGCTCATCCAATAGATTACTTTTCTTCTTCTCATACCATGAATGCAAACTTTGTTTTGAGCTTTGTGACGAGCCTCCTGCTAAAAATGACAAAGAGACCGGCTTTCGGATCAAGTTTATATCAGCACGCATTCCAAGCTTATATATAGTCAATGGATTAGGACTTTGAATGCAGACATCATCCAACACATCAGCTATTGGATCATGAAAAACTTGAAAAGACTGAAAATACTGCTGCAACCCATTTTCTATTGGTTCCGATGAGATTACATGATTTCCTACGGGCTGGTCATTCGAAGATTTACTATGCAATTTACCCTTCAAAAACTGAAATGATTCAAAACAAAATGGTACAGAATCATCTTGTATCATTTGATCATATGTGCTAGCTTCCATGTCTTCATCTGCAACTTGAAAATCAATGGCATTCGGGGGCTGCAAATCTGGATATGGGAATTCTTGAACAAGGTTTTTATTGCCCTCAAGATGGTCCAAATCAAGACTTGTTGACAGTTGATTTCTGATTGCATGGAAGTTATCTTTGATGAACTGAAATGAATCAAAACAAAAAGGAAAAGATCCTTCACTTACTTCAAAATTTGCTGCACTTTCCTCGTCACTGTCATAGTTGATATGCATCGGTTGATCACTGTACTCGAGCTGTTGAAAGTGAACTTCCTCCTTCCACAAACTAGTTGCTGATTTGTCTGCAAGATTAGCTTCTGTTTGCAGAACATAATCATCATCATACTAATCAAACTGAGGCAAATCATCGGTATAAAACACATCATCAAGCATAGATGTCAAATCAACATATCTCTCTTCTCCAAGATGATCTACAAAACAATCATTATCAGATCTATGACAACTGGGACAAGAAAAAAAATGTTTTGGATCAGCAACTTGTTCTTCTTCAATCAGCTAGCCATGGGCTTGAAAATTATACTCATTCCTTGTGGTGATCTTTTGCATCATCTCTTCCACTGCACTTACCAACATGTCAAGCTTTACCTCTAGAGATGTCGATTCCTCCGGATCTATGTTTTTCATCTCTTCTTCTTTCAACCTTGCCCTTCGGATCAGTAAATGAGCCTCTACATCTACTGGACTATTCTTCATCTCTTGAAGTGTTGCAAGATTCCTTTCTCTCAGCTGAAACTCCATTTCCAGATCAAAGGCACCCAGGTAGTGCAAGAGAGCGGATCCAAGAGGAGGCCTTATATCAACTGGCATCGAGTAATAAACTTGGTTAAATCTGGCAGAAAACTGTTGTATTGTCTCCCCTGGTAGTATTTTCAGCTGGTTATACTGTTCTATAATCAAGAAAGGGTTTTGTCTGATCATCCACCTGTCGAGGAAAACTTTGACAAACTGCTGAAAATCTGAGATGCTCGCATCAGGCAGGGTTTTGAACCAACTCTTGACTTTTCCTTGCAAAGAAAGAGAAAAAAGCCTAATACTGACATCCTCTTCATCAACTTCAAAAAGGTCAAGAAAAGACTCAAAATTTAGAACATGTCTCTCAGTAGTGATATTTTCACATTCACCATCAAACCTCGGCAAGTAAAGATAATAATTTGCAGGGAAAGCATGGAGTATAGGAGGTAAAATCAGAGGCTTGTATCGATCTGGAATTTTACAAGGTATATGGGTATGTACAAATGCTGCAAAATTAGTCTTGGTCTCTTGAGGTTCATCAGTTTGAAGATGGTCATCACAAGATTTGGAAGAAAGGTCTTGATCAAGCTCAAAAGCATGCAAATATTTGATATTCACAATCTTCAAAGGGAAGGAATCAAATGCAGGCCAAGGATATTTTCTCGAATACAATATACTTTTCAAAGCCTTCTTGACATTCTCGGGAAAAGAGAAGAAATAATTTATAACAAAGAAAAAAATGTCTTGGATGAAATTCCAACTTGAATACCTGATCTTTCCATATTGTCCTTTCATGTTTCTACTAATCAGGTTCATCCTCCAGTGGAGTCCTTGGATCTGATCTCGAAACTGATTTAGAGTCATCAGGTGAATGATTTCAGCCTTGTGGTGTCTGATCGTTGTGCACCATAAACAATTAGATCTGAACCTGATTATATCTTATTGAGGAAACCAGATGTTCAGTTCATAAACTAGATCGGAGATTGACTGAAGCAACATTCATCTAATTTCGCTAATGTAAAGCAAGAGCGTTTCGAAGGCTACCTGGCTAACTTCAGGCTCCATCTGTAGTTTATAAAGCAAACAAAAAAATTTTCTTTCCTCCCCAGTATGGTCGCCACTATGTTATGGCCTAAATCTACCTTAGGCTGAAGGAAGGTAGAGTTCAGGGTAACATCAAACCACGCTTAATCTGGTAGCTAGCCCTACCAGATCGGGAGAGGGCTCTCTCCAGGTCAATCTCAGCAATAATAATCAATGAGGCTTGATATGACTTGAAATAAAGGATAATTTTAGGCTAGGTATATAGGTGAAAGGGTTTGATTTGATTTTGGGGGTTTTTTTTGGAATCAAAGGGAAAGGCAAATTTTGGGTCCGGGAAATGATCAGTTTTGCAGAGGGCTGAATGGGGCAAGGAAGGAAATTGTTTTGATGCTTCGAAATTGAATGAAATGGATAGATCAGACCGATGAGGAATTAAAGAGGGCAAGAGGCATTCAAGAATCCTCTTCAGACAGTTGAAAACATGGAAAATTAAACAAAACTTCAAGGCAGAGCACTACAAATCGAATGAATTCCACCTTTATTACTTGTTTGTTTAATTTAAGAAGAAAGGAGAAGGGAAATGATACACATGAAACATCAGTAAACTTAAAATAACAGAGAGAAATACACCATCAAAACATAGAACCACATGGATCCAAAAGAGTGCTGCAGACCTTGGTCTATTCCTTTGCCAAAATGCAGAGATGAAATGTACAATAGAGCTCAAAGAAATCCCAAATGTCCAACCCTGAAAATGACTGAGAAAATACAAAATATAGACAAGCCTAACTCATCCCCATGCCTCTAGGGGTTGAGATCACCATTTTAGGAGCTGTTTCAACAAGATCTAAACTAAGAACTTGAAAATAGGCAATGAAACAACTTGCCTCCATAAGATAGGAAACCGATTCATTTAGTTACATTTCAATTTTTGGTGAATGAATCTACTTGGATGAGTAAAAATGTGCCAAAATTACACAAAAGTCATGAAATTACATCAAATTAAATTAAGAGCTGTACATATGAAGATAAAAAAGTCAAACTGGCCAAAACTAGGCGAAAATATGAGCTGCTGAGTGATAAAGGAGCCAAAATTCCCAATGCGCCACGCCTGAAATCTCTATGAGTCACACCACTTTGAGGCTGATTTTGAGGGCCTTCCCGAATTCAAAATTGAGTACAGGATATCTCGTTGGAAAGCTCCGCCTGTCTACTTTCCAATTCTAGTGGAATTTATGAATTTGGTTGCCATTTTCTCCTCCAAAAATCAAATCTCCCAACACTACTTCCTGTGTGTCCAAAAAGTGGCAGAAAGGCCAATTTTAAGGTGTTTTTGACCCTTCAAGCAACCAAAAACTTGTCAAAATCATTAGGTAATGGTAGGAATGCATAAATTTTGATGAAAAATCCAAAAATTCAAATTTTTCTTCAAGAGGAGCTGCCAATTATAAGCGCGCGCCAAGTGGCGTGACGCATCGGGCGGGAAAATCTGTGTTAAGGCCAAAATATTCAAAATTAACAAAAAGTTTCCCAAATTTCTTGAAATTTGGGCTAAATTTCCACCATCAAGCACTATGCTGAGTCAAAGAAGCTTCGGCCAAAATTTTGAGTCTATCATGCCTTTTGCGACGCTTTAACGCCCTCTTTAACTTTGCCTTCAGGATCTTGATTCGTGCCTTGCAAACATGATTTCTCTCCCAATAATGATTCTTCATGTGCCCTAACATGTTATTTTCCTTTTTATCCTTCTAGGTGCACATAGTTCAGTGGTGGAATCACTGTCTTGGTCATAGGATGTATCAATATCTGTCTCCATGATGTCCAAGGTGTATGCAAGGTCTATGTTGTCTTGTATGAGAATTTTGGTGTTTTTGATTGGATTGCCAAATATGTGGTAATATGGAGGGGATATGGAGGAATATGATAGTGGGAATAATTGATTATTACCAAGTGAAGATTGAAATTGCCACTTAAAATTTGTGATTTAGGGACAGCCACTTAAGTTTGGAGAAATTTCACAATTTGGATGGGGAGGGAATGGAAATGGGTAGGAATGAGTAACTAGGGATATAAGGTGATTAGGAAAAGGGGATTGTGATGAGAAGATAAACAATGAAGAGGGGAAAAACAAGGTGGAGAAATGGAAATATTTGGTCCAAAACAAGTTTCAAAACCCTAAAGGAAGCAAATCCTCAAACAAGATAATAGGGTTTGGTTTTTGTGTTCAATTCCTCACAAACAACACCAAATACCTATTCATGGCAATGGAATGATTACATGGAATTAATTAGATGAAGATTGACCGAATCGATTTGGAGTTTTTTTGAAGCAATGGCACAAATTTTTATTTCGGCCCTGTGTGCCGCGCAGTCAACCCAGTGCGCCGCGCCCCTCCAATGCACCGTGCCCGAACAAACTAACACAAAGTCAACTTGCCCGATGCGCCGCGCTCAGCCTATGCGCCGTGACACTTTCCCAGTGAATCGCGCTCAACAATTTACACACAGTCTTTGCTCCTCCATGATTTCTTCGCTCCTCCATGGTTTCTTTGGCTCATTGCTGTCTTTGGAATGCAAATGGAGTTTTGAAACAATGAAAATATCTTTTATGCCAAATATTTTAATTTTTCATTTTGAAAAACCCAATTTGTAATGTTTGAAAACTTTGACACTTTTCAAAAGAACTCTGTTTTTCTTGTTTTTGGCCTTTTGGAATGAATGATGAGTTTGTTGTCTGTTTTGCAGGGATGGATGGCATGGAGTTTTGGAAAAGGCGATCAGGGCTGCAAATGGAGCACTATTACAACTGAAGAACTTAAAAAATTACATTGCATTTGTTACAAAAGGATAAAATAGACAATTTTTCTTCAAAATAGAGTTTTGAAGAAAAATTATTCTCAAGCATTATGATGATGAAATTTTTGTACTGATACCTTATTTAAAACTTCCTCATGTGCATGCTGGCCATTATTAGACATTTTGAGACCATATTGATAAATCCCTAGACCTAATGAGACTAAAACCCTAAAATGAATGTTTGCCAACCAGGAGACCAAAAATGACTGTAAATGATTTTTATGAACAGAACTAGGCCAACAAGTACAAGACATGAGGGATATGAGTGACAAGACCCTTTCCGTCGGATGATCCATGCTCCTAATGGAATGCACGCCCAGGCGGGCGAGATAGAAGGACACCTAAAATGAAATGCAACAAGAGAAACTTGATCTCTGACGGAGGGATGAAGATACCGACTCTAAAAAGAACAACACCACAAATCCAAAGAAGGACACAGGGAAGTGGTGTGGTCCTCTGCGGCCCACTCAAAAAGCAGGTGTCGGGCCAAACAGTCTTTGGTGGCCGAACTAAAGGCACCCAAATCAGATGCATTTTCTGATCCTGAGTTAGAACCAAACAAAGGCAATGACAAAGGGAAGCAGATCATTGATGCGGATCCTAGTGCCATTATTGCCACCACCAAGATCCATAGGGAGGGTCCAGAGGATCCAGAAGAGGGGGAGTGTCTCTTCTAGTCACAGATGTGGGTGAAGGGTTCTCTGCTGCAATTTCTCGTCGATAGCGGAAGCCAAAAGAACCTCATTTCAGCTGAGGTCGTGAGGCGTCTCGGCCTACCGACCATAGCACACCCACAACCGTACACCATCGGGTGGCTCCACCCAAGGAGAGATCTCCACATCCGCCAGCAGTGCCACCTTCTGGAGTACGGTGTCAAACTTTGGTATCACTCGGGTTTTCCTTGAAGTTGTAAGAAAAGGAAAGTATACTAGAGGTAACCACAAACCTTCGGATGCGGGGGGAATCTAGCCAATGTTTGCATCAGGGAGAGGGCTCTCTCTTTATGATTTATCTTTGTTCTTAGGAAGTTTTAGGCTAGTTATAAGTCCAAGAGTTTTGATTTTTTTTGAATGGTGGAATCCTCCAACTAAGGGAAAGATTGAAGATTTTTAGTCCATTGGGCTATGGAGTCAAAGGATGGCTTTACTGGATTTCTATTCTATACACAATATGGCTTTGCAGGGCAAGATAGTCAAACAGAGAACAATACTTAAAATTTAAAGTGGATGGAATGGGTTTGAAGGGATGAAAGGCAGCTAAGAATCTTTCACCATGTTCAAAAGAGAGAAATGAAATGATTACAAACAAAGAGCAGTGAAGAATTCTTTATTATAGTAATCAACAATGTTTAAATTAGCAAAGCAAGAGCATTTAAGAATTAGTGCTTATAACCAATTTAGAGGAAAACATTAAGAATAATCACATCGAAATCGAGAGTACAATTAAGTAAATTCTGATTCAATCCTTTATGTAAATTATTCAGAAATGGACATAATGGTATTATAAACAGATATAAAACTTAAAACATAGGATAGAAAGACTTATTGAACTGCAGTCCGACACATGAATCCTGCAAAAAGTCCTAAGCTTCAAATGTTCATCCAGTAAGCCACAAATAAATTTCTCCAAAACACTTTTTATTCCAAAAACAATCAATGTCACAGCCAAGTATTAGAATCCACCCTCAAAACTCTCTTTGAGGATTTATTTATACAAAAAATAATTGAAAAAATCTCACACCAACCTAGCCAATATTCTAGGGTGACTAATGAGTAAGCTACAATAAAAAGGAGACAAATGGTCTCGTAAATAGGACAAGAAGTAATTGCTGATGTGTTGTTTCCTCCTTTTGAGGATGTGCTGGAGGCAGGTGCTATAATAGGGCTCGATGTTGTCCCTTTGAGTAATTCTTTAGCTTGTCTGATACTCTTTGTTTCTACGGATACTCTTTAACCTGTGCAACTGATACTCTTTCATCTGTGCTCATTTTTTATCCTTTTCATAATAGTAAAAAGATAAAATTCTCATCTTGAAGATAAATTTCATAGAATTTCCAATAAGTCATTCCACCGTTGATCTTCTGCTATTATGGTTCTTTTAAGTTTTCTCAATGTCTCATTGGCCTCTGTGAGTTTGTAAAAAGTGGGCTGATTAGGGAACAAATACTTTATTTCATGTTCAAGATGAAATAAATTCTTCAACCTATCATAGAGATTTCTCCCTGTTGGCAACGTTGCTTCTGGAAAACTGATAGAATGAGCAGCTGTATTATGAGCATGGATATCTATTTTCTTGACATAGGTTTCTAGGTCCATTATCTGGTCCTCTGAGAGCATAGGACTGGGTAACCCACTGTCCAATAAAACCTGAAATTTTCCTTTGAAAGTATTAATATCAGCCAGAATATCTGAGCACTTCCTTTCCAAATTCTGCATAAAAGTTCTTTTGGTGAAAACTCTTTTTAACTCCAAAATAGTGCCGATCCTGTCCTCAATTCCTAATACTGCAAGCTGTTGCTTAGTCCGGGTGTTCAAAAACTGTATAAGTTGATTGGCCTGCTCAGGTCTGCCTATTAGTTCATCTCTTGTTCTGTTTATTTCTTCCTGAGCTACTTTAATCAAGTCATTTTGTTCAAAAAATTCTTGAATAGAGGGCCAAATACTTTTTATTAACTCAATTATATTATCCCAAAGAATTTCATTTATTTCTTTCAAAGGATTTTCTAATGAAAGATCTTTTTCTAAAGCCTTAACCAATCTTTCCAATCTTTTAATTTCCCTGGTATTATCAGCAACAGTCTTTTTAGATGTATCATATTTCTGCTCCAAATTTTTTAACTGCAATTTTGTGGTTTGAAGTTCTGTGACTCTTAGTTGTAAACTTTCCATTTGTTTTATCAATTCATCAGAACTTAAACCATAAGTGTTTACCTGTGCTGGCTCTGTTTGTTGATTTGTTGTTGTGGTACCTGTAGTTGTAGTAGCTTCTATGATGGATGCCTGCATGATAGCTTCCTTTTCCTGTAAAGCTTGTTCCAATTCTTTCTCTGTTTCACCCAGTTGCTCAGTCATCTTTAAGAGCAACTCCATTATCTCTTCCTGTGAATTTCCCTTCAAAACTTCTTGGGTCTGGGGATGCCTTGAGGATGGCAATTTCAGCTGCTTTCTCAGTGCAGCTATGTCATCATCTTTCTTCTTAATTAGTGCCTCAATGCTTTTGATATCTTTGGGGTTGTGACCCAAGCTGATGATTATGTCTTCCAGAGACTTTATTCTGTTATCTTTGGCCTGAGAAGAGGCCTTCTCAATTTGCAATTGGGTGCTTGTGTTATTTAAAGAATATTGCAGCCTTAGGGCTGCCATGGCCTTATCAGTAAGAGTGGAATAGACCATTTCCCCAGTTTGTTTATGCATCTCTATCTAGTCCAAAGGATGAATGTCCTTTGCCAGGACCTCAAAATTTGTTCTAATATAATCAGCTGCTGTCATGGGTTTTGGCACCTTGGACTTGAAGTGGCTCATCATCATTTTGCCTTGTGAAATGTCAAATGCTGACATTAACCTTTCCTGATTATGTGGATCCATTTTCAGATATTGATCATATACCTTCATTCTCAATGGATCATTCTTTGCCTTTATATTAATGAAAGTTCTTTTTATATCCCCTGTATCTGTTTTTGGTGGCCTAAAAGAAGATACTTCAGTACTCAACTGCTTTTGCAAAGCTTTTCCTTTCTGATCTGTGTGTGTCATACTAACAGAGCCAGTTATTTGACTATCTTCTCTTCCATCATCAAACATCTCATCTATTATTTCCACTTCCTGGGGTGTATTGAGTTTCTGCCTTTTGGTTTGATGTAGCTCTGAGGATTCTTTGGGAGGAGTAGTATCTGGAACCTGCCTTTTCTTGCCCATTTCTATATTGGATGGAGTTTGTAATTCTGAAACTTCAGGATGATTTACTTGAGTGGGAGAAAATTGTGTTTGATTAGGTGCTCTGGAGGTTTGAGGTTTCTCTGCCATGATTAAAGTTTCAATGACCTGTATTTCAGGTTCCTTTCCTTTGCCTTTTGACTCTGCTGCAATTGATGAACTGCCTTCCTGCAATCTCTGCTGTAGATTTGCTGCTGAAGAAGTGCCAATGTGAGGTACCTGCACTTGACCACAAGATTCTAGGTCATACTTCTTCTCAAGTTCTTTTATAATTTTGTTCATTTTGTCTTCTTCACTTTCTTCCTCAACTAGTGTTTCTTCCACCCATTCATCTTGATTGGAATATTGTTCTATTTCAGGAATCCTGTGGTGCATGTAAGGGGATGATTTGTTCTTTATTCTTTTTTTCACAGATAAAACCAAATGGATCATAAGGAACCCAATTGAAAGTTCTTTGGAACTTGCAATGGTTTTGTAGTATATCTTCTGCTTCTCGCTCAGCATCCCTAGAGTTGCATATGAAGGGACCTAGTTGACTTTTGATCCTGAGTTGGGCTTTCTTTTTCACACTACAAAAATGAATCATGTCAGAATTATTGATTTGCCTGAAATATTCCAAGGCAAAAAGTCTCATGGGCACATACTTTGGCAACTTGAATGGATGTAATTCACATCCATAGATTCTGATGACTGAATGGTTTTGATATAAATACCAATCTCCAACTTTATAAGTCCTTGAAAGTTGCAAGGTCTTCTTGATTTCATTACTGAGCCTTGGAGGAGGAATTCCTGTCAACAAGGTAGTTGCAGGATATACAAAAAGATCGATGAACTCAGCATAGGAATAGGGAGAATTGTAGGAAGAGTGAATTATGGGAGACCAAAATATAACTGACCTAGGGTTTCCCTTAGCATCAAGCTTTTTAACAGGGAAATGGAACTTTTCTGATTGATAATAGATAATGAGATGATAAATAACTGAGGAATATTTAAAAACTTTCTCATCATCTGGCCTCATGAACTGGTCGTGGATTTTATTGGCTATGAAAGATGCAAAGTCATATTTTACTGCAGGAGGTTGCCCAGGAGTAAAGATAGACAACAAAACTAGGGTTATTTCATCAACATATTCACTTATATTGAAACCCAAGATAAAAGATATCATATTTAGGATGAGCCTTCCCAACTTAGTGAAATAATAAAAACCATAGGGAGGAGGGCCCCTAGGTTGATGTTCAGGCAACATAAAATTCTGGCAAATGGACTTCAATTTTTCTGGGGTCAATTGATTAGACTTTTCAATCAGTTCTTCCATAGACAAAGGTGCTAGTTCTTGATCAGTTTAAAAATGTAGCATTGCATTGATAGCTTGGGGAGTAATGGGGAAAAGAACACTCTGGTCAGGGGATATTACAGCTCTTTGAGTCGGATCATAGTTAGAATGGCAATAGTAGATAATTTCTGGGAAAGTAATGACTGAGGGGATGAGATATCTCGGGAAATTGGATTCCCACAACCCAATGACATCCAATCCCTTCAAATAATCGTCTCTGCAGCGACAATAACTCAGAAGGGGGCTTTCATCAAACACTAAGTCTTTAATTTGGAAGTCTTTATCCACTAAGGGCAAATATTCTAACTCTCTGTGGGGGGCATTCAATGGAGTTACATTCAAGGCTGCTGGAGCTTCCATTTTGGTTCTTGTGTATTCAAAACGGAAGTTTCTGGGTTTTCTTCACAGGCCGGGGCGCGATTTCAGTTTTAATGAGGGAAATTAGCACAATTGTAGTTTCAGGGGAACAATTCACAGCTTTAAAACTCAGGGAATGATCTTAGGAATAAGATTTTGACACTGATTCAGCGGAAAAACAAGGGACACAGAGTATCTTTTGAAGTTCGGAGCGCAATAGAATAAATACCTGTTTTCGGAGGCAAACTGGGATTTAACAGGTATCAATTGGTGGCAAGAGGATGCTCCAACACTGGTCCAGCGGAATTCTGGAGCGAAATTGGATAGAACAGTAGATTTCAGTGAAAATTTGAATTTTGTAGCGGAAGGCGCAGTCGCTTTCAAATAATGAAAATGACATAAAAAACACGAAAATTTGTTTTATTTCCAAAGTCAAAAAGGGGTTTTTATTTTTTCGAGGAATGACGTCATTTCAGTACGGGCTGACGTGTGGCAGGGGTCGGGTGGTAAGCGGTAATCCCTGCACCGCTTATGGGCAATAGTGGTATTAAACGCGAGGACAGCGATTCCACTAATCAATGGACACGTGGCTGAAGGACTAGTCCAATACCACCGTGCCCCCGCACGTTAAAGTCCTGACAAGGGACGACTAGCGGAATTGCTGTGGAGCGTTGATCTTTGGAGGGGCAATCCAATGGTTGGAGGGAAGGGGAGATGGTGGGAAGTTAAAAGGTGCGGGCCCGACATATTTATCGTCATTTAATCACTCTGGGCGAGATTTGATTGGTGGAGTCTGGTTATTAATTAACTCTGATAATTAATTAATCCCGTGGTTATAAGGGGTCGAGGTTGCAGCGAGACTTAGTTTTTTAACTCGAGTTAGGGTTGGGGAATGGGATATATAGCGGGATTTTTAACTTGCGTTAAAGCGTCGGGTACGGGGGAAAAAGGGATTATTTCCAAAGTTTTGGTTTTTAAAATAAAACTTCGGGTTTATTATTTTTTGTGTTAAACATATATACCATATCTTTAAAGCTTTTCTCATATATGTTTTTTATTATATGATAAATTAACCAATATAATTAACTTATCATAAGGGCGGAGATATTACATAATGATATATTTTAACCAAAGGGTGCATAATGTGGGTTTTCAATGAATAATTGGGAAATAAATACTTTGGTTAAACTTTATAATAATATGGGTTTTTTGGGTATTTATATAAAAGGAGTTATATACTTAGGATAAGGCATTTTCACTAGGGATTTAGTAAATAGAGTTAAATGTAAATATGACAAAGGGACAAGGACAACTCAAAATACTTTGCACATTTAAGAAAGTGAAGATTTATGAAGTAAACCACATTATATCAACTTCAACACTTAGAATAACAAGTAATCTTGAGGGTTTATTGTGAAATATAGGATGATTTTCCTAAGTAAAATTGGATTTTACTTAGGAAAAGGTTAAAGGTGAATGATTATAATGATGAATGATCTCAAGTACTTAGGTCTTTTTGATCATTAGGCCAAGGGTCCGGTCCCTCCAAAAGTCAAGGAAATGCCTTGAGCCCCTTTGATCTCCAAATACCTTAGCACTTTGGGGAAATTAGTAAAAATCTTAGGGAGAAAGTGATGTGGGAAGTTAATGATTTTGACTTTGCTTTCTGTGAATTTTCCAATGTATTTTCTGCTTCAGTACTTGTGATGAAAGTAAAGGATTAACACATTTAACAGCATCATTCATCACATGAAACTTTGCAACACCATCTACCTACCCTATCTACTTGACACTACCATTTTCTCTTCTTTATTAGGGTGCATTTGGACTTGCAAACCCTTATCAATCTTCTTTTCTTTTACAAGGCAAATCTATCTAATTCTACCCTTATTACATCCAAGGGCTCAGATTAAATTGTTGAGCACCTTTTATTAACTCTACCTATCTACTTATCTGCCAAGATTAAACTGTTTGGTCAGATATTTATTCTCTATTCTATAACATGAAATTGAAATATGAATAAGTCAAGTTTAAACAGTTTGACCCTTCATAAATTGTGGCAAAGTTTGACAAGTTGCACACAATTACTTATTTACAAAAAAAATGAAATAGTAGTGGCATTTGGATTTGCACACTTTCCTTGGTCTATTTTTGTTTGGGGTTAATTTCTTTCACTTTTTTGACCACTTTATTTTTTCTTACCCTTTGATTTTTCTTTTAGGGTATACCCTCTTTACATTTTTTGAATTTTTTGATTTTTTGGTTTTTCAAGAATATGGAACACCTTTGCTCAAGAAAAAGGTTTGAACATATTCCATAGTTCAATCAAGACAATCATGAAAAATGACACCTATTGGTATAGGAGTCTAACACTGGCTCCACTTGGGGATGGCTTTTTCTTATGAAAAGTCAAGAACAGCAGATCAGATGCCTCGAAATGTCTTCAAACTAAACCATGTAATCTCCTTCTTCTGGTAGCTTTATTTGTATATATGATAGTGGAACTTTTGAAGCTTAGGGCCTTCACTTCGGGCTTCAACTCCAAGAAGTCACCATCCAATCAAAACTGCATTAAAAAAATATATATTATGTACAAGTTAGAAAAATCAAAACATCCTAGTAAATAGGATCAAAATAATTCTTCAGCATTCGACCATTGACTGGTCCTTCCTCAGCTTCTGAATTGTCCAAATTCTTCAAAAAGTATGTGTTGTTTCCCTGCAAGGCATGAATGATATAAGGCCCTTTCCACAAGAAATCAAATTTTCCATGTTTCCCTTTTTCTTCTCTTCTAGAATCCCATCTTAGGACTTTATCACCTAGTTTAAAATCTTCTGCTTTAGTCCTTTTATCAAACATTTTCTTTAACTTTTCCTGCAAGACTTGAGATCGTTGGTATACTTCTTCTCTGGTTTGCTGCAAGTGGATTGTTTGATTAATTCTTCTCTGAATGTCATTTGGTTCCACTTGAGCCTCCTGAAGTAATTTCATAACAGGAATTCCTAAAGATGATGGGAATCTTGCTTCAAGACCATAAACTAACTCATATGGACTAGTCCCAATTTATTTCTTAGTTGTAAGTCTGTCTGCCTACAATGCATTAGTAAGTTTCTTATGCCAGTTCTTTTTATTTTCTTCCAATAATTTTTTAATGATATTAATAAGGCTTTTATTGGAGGATTCTGCCAGTCCATTACCCTGAGGGTAATAAGCTGTTGAATGGCCTAAAGTAATATGATATTTACTACAGAAACTAATCATTTTCTTTGACTTAAATGCAGCAACATTATCTGTTATAATCTTTTCTGGACAACCAAATCTTGAAAGTATATTGGTTTCTAAAAACCCTATAATTACAGAGTCATTGGCCTGTCTGCATGGGATAGCTTCAATCCATTTAGTGAAGTAGTCTGTGGCAGTAAGAATCCATCTGTGTTGCCCTGAAGAAGGGGGATGGATATCTCCAATAAAATCTAATCCCTATTGTTGAAAAGGTCTTTCTGTGGAAATTGGTTTTAATGGAAAAGGTAGCAACTTTCTTTTACCCTCAAATATCTGACATTTATGGCAAGATGTCACAAATTTCTTAACATCAGAAAATAAGGTTGGCCAGTAAAAACCAGCCCTTAAGATTTTTTCTGCAGTTGATTTCCAGTAGAGATGTCCTCCACAATCCCCTGCATGAAATTCATTAAGAACTTTATCAGTTTCATCTTTTAATAGACAATTCAATAAGATTCCTTCATGATTTTTCCAAAATAGAGTGCCATCTAAAATACAATATTTTAAAGATGTCATTTTCAAAAATCTTCGTTTGGTTCTGGACAACCCTGGAGGAGCTTGCAGGTTTAATAAAACATGAATGATATCAGTGTACCGGGGTGAATCTAAGAAAGCTTGACTGATCTGTGGAGTCGTCATTTTCTGTTCGTCATCCAGTTCGTTGATGTCTAAGGCTTGGGAATTAGTTTTAGTCATAAGTTGAGCTAAACCTTGACCTTTTATGAGTTTTGTTGGTTTAATTTCAATATCATATTCCAAAATGGTAGCTATCCACTTACCTCTTTTGCCTTCAATGCCATCTTGAGTCAAGATGTCTTTAACTACAGCATTAGGCACATAAGCTATCACATGAGAATATAATATGTAAACTCTGAAATCTTTAATTGCTTTCACCAATGCAAAAGCCTGTTTCTCCATGATATTGTATTTCAAAGATGCATCTCTAAGTGCTTTACTAAAAAAGGCAATTGGTTTTTCACATCCTTGGTCATCTTTTTGTAGTAAAACAACTGCAATTGTATGTTCAGAAGCAAATGAAAAAATAATGAAATCTCTGTCAAATTTGGGACTGGTAAGAACTGGTGTTCTTGTTAAAGCCATTTTGATTTCTTCGAATGATTGCTTGGCTTCTACAGTCTAGTCAATGCTTGAATCTTTCCTCAACATGTTAGTAAGCAATCTAAGTAATTCATCTAAACTAGAAATGAATCTTCTCAAGAAATTAATTTTTCCTATGAATGCTTGCAACTCTTTTATGTTTCTAGGATGAGGTATCTGCAAAATTGCTTGTATTCTTTCTGGATCAATCCTAATGCCATATTTAGAAATAATATGGCCTAAAAGCTTTCCTTCTTCCAAACCAAACAATGACTTTTTAGGGTTTAAATAAATCCCATATTTTCTGCATTTTATAAATACTTGCCTTAAATGATCTAAATGTTCTTGATCTGTTTTAGAAAAAACAGTCAAATCATCTAGATAAATAACTAGAAAATCATGTATTTCTTTAGCAAAAGAAATGTCCATTGCTCTTTGAAATGTAGCTCCCGCATTCTTGAGTCCAAATGGCATTTTTACATATTTAAACGTACCCCATGGTGTTGTAAATGTTGTTTTATCTTGATCATCAGGATGAACCAGAATCTGGTTGTACCCTGAAAATCCATCCAGTAGAGATATCCTAGAAGATCCTACTACCCTCTGTAGAATATGGTCCATTTTTGGTAAAGGATAGTTATCTTTTAAAGAAACTTTATTCAAATTTCTTAGATCGACACACAGTCTAATTTTTCCAGTTTTCTTTCTTGTTGGTACTAAATTGGAAACCCATTCTGAGAACCTAATAGGAGCTATAATCCCTGCTTCAAACATTCTTTTAATTTCCTTTTCAATTGAGGGTAATAAAACAGGATTTATTCTTCTAATATTTTGTTTGAAAGGTTTCTGATCTGGTTTCAAAGGTATAGTGTGTTGAATGATGGATGTATCATACGATTTCAGATCTTCATAACTCCAGGCAAAAACATCCTGGAATTCTCTTAATAATTCAACATATTTAACCTTTTGATCTTTTGGCAGAGATTTGGACAACTTAACCATTTTGGGATTTTTCGGGGTTCCTAAGTTGCATTCTTCCATATCAGCTTTGACAGGTTCCATTTTAGGTCTAAATGGAATATCATTTGAGTCAAAAAGATCTTCCAAAGGAGTTAATCCTTTGGGCAAATGATTATCTTTTAAATTGATTATTTCTGTCTCATCTTCTATGATCTCATCAGATTCCATGTGTTTCAAATTCTGCATGTCTTTTTCTATGAATGTGGTTGGGTGCAGCATATGAATTGAATTTTCTCTTGAAATTTCTATTTTTTGTTCTTTTTCTTGATCAAATTCATCAATAGTTATGTCTTCATCTATATTACAGTTAGAAAACTCATTTTGAAGTGTCAAAAAACTATTGATTTGATTGTTATTTACAAATACTTGCCAATTCAAAAGATTGTCCGGTATTGCAGGCCTATGTCTAATCTCAGCTGAAAACTGATGATTAGGATCAAAAGGTAATTTACATGTACTAGCAAACATTGCGAGACTGTGAGCATGCAAATTTTGTTTCTTGGGAATTTTGGCAAGTTGAGCTTGTAGAAAGGTGTTGAGAATTTCTACAACTGTTTCTCTGTATTGTTTCAATCTCATGTCTTTTTTTGAACATTCTCCTTTAATTTGTTGAATAATTAGCTCAGAGTCTCCTATGATTGATACCCTAATAGCTCCTAACTTCTTGACATGTTTAAGCCCTAACAAAAGAGCTTCGTACTCTGCCATGTTGTTAGTGCATTTAAAATTCAACCTATAAGCATGACCCTCAGCATGATTATTTTCAACATTATGTAACCAAATCCCAGCTCCTGCTCCTAATTTGCTTACTGAGCCATCAAATTCCAAATGCCACAGAATTTCATGTTCATAATCCTCATCAATTGTTTTAAAATGTTTCTTGACAGGAGCTAGTTGTTTAGTTTCTTTTGGTATTTCTTGATCATCTGGTGTTTCTTTGTTTTCAGAGATTTCTTCAATTTTAACAGTAGTTTTGTTTGTGGTTTCCAATTCTGGAGCTTCTATTTCAGTAGGGAGATCCAACTCAACATTGTATAAAATAAAAAAGTCCATATCAGAATGTATAGAGTAAACAGGGAAGTTTTCAGGCTTCTCATGGCTACTGACTAAATATTTCATCAATGTCTCTCTGTAAAGTCTTTTAGGCTGAGCAAATACTGAAATAGTTGCATATGACATGTCTAGTTGAATAGACCCTCCAAGTTTAGCACCCCAAGATCTAGACAATAACATACCATATTTAGGGGGAATATCTGCCACTACTATATCCATCAAAACAGATTTAGCAGGGTACTGTACCAAAGTAACACACAAATCTTTAATCAAACCTAAACATTTTACCTGACTAGAATCAAAAGAAAACAAATCTTTGTACGGTCTGGTAATGTCTAGATTTAATCTTTCCATCACTTCTTTTGGCATAAAATTGTGAGATGCTCCAGAATCAAGCATTGCATTATGGAGTATCTTATCATGAACATTCAGGCTTACATAAAATGGAGGAGTTCCTCCACTTTCTGGTTTGCCGTTTACCTCAGGGCCAAACAGGAGTTTAGGTTGATCATCAAGAATATTCACTGAATCATCCATTCCAGTGATGTTAATGTTTAGGGATTTGCTGATTTGACTTCTATAGACATCATGTTTAGCCAATTCTGATAAAGGAACAACTATCTTAAGTTTGCCTATTTCAGCCTCTAGATTGAAAGGTTTTTCTGTTTGAGTTTTAGTGTTTTGCACAGTTGTGTTTTCTCTATTTTTTGGGTCTTCAATGTTTTTCTCTTTTTCATGAATGAAATTTTGTTTTGAAGGTGTTTCTGGACTAACTTCTACTGTTTCTTCTACGTTTCCTACGGGAGGAAAAGTATTAGATTGTTGTTTATTGTTTGGTTGGTTGTCAGAGACATCTTCAATTATTGGATTTGAAGGGTTAGGAGTTGTCCTAGACAGAATTTGTACAGGGGGAATGTTTTGTACAGGAGGGATGTTAACTTTACCTTTGACATTTTGTTTTGCAGTTTTCTGTTTGCTATTCTCTGGCACATCAATCCATCTGCTTCTCAAATTGTACTGTTTATGAACCTCATAAATTGTTGTGTCATAGCCTTCCTTAAAATCAAAAGTCTCACCTGAATGAGTTTGGAATGTTTCAAGGATGTGATTCTCTTGATCATCCTGGGATAGGAAAACTTCTGGTTCATTTTTGTCATCAGTTACATTGTTTATTTCTACATCTTCTGTAGGTTCTTCAGAATTTGAACCTTCAACAAATTTTTCTTGGAAAGGTGGCCTAATGTTTTGGTCAGGGACATTCTTTCCAATATTTTGGTTCTGATTTCTTCTAAAGTTTGGGTTTCTTACAATATTATCACCAGTAGATTTTCTTTCGATTGTTTCCACTCTGTCTCCTAATATTTCCATACATTTAATGATGCATCCAGCTTCTTTTCAAAATCTGAAGGTTCTTCATTCAGAGGCATTCTTCTTTCTGCTCTAGCTCTGGCTCGTTTTTCTATCATATTTGCTTCCACACTAACCACTATGCTTTGCATTTCCTCTAATGTTTGGGGAGCTCTTTCCCTGAGTGAATAAGCTATGTCAGAGTCAAAACCATCTGGAAATTTAACCAATACAGAGTCAGGTGGGGGTCTGAGGTTCTAGGGAACAACGTTATATGCTTCATTGAATCTAATGATGTAATCTTGTACTATTTCGTTAGGTCTTCTTCTTAATTTTTCGAATTCTGACAGGATCTGAAGAGGATCTTTCTTCTTCTCCCATCTATTCAAAAATGCCCTATATAAAGCTGGTAAATCAGCAATACTGTTTGGAGCAAGGGCCCTAAACCATGTCCTAACTTCTCCAGTAAGACTCTGAACGAAAATTCTCATTCGGACATCATCAGTGTCAATTTCATAGAACTCAAAGTAATCAGTCATCCTTTTGGTATGTTGTTGAGCTGTATAAGTACCTGATCCATCAAAAGGTGTGATTTTACTCTGATAATCCTAAGGCAAGGCAACAGGGTTGTTAGGCAACCTTAAAGGGGCATATTTATTGGCCATTGGAAGATATAGTGGGGTAACAGGAATTGATGGTCTGGCAGGAGGAGATGGAGGAGTATAAGGGGTGAAAGGTGTTTGAAAAGCTTGAGAGAAAGTAACTGAACTTGGAGAAGCTTCGGTAATTACAGAGATGTTTGTACTTTCTTCAAAGGTTTGTTCAGATTGAATGGAGTCTTGTAACTGTCTGTCAAGGTGATATGAAACAAATCTGAATTGAAAATCTTCGAAAAACAATGGATCTGGAACTAATCTGGATAATTCGGTTTCAGAAAAATTCACAAATAAGGATGTTTCAAATCGTTCATCAAAAGGAATTTCATCAACATATATAATTTTCACGGGACAGGATGCAGATCTAGAAAGTGGTCTGGAACTTCCAGAACTCTCTTGACTTCCTCTTTCAGAACTTTCTTGACTTCCTTCTCTTCTAAGAATCCTAGGAATTAGATTTGGATTTTCAAATATTGGTGGTGGATTAGGGTCAGGATTTGACCTAGTATGACAAATCCTTTCTGAAGCCAGTTTTGTTAGACTATGTGTTTTTGGATTTTTGGTTTTAATTGAAAAATAAATACAACTTCTATAAATACTTCAAGAAATAATGATTTGTGATTAAAACTTTCTCAAAGATTTATTGAACTAGAGAGTCTGATTAAACATTTTGAAACTAAGGTCCAGTATATAAGCGAAATCAGAGATAGACTGAAGCAACATTTATTTACTTTTGCAATTGCAATGCAAAAGCAATTTCAAAGGCTACCTGGCTGATCTTCAGACTCTGTCTATAGCTTATAAGTGAACAATATTAACAAATAAAGATGATTCAGGTCCCCAGTATGGTCACCACTATGTTATCACTCAGGTTTTCCTTGAAGTTGTAAGAAAAGGAAAGTATACCCGAGGTAACCACAAACCAACCTTCAGATGCAGAATCTAGCCAATCTGCATCCAGAGAGGGCTCTCTCTTTATGATTTATCTATGTTCTTAGAAGGTTTTAGGCTAGTTATAAGTCCAAGAATTTGTTTGAAAATGGTGGAATCCGCAAACTAGGGGCAAGGTTGAAGATTTTCAGTCCATTGGGCTATGGAGTCAAAGGATGGATTTATTGGATTTCTATTCTACACACAAGATGGCTTTGCAGGGCAAGATAGCCAGACAGAGAACAATCCTTAAAATTTAAAGTGGATGGGATGACTTTGAAGGGATGAAAGGCAGCTAAGAATCTTTCACCATGTTCAAAAGAAAGAAATGAAATGATTACAAACAAAGAGCAATGAAGAATTATTTATTATAGTAATCAATAATGTTTAAATTAGCAAAGCAAGAGAATTTAAGAATTCGTGCTTATAACCAATTTAGAGGAAAACATTAAGAATAATCACATCTAAAATCAGAGTACAATTAAGTAAATTCTGATTCAATCCTTTATGTAAATTATTCAGAAATGGACATAATGGTATTATAAACAGATATAAAACTTAAAACATAGGATAGAAAGACTTATTGAACTGCAGTCCGACACATGAATCCTGCAAAAAGTCCTGAGCTTCAAATGTTCATCCAGTAAGCCACAAATAAATTTCTCCAAAACACTTTTTATTCCAAAAACAATCAATGTCACAGCCAAGTATTAGAATCCACCCTCAAAACTCTCTTTGAAGATTTATTTATACAAAAAATAATTGAAAAAATCTCACACCAACCTAGCCAATATTCTAGGGTGACTAATGAGTAAGCTACAATAAAAAGGAGACAAATGGTCTCGTAAATAGGACAAGAAGTAATTGCTGATGTGTTGTTTCCTCCTTTTGAGGATGTGCTGGAGGCAGGTGCTATAATAGGGCTCGATGCTGTCCCTTTGAGTAATTTTTTAGCTTGTCTGATACTCTTTGTTTCTACGCATACTCTTTAACCTGTGCAACTGATACTCTTTCATCTGTGCTCATTTTTTATCCTTTTCATAATAGTAAAAAGATAAAATTCTCATCTTGAAGATAAATTTCATATAATTTCCAATAAGTCATTCCACCATTGATCTTCTGCTATTATGGTTCTTTTAAGTTTTCTCAATGTCTCATCGACCTCTGTGAGTTTGTAAAAAGTGGGTTGATTAGGGAACAAATACTTTATTTCATGTTCAAGATGAAATAAATTCTTCAACCTGTCATAGAGATTTCTCCCTGTTGGCAACGTTGCTTCTGGAAAACTGATAGAATGAGTAGCTGTATTATGAGCATGGATATCTATTTTCTTGACATAGGTTTCCAGGTCCATTATCTGGTCCTCTGAGAGCATAGGACTGGGTAACCCACTGTCCAATAAAACCTGAAATTTTCCTTTGAAAGTATTAATATCAGCCAGAATATCTGAGCACTTCCTTTCCAAATTTTGCATAAAAGTTCTTTTGGTGAAAACTCTTTTTATCTCCAAAATAGTGCCGGTCTTGTCCTCAATTCCTAATACTGCAAGCTGTTGCTTAGTCGGGTGTTCAAAAACTGTATAAGTTGATTGGCCTGCTCAGGTCTGCCTCTTAATTCATCTCTTGTTCTGTTTATTTCTTCCTGAGCTACTTTAATCAAGTCATTTTGTTCAAAAATTGCTTGAACAGAGGGCCAAATACTTTTTATTAATTCAATTATATTACCCCAAAGAATTTCATTTATTTCCTTCAAAGGCTTTTCTAATGAAAGATATTTTTCTAAAGCCTTAACTAATCTTTCCAACCTTTTAATTTCCCTGGTATTATCAGCAACTGTCTTCTTAGATGTATCATATTTCTGCTTCAAATTTTATAACTGCAATTTCGTGGTTTGAAGCTCTGTGACTTTTAATTGTAAACTTTCCATTTGTTTTGTCAATTCATCAGAACTTAAACCAGAAGTGTTTACCTGCGCTGGCATTGTTTGTTGATTTGTTGTTGTGGTACCTGTAGTTGTAGTAGCTTCTGTGGTGGATGCCTGCATGATAGCTTCCTTTTCCTGTAAAGCTTGTTCCAATCCTTTCTCTGTTTCACCCAGTCGCTCAGTCATCTTTAAGAGAAACTCCATTATCTCTTCTTGTGAATTCCCCTTCAAAACTTCTTGGGTCTGGGGATGCCTTGAGGCTGGCAATTTCAGCTGCTTTCTCAGTGCAGCTATGTCATCATCTTTCTTCTTAATTAGTGCCTCAATGCTTTTGATATCTTTGGGGTTGTGACCCAAGCTGATGATTATGTCTTCCAGAGACTTTATTCTGTTATCTTTGGCCTAAGAAGAGGCCTTCTCAATTTGCAATTGGGTGCTTGTGTTATTTAAAGAATCTTGCAGCCTTAGGGCTGCCATGGCCTTATCAGTAAGAGTGGAATAGACCATTTCCCTAGTTTATTTATGCAGCTCTATCTGGTCCAAAGGATGAATGTCCTTTGCCAGGACCTCAAAATTTGTTCTAATATAATCAGCTACTGTCATGGGTTTTGGCACCTTGGACTTGAAGTGGCTCATCATCATTTTGCCTTGTGAAATGTCAAATGCTGACATTAACCTTTCCTGATTATGTGGAGCCATTTTCAGATATTGATCATATACCTTCATTCTCAATGGATCATTCTTTGCCTTTATATTAATGAAAGATCTTTTTATATCCCCTGTATCTGTTTTTGGTGGCCTAAAAGAAGATACTTCAGTACTCAACTGCTTTTGCAAAGCTTTTCCTTTCTGATCTGTGTGTGTCATACTAACAGAGCCAGTTAGTTGACTATCTTCTCTTCCATCATCAAACATCTCATCTATTATTTCCACTTCCTGGGGTGTATTGAGTTTCTGCCTTTTGTTTTGATGTAGCTCTGAGGATTCTTTGGGAGGAGTAGTATCTGGAACCTGCCTTTTCTTGCCCATTTCTATATTGGATGGAGTTTGTAATTTTGAAACTTCAGGATGATTTACTTGAGTGGGAGAAACTTGTGTTTGATCAGGTGCTCTGGAGGTTTGAGGTTTCTCTGCCATGATTAAAGTTTCAATGACATGTATTTCAGGTTCCTTTCCTTTGCCTTTTGACTCTATTGCAATTGATGAACTGCCTTCCTGTAATCTCTGCTGTAGATTTGCTGCTGAAGAAGTGCCAATGTGAGGTACCTGCACTTGACCACAAGATTCTAGATCATACTTCTTCTCAAGTTCTTTCATAATTTTGTTCATTTTGTCTTCTTCACTTTCTTCCTCAACTAGTGTTTCTTCCACCCATTCATCTTGATTGGCATATTGTTCTATTTCAGGAATCCTGTGGTGCATGTAAGGGGATGATTTGTTCTTTATTCTTTTTTTCACAGATAAAACCAAATGGATCATCAGGAACCCAACGGAAAGTTCTTTGGAACTTGCAATGGTTTTGTAGTATATCTTTTGCTTCTCGCTCAACATCCCTAGAGTTGCATATGAAGGGACCTAGTTGAATTTTGATCTTGAGTTGGGCTTTCTTTTTCACACTACAAAAATGAATCATGTCAGAATTATTCATTTGCCTGAAATATTCCAAGGCAAAAAGTCTCATGGGCACATACTTTGGCAACTTGAATGGATGTAATTCACATCCGTAGATTCTGATGACTGAATGGGTTTGATATAAATACCAATCTCCAACTTTATATGTCCTTGAAAGCTGCAGGGTCTTCTTGATTTCATTACTGAGCCTTGGAGGAGGAATTCCTATCAACAAGGTAGTTGCAGGATATAAAAAAAGATCGATGAACTCAGCATAGGAATAGGGAGAATTGTAGGAAGAGTGAATTATGGGAGACCAAAATATAACTGACCTAGGGTTTCCCTTAGCATCAAGCTTTTTAACAGGGAAAGGGAACTTTTCTGATTGATAATAGATAATGAGATGATAAATAACTGAGGAATATTTAAACACTTTCTCATCATCTAGCCTCATGAACTGGTCGTGGATTTTATTGGCTATAAAAGATGCAAAGTCATATTTTACTGCAGGAGGTTGCCCAGGAGTAAAGATAGACAACAAAACCAGGGTTATTTCATCAACATATTCACTTGTATTGAAACCCAAGACAAAAGATATCATATTTAGGATGAGCCTTCCCAACTTAGTGAAATAATAAAAACCATAGGGAGGAGGGCCCCTAGGTTGATGTTCAGGCAACATAAAATTCTGGAAAATGGACTTCAATTTTTTTGGGGTCAATTGATTAGACTTTTCAATCAGTTCTTCCATAGACAAAGGTGCTAGTTCTTGATCAGTTTCAAAATGTAGCATTGCATTGATAGCTTGGGGAGTAATGGGGAAAAGAACACTCTGGTCAGGGGATATTACAGCTCTTTGAGTCGGATCATAGTTAGAATGGCAATAGTGGATAATTTCTGGGAAAGTAATGACTGAGGGGATGAGATATCTCGGGAAATTGGATTCCCACAACCCAATGACATCCAATCCCTTCGAATAATCGTGTCTGCAGCGACAATAACTCAGAAGGGGGCTTTCATCAAACACTAAGTCTTTAATTTGGAAGTCTTTATCCACTAAGGGCAAATATTCTAACTCTCTGTGGGGGGCATTCAATGGAGTTACATTCAAGGCTGCCGGAGCTTCCATTTTGGTTCTTGTGTATTCAAAATGGAAGTTTCTGGGTTTTCTTCACAGGCCGGGGCGCGATTTCAGTTTTAATGAGGGAAATTAGCACAATTGAAGTTTCAGGGGAACAATTCACAGCTTTAAAACTCAGGGAATGATCTTAGGAATAAGATTTTGACACTGATTCAACGGAAAAACAAGGAACACAGAGTATCTTTTGAAGTTCTGAGCGCAATAGAATAAATACCTGTTTTCGGAGGCAAACTGGGATTTAACAGGTATCAATTGGTGGCAAGAGGATGCTCCAACACTGGTCTGGTGGAATTTTGGAGCGAAATCGGATAGAACAGTAGATTTCAGTGAAAATTTGAATTTCGTAGCGGAAGGCGCAGTCGCTTTCAAATAATGAAAATGACATAAAAAACACGAAAATTTGTTTTATTTCCAAAGTCAAAAAGGGGTTTTTATTTTTTCGAGGAATGACGTCATTTCAGTACGGGCTGACGTGTGGCAGGGGTCGGGTGGTAAGCGGTAATGCCCGCACCGCTTATGGGCAATAGTGGTATTAAACGCGAGGGCAGCGATTCCACTAATCAATGGACACGTGGCTGAAGGACTAGTCCAATACCACCGTGCCCCGGCATGTTAAAGTCCTAACAAGGGACGCCTAGCGGAATTGCTGTGGAGCGTTGATCTTTGGAGGGGTAATCCAATGGTTGGAGGGACAGGGAGATGGTGGGAAGTTAAAAGGTGCGGGCCCGACATATTTATCGTCACTTAATCACTCTGGGCGAGATTTGATTAGTGGAGTCTGGTTATTAATTAACTCTGATAATTAATTAATCCCGTGGTTATAAGGGGTCGAGGTTGCAGCGAGACTTAGTTTTTTAACTCGAGTTAGGGTTGGGGAATGGGATATATAGCGGGATTTTTAACTTGAGTTAAAGCGTCGGGTACGGGGGAAAAAGGGATTATTTCCAAAGTTTTGGTTTTTAAAATAAAACTTTGGGTTTATTATTTTTTGTGTTAAACATATATACCATATGTTTAAAGCTTTTCTCATATATGTTTTTTATTATATGATAAATTAACCAATATAATTAACTTATCATAAGGGCGGAGATATTACATAATGATATATTTTAACCAAAGGGTGCATAATGTGGGTTTTCAATGAATAATTGGGAAATAAATACTTTGGTTAAACTTTATAATAAGATGGGTTTTTTGGGTATTTATATAAAAGGAGTTATATACTTAGGATAAGGCATTTTCACTAGGGATTTAGTAAATAGAGTTAAATGTAAATATGACAAAGGGACAAGGACAACTCAAAATACTTTGCACATTTAAGAAAGTGAAGATTTATGAAGTAAACCACATTATATCAACTTCAACACTTAGAATAACAAGTAATCTTGAGGGTTTATTGTGAAATATAGGATGATTTTCCTAAGTAAAATTGGATTTTACTTAGGAAAAGGTTAAAGGTGAATGATTATAATGATGAATGATCTCAGGTACTTAGGTCTTTTTGATCATTAGGCCGAGGGTCCGGTCCCTCCAAAAGTCAAGGAAATGCCTTGAGCCCCTTTGATCTCCAAATACCTTAGCACTTTGGGGAAATTAGTAAAACTCTTAGGGAGAAAGTGAGGTGGGAAGTTAATGATTTTGACTTTGCTTTCTGTGAATTTTCCAATGTATTTTCTGCTTCAGTACTTGTGATGAAAGTAAATGATTAACACATTTAACAACATCATTCATCACATGAAACTTTGCAACACCATCTACCTACCCTATCTACTTGACACTACCATTTTCTCTTCTTTATTAGGGTGCATTTGGACTTGCAAACCCTCATCATTCTTTTCCTTTTACATGACAAATCTATCTAATTCTACTCTTATTACATCCAAGGGCTTAGATTAAACTGTTGAGCACCTTTTATTAACTCTACCTATCTACTTATCTGCCAAGATTAAACTGTTTGGTCAGATATTTATTCTCTATTCTATAAAATGAAATTGAAATATGAATAAGTCAAGTTTAAACAGTTGACCCTTCATAAATTGTGGCAAAGTTTGACAAGTTGCCACCACCAATTACTTATTTACCAAAAAATGAAATAGTAGTGGCATTTGGATTTGCACACTTTCCTTGGTCTATTTTTGTTTGGGGTTCATTTCTTTCACTTTGACCACTTTATTTTTCTTTTGATTTTTCTTTTAGGGTATACCCTCTTTACATTTTTTGAATTTTTTGATTTTTTGGTTTTTCAAGAATATGGAACACCTTTGCTCAAGAAAAATGTTTGAACATATTCCATAGTTCAATCAAGACAATCATGAAAAATTACACCTATTGGTATAGGAGTCTAACAAAGCCATTCATGGATGAGGTATTGTGTGATGTTGCTCCTCTTGATGTAGCTGATGTGTTATTGGGCCAACCATACTTGTGGAGGTGACATGATGTGTATGAGTCTAGGCTTCGTGTTGCTATTATTACTTTTGGAAATAACTTTTACAGGATACCGGAGGTAGTACCGCCTCCTGTCATCTCTTTTACTACTGCAAAACAATGCAGTAAGATTGTTTCCCAAACTAGGAAATTCATTTTCCTTACAACTCACTCATAGCGAACAAAGAATATTGTGGCCACAACCTCGAAACAGGGCTCCCTTGCATGGCTGCAGTAGATGCACAAGGTCATGGAGGAATAATAAGACATTTTCTCCTCACTCATAGAGGTTCCTCTACACTGTCAAGACAAGCACTCCATTGATCTGACTCCCAACGCACCACCGCCTGATGTTGCCACACATCCTGCAACTACACATACAAAATCCAAACATGTAATGTTTGATGCTAATAAAGAAACCAAATTTACAAAACACATCCAGCATGTCCACCCGCAGGTCCATGAAATCTTCAACACATCTAATACTCAGTTCAACAGAATTTGCCTCATATCATGGAGGATCTCAACGCAATGGGGACCATTTCCTCCTAAGGAAAGAGGAATGATCTAGGTGGATATCGGTGGCCACCTAGCTATTCCATTTGGACCAGCACCATCAATTCTTACAGCTTTTCACATTCAGCACAACTTACTATTTTTAGCAGGTTTTCGGGTCCTCCACTCACGGAACCATTTTGGGGCCTTAATGATATAGGTGGATATTGGTGGCTACCCACCTACTCCATTTGAACCCCCACCTTTAGTTCTTTCAGTTTTCAAATTGGAACAAAACTTACTATTTTTAGCAGTTTTTTAGGTCCTGAACTTCCGGAGCCATTTTGAGGCCCTAAACGACATTTTTTGGGAAAGAGAAGAGGAACATGGGTCCATGGAATGATGTTCCTCGTTCAAAAGTTTTACTCCTCATACAAATATTTCTAACGAGCTATTGAGCACGTCAAACGGAGATCGGATGCCAAAGTTACGTCCCCGGGAAGTTGAACCACCAATTTACCCAAACGGGGCCCATAGTTTTGGTGCTTCATATCCTAAGGTTAGGTTTTTGGAAGTTTAGAGTTCTCCATTGTTTCTCAATAATAAATAGGCCCTCAAGTCTCATTGTAACACAGTTCAGAGGCCTATAGCCACCACATCTCTTCTCCGAGATAGCTACCAACACCCTAGCTAGTTTTATTTCCATTCTTTCTGTAAGAAAATTTCAGTTCTTTGATATTAATGAAATGAATTGTTATTTCCGCTGCATCTCTGTATTTATGGTTATGTTTTTATTTTATTGTGTTCCTGCATAAATCCGGATCAGTGGTATCAGAGGGGGTCTACTCTTTCTTTTCTTTTCTTTGCATGTCCCCAACACAGTCAGGGTATAAGGAGTTAGGGCTTGATCTGGTTGAACCCTTGCAAGATCAGCCTTGTAAACCCTGACGACCTCCCATGGTGGAAGAAAATAAATACGAGGGAGTAGGAGATCCTATCAAAATACTGCTCGAGGATGCCCTCGAGAAACAAAGGAACGCGATGATGGATAACTTTGCTCAAATCCTTAAACGACTACCCACATATGGCGCATCTGCATCCAACAGCCACTCTAGAGGCGCCACTCCCTTCAAGGTATAGGTAAAATTTTACATTCCTATATTTGAAGGAAAAATAGATGCAGATGTTGTAGATAGATGGTTAAATTTCTTGGAAGGGTATTTCTCGGTCCATGACTTCTCTGACCGAGAAAAGATTATTTTTTCACTCCTCAAAGCCGCCCCACATGTCAAAGACTGGTGGGAAACCTACCATGAGCAAGAGGGCAAAGGGGAACCCTCTATGTTCTTGGCCACACCCACTTGGAATTCATTCCGAGATGGCATCAAGGAACAATATTACCCTGTGGGGAGCTATGAGGAAAAATACATCCAATGTACCACACTGCGGCAACAAAAGGATCAAGATGTGCACGAACTGATGGATCTGTTCCATACCCTGCGCATAAAGTTGGGTATTAAAGATTCAGAGAGAAATTTTTTGCTCAAGTACCACAGCTATCGACAAAAACACTTTTAGGAGGAAATTGAGTTCCTTGACATTACATCGCTTGGCACGGCATATCGCTATGCCACCAAGATCGAGCATAAATTTAAGCAGAAGAAGTGAAACTTTGGATCTGCAAATCCGAAAGGTGCCCCTGAACCAAAGAACAAGGGGAAAGGCCAAAGCTATGTGACTCAGAACAAAACCACAAATCCAAAGAAGGACATAGGGAAGTGGTGTGAATTTCATAACAGCCCCACTCACAACACAAATGAGTGTCGGGCCAAACAGTCTTTGGTGGCCGAACTAAAGGCACCCGAATCAGATGCATTTTCTGATCCTGAGTTAGAACTAGATAAAGGCAATGAAAAAGGGAAGAAAATCATTGATGTGGATGCTAGTGCCATTTTTTCCACCACCAAGATCCAGAGGGAAGATCCAGAGGATCCAGAGGATGGGGAGCACCTCTTCCAGTCGCAGATGTGGGTGAAGGGTTCTCCGCTGCAATTTCTCTTCGATAGTAGAAGCCAAAAGAACCTCATTTCAGCAGAGGCCGTGAAGCAACTCGGCCTACCGACCATAGCACACCCACTGTCGTATACCATCGGGTGGCTCCATCCAGGGAGAGATCTCCGCATCTGCCAACAGTGCCGCCTTCCGTACAGTGTCAAGCCATTCACGGATGAGGTATTGTGTGATGTTGCCCCTCTTGATGTAGTTGATTTATTATTGGGCCAACCATACTTGTGGAGGCAACATGATTTGTATGATTCTAGGCCTTGTGCTGTTATTATTACTTTGGGAAATAACTTGTACATGATACCGGAGGTAGTACCGCCTCTTGTCATCTCTTTGACTACTGCAAAACAACGTAGTAAGATTGTTTTCCAAACCAGGAAATTCATTTTCCTTACAACTCACTCATAGGGAACGAAGAATATTGTGGCCACAACCTTGAAGCAGGGCTCCCTTTCACGGCTGCAACAGATGGACAAAGTCTTGGAGGACTACGAGGACATTTTCTCCTCACTCATAGAGGTTCCTCTACACTGTCAGAACAAGCACTCCATTGATCTGACTCCCAACGCACCACTGCCTGATGAAGCCATACATACTACAAATACACATACAAAATCCAAACATGTACTGTCTCAGTCTGATAAAGAAACCAAATTTACTAAACGCATCCAGCATGTCCACTCACAGGTCCATGACATCTTCAATACATCTATTACTCAGTTCAACAGAATTTGGTCATCTCATGGAGGATCTCAACACAATGGGGACCATTTATTCCTAAGAAGGGAGGAATGATCCAAGTGGATATCGGTGGCCACCCCCTATTCCATTTGGACCAGCACCATCAATTCTTACATCTTTTCACATTTAGCACAACTTACTATTTTTAGCAGGTTTTTGGGTCCTCCACTCGCAGAGCCGTTTTGGGGCCTTAATGATCTATGTGGATATTTGTGGCCACCCACCTACTCCATTTGAACCCCCACCTTCATTTCTTTCAGTTTTATAGTTGCAAAAAAACTTACTATTTTTAGTATTTTTTCGGGTCCTGAAATTCCGGAGTCGTTTTGAGGCCCTAAACGACATTTTTTGGGAAAACGGGGAGCAACATGGGTCCATGGACCGATGTTTCTCATGCAAAAGTTTTACTTATCAGACAAATATTTCTAACGAGTTATTGAGTGCGTCAAAGGAAATCGGATGCCAAAGTTACGTCCCCGGGAAGTTGAACCACCAATTTACCCAAACGAGGCCCATAGTTTTGGCGCTTCATCTCCTAAGGTTAGGTTTTTGGAAGTTTAGAGTTCTCCATTGTTTCTCAATAATAAATAGGCCCTCAAGCCTCATTGTAACACAGTTCAGAGGCTTGTAGCCGCCACATCTCTTCTCAGAGATAGCTACCAGCGCCCTAGCTAGTTTTATTTCCATTCTATCTGTAAGCAAATTTCAGCTCTTTGATATTAATGAAATGAAGTGTTATTTCCGCTGCATCTTTGTATTTATGGTTATGTCTTTATTCTGTTGCGTCCTGCATAATTCCGGATCAGTGGTATCAAAGGGGGCCTACTCTTTCTTTGTTTTTCTTTGCATGTCCCCAACGCGGTCAGGGTATAAGGAGTTAGGGCTCGATCTGGCTGAACCCGTGCAAAATCAGCCTTGCAAACCCCGATTACCTCCCATGGAGGAAGAAAATAAATATGAGGGAGCATGAGATCCTATCAAAATGCTACTCGAGGAGGCCCTCTAGAAACAAAGGAACGCAATGATGGATAACTTTGCTCAAATCCTTCAACGACTACCCACATATGGCGCATTTGCATCCAATAGCCACTCTGGAGGTGCCACTCCGTTCAAGGTACAGGTAAACTTTGAAATTCCTATATTTGAAGGAAAAATAGATGCAGACACCATAGACAGATGGTTAAATTTGCTGGAAGGGTATTTCTCAGTCCATGACTTCTCTGACCAAGAAAAGATTATTTTTGCACTCCTCAAAGCCACCCCCCATGTCAAAGACTGGTGGGAAACCTACCGTGAGCAAGAGGGCGAAGGGGCCCCCTATGTTCTCGGCCACACAGAAACCCACTTGGAATTCATTCCGAGACGGCATCAAGGAACAATATTACCCCGTGGGGAGCTATGAGGACAAATACATCCAATGGACCACGCTGCGGCAACAAAAGGATCAAGATGTGCACGAACTGACAAATCTGTTCCATACCCTGCACACAAAGTTGGCTATTAAAGATTCAGAGAGAAATTTGGTGCTCAAGTATCATAGTTTTCTGCACAAACACATTCATAAGGAAATGGAGTTCCTCGACATTACATCGCTTGGCACAGCATATCGCTATGCCGCCAAGATCGAGCATAAATTTAAGTAGAAGAAGCGAGACTTTGGATCTGCGAATCTGAAAGGTGCCCCAAAACCGAAGAACAAGGGGCAAGGCCAAAGCAATGTGACTCAAAACAACACCATAAATCCAAAGAAGGACACAAGGAAGTGGTGTGAATTTCATAACAACCCCACTCATAACACAAACGAGTGTTGGGACAAAGAGTCTTTGGTGGCTGAACTAAAGGCACCCGAATCAGATGCATTTTCTGATCCTGAGCTAGAACTAGACAAAGGAAATGACAAAGGGAAGCAGATCATTGATGTAGATCCTAGTGCCATTGTTGCCACTGCCAAGGTCTAGAGGGAGGGTCCAGAGGATCTAGAGGAGGGGGAGCGCCTCTTCTAGTTGTAGATGTGGGTGAAGGGTTCTCCGCTACAATTTCTCATCGATAGCAGAAGCCAAAAGAAGCTCATTTCAGCAGAGGTCGTGAAGCAGCTTGGCCTACTGACCATAGCACACCCACAACTGTATACCATTGGGTGGCTCCACCTAGGGAGAGATCTCCGCATGCGCTAGCAGTGCCACCTTACGTACAGTTTCAAGCCATTCACGGATGAATTATTGTGTGATGTTTCTCCTCTTGATGTAGCTGATGTGTTATTGGCCCAACCATACTTGTGGAGGCGACATGCTATGTATGAGTCTAGGCCTTGTGTTGTTATTATTACTTTGAAAAATAACTTGTACAGGATACCGGAGGTAGTACTGCCTCCTGTCATCTCTTTGACTACTGCAAAACAATGCAGTAAGATTGTTTCCCAAACCAGGAAATTCATTTTCCTTACAACTCACTCACAAGGAATGAAAAATATTGTGGCCACAACCTCAAAACAGGGCTCCCTTGCATGGCTACAGCAGATGGACAAAGTCATGGAGGAATACGCGGACATTTTCTCCTCACTCATAGAGGTTCCTCTACACTGTTAGGACAAGCACTCCATTGATCTGACTCCCAACGCACCACCGCCTGATGTTTCCATACATCCTGCAACTACACATACAGAATCCAAACATGTACTATCTGAGGCTGATAAAGAAACCAAATTTACTAAATGCATCCATCATGTCCACCCGCAGGTCCATGACATCTTCAACACATCTAATACTCAGTTAAACAAAATTTTCCTCATCTCATAGAGGATCTCAACGCAATGGGGACCATTTCTTCCTAAGGAGGGAGGAATGATCCAGGTGGATATTGGTGGCCACCCAGCTATTCCATTTGGACCAGCACCATCAATTCTTGTAGCTTTTCACATTCAGCACAACTTACTATTTTTAGCAGGTTTTCGGGTCCTCCACTCTCGGAGCTGTTTTGGGGCCTTAATGATCTAGGTGGATATTGGTGGCCACCCACCTACTCCATTTGAACCCCCACCTTCAGTTCTTTCAGTTTTCAAGTTGCAACAAAACTTACTATTTTTAGCAGTTTTTCGGGTCCTGAACTTCCGGAGCCGTTTTGAGGCCCTAAACGACATTTTTTGGGAAAACGGAGAGTAGCATGGGTCCATGGACCGATGTTGCTCGTTCAAAAGTTTTACTCCTCGAACTGATATTTCTAACGAGCTGTTGAGTGCGTCAAACGGAGATCGGATGCCAAATTTACATCCCCGGGAAGTTGAACCACCAATTTACCCAAACGGGGCCCATAGTTTTGGCACTTCATCTCCTAAGGTTAGGTTTTTGGAAGTTTAGAGTTCTCCATTGTTTCTCAATAATAAATAGGCCCTCGAGCCTCATTGTAACACAGTTCAAAGGCCTGTAGCCACCACATCTCTTCTCAGAGATAGCTACCAGTGCCCTAGCTAATTTTATTTCCATTCTGTCTGTATGCAAATTTCAGTTCTTTGATATTAATGAAATGAAGTGTTATTTCCACTGCATCTCTATATTTATGGTTATCTGTTTATTTTTTTGTGTTCTTGCACAAATCCGGATCATGTTAAGTATATTTTGGTTTGGTTTTCTTGTTTTTTGAGGTAAACTGATAAAAAAGGACAAATAGAAAGAGAGTTCATTTAATCAACAGGGCTATGGGGTCAGATAAAGTCAGGACTGTCTAAATGGTGGACAAGGTATTACTATAGGGCCAATTTAGTCAAGGTAAATGGATTCTTTGGGTGAAAATGAAGTGAAATTAACATTAAGTTCTTGAAAGACAAAGAGATCTTAAACATATATAGTTTTAAAGCAGGTATGAGGTAGGGAAAACCATAAATCTCTATGAATAAAACTCAAACTGATTCATATGAAAGATAAACAATCTTTCATATGAAATTTTATAGCCACCTATAAAATTTGTCATAGAAAAAGGTGGCTAAAACTTTTTGGAGCCTTCAAGGAACAAATTTTATTGGTAAAAAGTGTTGGCTCTTGAAGAATCTTGAAGGCCTCATGCCTCTATCCAAATCTTCAATGTTGTTCCCTTTTTTACTCAGAAATTCTGCTGATTTCATGAGATAAGACTGCTGCAAAATAATCATTTTTCCCCTCCTCCACTCAAAACTAACCTTCATTTTCTCCCCTTTTTCTCCATAAAATTCCTCTACTTTTCATGTTTTCCCTTCTCCCGTTCGTGAAAATCCTCTTTACATAGTTTAAAACTCATTTTTAAACTATACCGAAACCCCCAAATCCATTGAAAACTCTGAAAAATTTCATAAAAAACATTTTTTTATTACTATGGACTTAAGCCCCCTTGGGCTAAGTCCTAACCACTTCCCCACCATACGCTTTGGGGCTGGAACCAAGCGCTAACCCTTTTTAGCACTTATCGCATCGCAAACATCCAAGTGTGCAAGTCTTCTTGCCATTACAAAAACTGCGATGCGATGAAGCCCCATGTACATATCCCCCGATCATATTATTTTTGCATATAACCCATGGACCCATCTTCGGCGCTTAAAACAATGAAAAAATCTATTCCCGACCACCTTTTTTTCTTTTTAAAGTCATAAAACCCACTTACCCAAAATTTTGATCTAAACACGCCGAGCGATGATTTTTAAATGAAAAATGGGTTGATTGAAAGACCGCATAAAAACTTCCGATGAGATTAAGACCCATATGTATAAACCCTGATCCTTTGTTTTCTTTGTAAAACCAAGCGCAAAGGCCGAAGCGCTTATCACATCGGAAAAGTTCAACGAGTTGATTGTAAAGACCTGCATCAAAACTTTCCGATGCGATTGGGTCATATATATATAAAACTCCACCGCCTCCACTTCATTCATATAACCCATAGCCCTGCAAAATGGGCGCCAAAATTTATATTACCGCCCCTCCAATTGAGATGACCCAATCGCATCAGAAAATTTTGTAAGGCTCCTCCGATTGTGTTCATTTGAAACCTCCGATTGCAATGGCCCAATCGCACCATCACATCGGCCTTCCCTGATCGCACAATCGCATTGACCCTCCCCGATCGATCAATTGCATCGCATTTCTTGATCGATGCATTTTTTTGTTCCTCCCAATCGACCATCCCTCCAATTCACTCTCCACCATTGATCTGATCCTCAGATCAATGGCCCACTCTCAATCACATCGCAAGTTTTCAGCGCTGTGAAAATTCTTTCCCCGCCGATTGAATGCCTCCAATTGCATCTGGATCGTCCGTTCGATGTCATCTGATGGCTATGCTCCTCCCCTCACCCTCTGCATTAGTAAAACCCAAAAACCCAGGATTTCTTAAAAAAAATTTGTATTTTGCAGGTTTCAAATGTTTTGCCATTATAGACAAAAAAAAAAAATGAAAGTCGAGGGTGACGATCCTCTGGACTTTCGTTTATCAAAGGGAAAGAGATATAAAGGGTCTGGAAACAAGTTTCATCAACACTTCATGGGCATTGATGCCATATCAGCCATGTGCAGCCTTGCACATCGACAATACACTGTGTTATTAAATCACCATTAAAAGAGTATCAGTGTTGAAGACAGAACACAACAGAACAAGAATATTGAAGACAAATTTGGGGATTACGGCTAAGATTGATTATAAAAATCCTAATCCTCCAAATTAAATCAGAGCTAAAGGAAATCATAATGATCTATCAAACAGAAAGGCCTCCACTGCCACATCTGAGGAAAATTGATTCCTCCCAGCTACCACAAAGCCACCTATGCCTCAAAGCATGCAAAACAAAGGCCGAAGTTATTGATCAAACGAAGATAGTCGCCTCTGCGCAGCCAGAGAGTTACTTCTGCAAGGAACTTAATGCAAAAAATATCTACAGAGTTACTCCAACATGACACAGAGCCTCAAAATTCAACAAAAGCTCCCACCGAGCTTAACCTTAAGTGTAAAACAGTTAATATTGACAGAATATCTGTAAAATTCTTCATCGAGCCCCTCAAAGGCTGAGAAGCGATTAAGACTGTATTAATTATCTTGGGAGATCTTTTATTGAGATCTCACCTCCCCATTATTCTATAAATACTTCTGTAGAAGATGAGAAACTGTTGGTTGATCACTAGTTGTAATATTGGAACTCTCTGCAATAATACATAGTCTGTTGAAGTTGAAGAAGAAATTGAAGTCTTGGACGCCCTGATGATGTCATTGCATGCTTGTTACCGTGAAGGTTCTATCCTTGGATCCATGAGATTGACTGTTGGTGAATTATTCTAAATTGTTTAATGTTTTCTCCTGTTTTCATTCCGTTCCATGATTTCTTACTACAATAGGTTGAAAGTTTTAGACTAGGAAATGACTCCTGGAAGCACCTTAGACCTGTTCATCCTTCACTGTTTCATGTTTTCTTCTGCTGAAGTATTTTACAGTCTTTAATCTCTCTCTTCAGTCTTCATGCTTGTTTATTTCCTTAATAGTTCAAATAGTTGGTTTCAGCATGATTTATGGTTCTCCCTACTTGTCTGCTGCCACTTTAAAATTGTTATTGAGGTCTCCCTTTGTAGTTTTCTATTTATAGTGAGTCAAGGAGGTCTGTTCCGATCTTGCCCTTTGTCCTTACTTAAACAGTTGTCTCAAAGGTCTTTATGGTTGTAACCATAGATGTGTTAGGTGCTCCCTCTTCTATGACTGCAGTTTTCAGTGAATCTTTTATGTTTTCTAAGTCATTTGAAATAAAATCTTTGAGGAAATAAGGTGTTCCCCGAATCTTAGATTTCATTTTAAAAAGTTGTTTTGAAATCATTGTTTTCTTAAAGGTGTGATTTGTATAATTCATGGTTAGCCCTGTCTATCAAAAAGCTCTTTATTGTTCAAATTGAGTTTTCAAATTCCCTTTTTTGAGAATTAAACTTCTCTTTTCAAATCATTGATGTCCATCTCATTCCAAAAACCAAAGGATCCTATCGCCAAGTTAGATTTTCCCTCTGATATCCCATATCCTTTGATAGGTATGTTATGAACTCTTTTTGACTCAATTTCCCAATGAAACAGATGTTCCTCCATTCTATATATCTTTCCTAGGTCTTTCATGTTCTGTTGTATCAATCCAACCAAAAAAACAAACAAACACATGCACTTAATAACTAGTCTAAAATCCATACTCTAAGCACACAAGATAAACCTTTGCAAAAAAACATTCGAGATATCCCTCTCTGAGAACAGGAGGACTAGATCCTGTAACTTTAAAGATTGGTTCTGATGTTGCCTTGTCTTTTGATTTGCCAAACTATCAAAACACGGGACACCAACATAATGGCGATCACGGTGGGACCACTGAGTTCATAGTTTCCTAGCAAGCTCTTATAAACTCGTTAGTCTTTCAAGCAACCATAGAAACTCAGAAAAACCCAAAAATATTTAGTTTGGCTTCACAATAAATATGGTGGTGGAACCATAAAACATTTTACCTTTACAAAAGCTAAAAATTTTCCACCTGGTGACTCCACTGGCCTCCAAAGGGCCTATTACCCTTCTAGTCCTTGTAGAATCCCTTGGGAATGCATTGAGAAAACCCAATCATGCTGTTGGTGGACAGCAAATTTCAAAATCTTCCACCTGGCGACTCCACAATCCCAAAAGACCTAATAACTCCACTAGTAAAGGACTCTGAATTGGTTAGAAAGATATAGTGACCTCTTATTACAAACATGGATCCAAGTATGAAAATAGAAGCTAAACTAAACACATTATTGGACCTAATTGAGAAAATAGCTTACATACTTGATAAAAGATTGGAAAAGCATGAGGATGATATAGATGTTGATTATCCAAAAAAACCTATGTTTTTCCCAGATCAAACACAAACTCAACCATTACAAGACCTAGACAATGAGCAATATATAGATGATGATCAAGACTTTATAGAAGAAGGTGAACAAGATTACAAATAAATCAATAAAGAAGGTTGTCAGGAAATTCCTGATTACCTACCTATATCTTGTACAATGATATTAAGAGAACTTCATGACCAAATTGAAAAAAATAATAGTAAGCAATGCCTTGAGGAAAACATAAGCCATTTTGAACCCACAAAATCTGAAACAGGAGAAGAGACAACACAACCAGAATCTTGCCTTTATTTCATGACTCATTTCAGATGATTAAAGAGGAATTTCATCCTAATAATATATTAGAAACAACTCCCGAATCCCATATTTTAAATAACTATCACGAAAATCATGAGGAGTTGTTTGAAATTGAGATAAATCAGGGAAGGGAAGAGAATCCTCAAAATTCCCCTGCAAGCACAAGTAATGATTTCCTAGAAGAGGCTCAAGAAGACATCCAACCTCAAAACCAGTTAACACAAGAGGGAGAGGACTGTTGTTCTTCTGTCCAAAGAAAAGAGAAAATTCCTTCTCTTTTTACAGAGGAAGAAATTGATCAGATATTAAATAAACAACCAGCCCTCAATTCTTTATTAGAACAAAACACTTCTACTCATTTACCTACTAAATGTTGTTTTCTTGAAATAGAAAATAAACTTGTAGACCAGCTAAAAGAACAAACGGATAACCCAATATGCTTGATTGGTGAAATTGTTTATACTAATGATTTTTCAACTTCTGATCAATCTGATGATGATGATGAGCTCCAAATGGAAAATAATCATGTAGGGAAACCAAAATTCGATTAGTGTCATGAATTTCATTATAATCAGCTTAAAAGCAGCAATCATCCAGTCCAATTCATCAGAAATAGTTTTCACATAATTGGGAGTCAGTATTCTATTAGTTGTAATGTTGAGGTTGAGAAGAAAGAGAAATTTCTTGAGTAGGATGAAGATAAGGAGCTTCCTCCTGAAAAGGTTGAGGTAATAAGAGATACCCCTGCTCAAGAACATAATGATATCTTCAAAAAGTAAAGTTCACTGAATCAGAGCATACCAGGATTACAAGAGGACAACACTGTAATATATGATGAGTCCTCTAGTTCAGATAAAAATGAAGATGAAGAAAATATTCTTTCCCAAAAGAACCTTTACCCTGATCCAGTGAAGAAGGAGGAAATGATCTTGGTGGAACCATGTCTTCCAAATACTCTTCACCAGGCACTATTCCTAGATCCCTATGCTCACTTCTTAAAGTCATTTGAAGAAGGGATCAAGGTCATTAGGAGCAATGTATTACCAAAAGCAAGAAAATTATTTAGCACTGCTCCTAAAAAACAAAAGGAATGGGAGTGGCCCTGTTTTTCTAGCTTGCCCAAGGAAATGAAGAAGGACCAATCATGGAATCATTTACTAGATTGGTTGTATTGGAAAAGAGAATTCATTAGCTTAAACATGTAAATATTCCAAGTTAGAGTAGGATAGATAGGAATGTCAATAAAGCTCAGCTTTGAGCATTTAGTTAGTTTTTGATTTTTTGTCTTAAAAGAAAAAGAAAAATCTAAAAACAATAGGAGAAATAAAAGAGGGAATATTGTAAAAACAATAAAGGTACAACCCCATACCAAAAAAGAGAAGCAAAATCTGAAAGTGTGCAAGCTAAAATTCCACTACTTAAACACACTTATAGTTAGCCATACAACCCAATCATGGCTAATTAGTTCTAAATTGACTGTCGATACGTTAGTGAATTCGATTTTCCAAATAGCTTAATGTTGGCTTATCAGTAGGTAGATTAGGATAGAAATTAAAGGTTCAAACATGCTCAAAATCTAAACCAGAGTTTCCAGAGAGAAAATGACTCAAATCTGTTTCAAGTTCTGGGTCAAAAGATGTAAAATATGGTTCTAATTAGCTAAAAATATGAACCAGTTAGAAAAGGAAAGAAAACTCAAGTAAGGGTCAAAACAAAGCTGTAGAAAAGAGGAAGGAAATGTTTTAAAATTTCAGATCTCAAACCTTCCATTTTTTTTTAAATTTTTCTGCAAAATAAATGTCTATGTGCAGCTTGTTTTTATGCCATAGATTACAGCAAGTCAAATAGCTTAATCTTGACTTGACTATTTTTAAATTTCTGTTGTATAAGTTAGAGAATAAAGTCTGTTGGAAAATCTAATCCTAATAGACAGTAGATTAGGTAGAGAATCATATGGGATCAACTGTTTAATCTGAGTCCATGAAGAAATAAGAAGTAGAAATAGATTAGATTTCTTGCTTTCAAAAGAATAAAATGTTGTGCAGAGAGTTTGCCAATCCAAGTGCACTCTAATGAAGAAAAAATGTTAGATCAGTAGGATTGGGTAGGTAGAAAGCTTGTTGATTAAAGAACCATTTTTTTTCATGGCTGCTAACATGTTGCAGAGCAAATAAGATCATTCAATCAAAGAAAGGCAACCCAATGGATGAGGCACTGATCATCCTCCCAGAGAATGCAAGTCTGAAGTTCTGGATGCCTTCAAGAAGGCACCATCCCCAAGTGGAGCCACTGTTAGCCACTTATAAAATTTGTCATAGCAAAAGGTGGCTAAAAATTTTTGGAGCCTTCAAGGAAAAAATTTTATTGCTAAAAAGTGTTGGCTCTTGAAGACTCTTTAAGGCCTCATGCCTCTGTCCAAATATTCACTACTGTTCCCTTTTTTACTCAGAAATTCTACTAATTTCATGAGATAAGACTGCTGCAAACTCATCATTTTTCCCCTCCTCCACTCAAAACTAACCTTCTTTTGCTCCCCTTTTTCTCCATAAAATTCCTCTACTTTTCATGGTTTCCCTTCTCCTGTTTGTAAAAATCCTCTTTACATAGTTTAAAACTCATTTTTAAACTATACCGAAACCCCCAAATCCATTGAAAAGTCTGAAAATTTTCATAAAAAACAAGTTTTTATTACTATGGACTTAAGCCCCCTTGGGCTAAGTCCTAACCACTTCCCCACCATACGCTTTGGAGCTGGAACCAAGTGCTAACCCTTTCCAGCGCTTATTGCATCGCAAACATCCAAGTGCGCAAGTCTTCTTGCCATTACAAAAACTCTGATGCGATGAAGCCTCATGTACATTTCCCCCGATCATATTATTTTTCCATATAACCCGTGGACCCGCCTTCAACGCTTAAAACATTGAAAAAATCCATTCCCAATCACCTTTTTTTCTTTTTAAAGTCACAAAACCCACTTACCCAAAGTTTTGATCTAAACACGCCAAGCAATGATTTTTAAATGAAAAATGGGTTGATTGAAAGATCGCATCAAAACTTCCGATGCAATTAAGACCCATATGTATAAACCCTGGTCCTTTGTTTTCTTTGTAAAACCAAGCGCAAAGGCCAAAGCGCTTATTGCATCGGAAAAATTCAATGGGTTGATTGTAAAGACCTGCATCAAAACTTTCAGATGCGATTGGGTCATATATATATAAAACTCCACCCCCTCCACTTCATTCATATAACCCATAGCCCCGCAAAACGGGCGCCAAACTTTATATTACCGCCCCTCCAATTGTGATGGCCCGATCACATCAGAAACTTTTGTAAGGCTCCTCCAATTGTGTTCATTTGAAACCTCCTATTGCAATGGCCTGATCGCACCGTCGCATCGGCCTTCCCTGATCGCACAATCGCATTGGCCCTCCCCGATCGGTCAATCGCATCGCATTTTTTGATCGATGCATTTTTTTTTTCCTCCCGATCAGCCATCCCTCCGATTCACTTTCCACCGTTGATCTGATCCTCAGATCAACGACCCGTGCTCAATCGCATCGTAAGTTTTCAATGCTGTACAAATTCTTTCCCCACCGATTGAATGCCTCCGATTGCATCTGGACCGTCCGCTCGATCTCATCTGACGGCTACGCTCCTCCCCTCACCCTCTATAGCAGTAAAACCCAAAAATGCAGGATTTCTTAAAAATTGTTTGTATTTTGCAGGTTTCAAATGTTTTCCCATTATAAAAATAAAAATAAAAAAATGAAAGCCGAGGGTGATGATCCTCTGGACTTTCATTTATCAAAGGGAAAGAGATATAAAGGGTCTGGAAACACGTTTCATCAACGCTTCATGGGCATTGATGCCATATCAGCCCCGTGCAGCCCTACACATCGACAAGACATTGTGTTGTTAAATCACCATTAAAAGAGTATCAGTGTTGAAGATAGAACGCAGCAGAACAAGAAGATTGAAGACAAATTTGGGGATTACGGCTAATATTGATTATCAAAAGCCTAATCCTCCAAATTAAATCAGAGTTAAAGGAAATCATAATGATCTATCAGATAGAAATGCCTCCACTACCACATCTGAGGCGAATTGATTCCTCCCAACTACCACAAAGCCACCTGTGCCTCAAAGCATGCAAAACAGAGGCCGAAGTTATTGATCAAACGAAGATAGTCACCTCCACGCAGCCAGAGAGTTACTTCTGCAAGGAACTTAATGCAAAAAATATCTGCAGAGTTACTCCAACATGACACAGAGCCTCAAAAGTCAACAAAAGCTCCCACCGAGCTTAATATTAAGTGTAAAACAGTTAATACAGACAGAAAATCTGTAAACTTCTTCATCGATCCCCTCAAAGGCCAAGAAGCCATTAAGACTGTATTAATTATCTTGGGAGATCTTTTATTGAGATCTCACCTCCCCATTATTCTATAAATACTTCTGTAGAAGATGAGAAACTGTTGGTTGATCAATAGTTGTAGTATTGGAACTCTCTGAAATAATACATAGTCTGTTGAAGTTGAAGAAGAAATTGAAGTCTTGGACACCCTGATGATGTCGTTGCATGCTTGTTACTGTGAAGGCTCTATCATTGGATCCATGAGCTTGGTTTTTGGTGAATTATTCTAAACTGTTTAATGTTTTCTCCTGTTTTCATTCTGTTCCATGATTTCTTACTATAGTAGGTTGAAATTTTTAGGCTAAGAAATGACTCCTATAAGCACCTTAGACCTGTTCATCCTTCACTGTTTCATGTTTTCTTCTGTTGAAGTATTTTAGAGTCTTTAATCTCTCTCTTTAGTCTTCATGTTTGTTTATTTCCTTAATAGTTTGAATAGTTGGTTTCAGCATGCTTTATGGTTCTCCCTGCTTGTCTGTTGCCACTTTAAAACTGTTATTGAGGTCTCCCTTTGTAGTTTTCCGTTTACAGTGAGTCAAGGAGGTCTGTTCTGATCCTGCCCTTTGTCCTTACTTAAACAGTTGTCTCTAAGGTCTTTATGGTTGTAACCATAGATGTGTTAGGTGTTCCCTCTTGTATGACTGCAGTTATCAATGAATCTTTTATGTTTTCTAAGTCATTTGAAATAAAATATTTGAGGAAATAGGGTGTTCCCCGAATCTTAGATTTCATTTTAAAAATTTGTTTTGAAATCATTGTTTGCTTAAAGGTGTGATTTGTAGAATTCATGGTTAGCCCTGTCTATTAAAAAGATCTTTATTGTTCAAATTGAGTTTTCAAATTCCCTTTGTCGAGAATTAAACTTCTCTTTTCAAATCATTGATGTCTATCTCATTCCAAAAACCAAAGGATCCCGTGGCCAAGTTAGATTTTCCCTCTGATATCCCATATCCATTGATAAGTATGTTATGACCTCTTTTTGAGTCCATTTCCCAATGAAACAGATGTTCCTCCATTCTATATATCTTTCCTAGGTCTTTCATGTTCTGTTGTATCAATCCAACCAAACAAACAAACAAAAACCTGCACTTAATAACTAGTCTAAAATCCATACTCTAAGCACACAAGATTAACCTTTGCAAACAAACATTCGAGAGATCCCTCTCTGAGAACAAGTGGACTAGATCATGTAACTCTAAAGATTGGTTCTGATGTTGCCTTGTCTTTTGATTTTCCAAACTATCAAAACACGAGACACCAACACAAAAAAATCAATCTATGAAGAGGGAACTCCTAAACATCATATCTTGAGCTATCAAGAACTCTGAAATAAGTTTTCAAGCATGGACAAAGGGAAAAATCGAACAAGACCTCTTTGAATTAAATAAAACAACCAATATTTCAGAGAAAGATTTCAGAAATGGAGTTTTGAGAAGCTATAAGTAATTAGGGCATACCTTAAATCATACAAGATAGCAAAACGTAGTGACCATAAATGAAACAATTAACAATTTCTCGATGGACCTAAAGGGCAGTTAATAATACTTTAGAAATGATCAAGAAGAGGAAAACATTAAACCTGTAACATGCAGGATGTTTGAGGTGCTTCCATGAGCATGTCTCAACATATACTTTTCTGATCTACAACAAATGATAAGTATGGAAAATTAATGAAAACATGGAAACATAAAAAAATCATAGAAACATCACCATTCACCAAGCCATGGAATCCTGCACACAATGCTCCTCCACCATCAAGCCAAGAAAGACATCATCCACTTCATAAAACAAGTATTTCTTCCAAGCTCATAATGCTATGTATTGCTCTCAATATCAAGTTTTGCCTCTTTGTTACAATGAATCCTCTTGGTTATATAATCCAAAGAGGAGGAAAAACACCTAGAGAAACTAGAAGGACATTGGCCAAAAACAAATATCTAAAACTGTCCTTGCTTAACAAAGTCCAAGACACAAAATATCCTTCAAAAATATCTTTTCGGACCAAAATAGAAAAAAAGAATCACTTTCAAGGCTTGACACACAAGATAAACTTTCTTAACGCACATTTGGCCCAGTCGTCACTCAAAAAACTACTTTTTAGCAAAATCTACAGGAGTGTAGCACCAGAAAAAATTATGTTTTGTAGTGAAGTTTTGGCAGACCTCCCAATGTAGAAATGAGTCTCGTGATGGCTCGTTGGAAAGCTACGGATGTATAATTTCCAAAAATACTTGATTTTTTTCAATATTATTCCTAAAATTCAGACAAAAAGTAGAAACAGTGAAAAAACCCAGTAGTGTAGCACCTACTGATATTAGGGGCAGAAAGGTAAAAAATGAGTGTTTTTTTCCTTTTTGAGGGACCAAAACAACTTCATTTGATCTGAAAATTTATAAGAATGTTCCTTTGATGTCAAGGAATCCAAAAATGTATTTTTCTTCAGATGATGATGCTCTCAGAAAAATTTAAGGCACCCATGATTTTATGCTTTTAGGCCTAAAATTCACAAAAAACAAGAATGTGTCCAAAAATGCCCAAAATTGGTGAGTAAACCCCTTAAGGGTTTTTAGAAACATGCAATGAAGCTTGAGAATAAATTCCAAGCCGGGATAGGTATTTTCTAGTTTTTTCGCCGGGCGCCTCCTTTGGGCAGCTTTGAGTTTCCTTCGAGCAAACTGATTCAACTTCTTGTAGTGCTCAATCATTCTTCTTTGTAGGCCCAAATCCTTGTTAGCTTTCTCCAATTCGGTTTCTAAATGCTGATTTTCCCTCTCAAGCTAAGACTCTCTATCATTATCAATTTCTTCGGCAAGGAGTTCCATAAGAGGGTACTGATGTGTACGAGCTGATTCTTCTTCTTTCTGCTTTTGCAATGCTCTTCTAAGACCCATGGTCTTAGGTCGCTTTCTTGCTGGCCCTTCTTCTTCATCATCTTCTGCATACTCACCCATGCATTCTTCTAGCCTCACTTGTGACTTTTGAGCTTCCCTTATGTATTTGAGTGCCCAAGCCTCAAATATTTCCATATGTCCACTCTTTTGATTATTTTGCAATTGAAAATAGTGGATGATGTATTTTTACCTTTCTAGGCCATTCTCCAAGTCTTTAATCTGAGCTTCCTAGTTTTTCAAAAGAGATCTAAGAATATTTTCCTCATCATCGTCAGCATCATTGTCTATTTGTATTATGTCAAATTCCCTTTCATGCTCACGGCTGCTCTCTTGCTTTTCAATCTTCTCTTTACCCTTTCCTTTAATGATTTTCTTTCCTCTAGTTTTCTTGGGAAATTCTACATTGATCTTCTTTGGAAATTTTCCTCTGCTCCTTAGTGCCCTAGTGACATTGCTAGTCACTGTTTGAGTGGTTTTCTTCTTTGCTTCTTTGGTTTTTTTTCCTTTGCTACTTTTGATGAAGGAAGCATGGCCCCTTGCCTTGGAGAGGCAATAAACACATGCTCTCGACCTTGCTGATGATGAGTGAGAGGAGGAGTTAATATCTGGGCTTGTTTAGTTTGGTCTCCTACAGCCTCAGGACTATCCCCTTTTCCAAAAACATTCTCTGTTTGCATTTCTTGGTTACTTTGCTGTGGGTAAATTCCTTGTTCATTAATTTTGATATTTGTAATGAAATCATCATCAAGAGTAATATTAGCAAGATCATGCTCTTTTTTTGTTTGGTGAGGGATGTTTAGGTCTGTTGTTTTTTCCTTTCCAAAACTATCTTTGCCTTCATCTATCATCTTGCTATCATGACTGTTTTTATTACTTCCCTCTTTGTTGTGACTGCTTCCATCATTTTCATTGTTTTCAATGTTTTCCTGATGTGGACTGCCTTCATCATGATCACTATTTTCATTTTCTTGTTGTGGGCTGCCTTCTTCTTTACTATCTTCACTGACTCTCTGTGGGCTGCCTTCTTCTTTAATATCTTCACTGACTCTCTGTGGGTTGCCTTCTTCTTCATCACTATCTTCATTTTCTCCTTGTGGGCTGCCACTTTCATGATCACTTCTTTCACTTTCTCCTCGTAGACTACCTACCTCATCATGCTTTCCTTTCCCTCTACTGCTACTTTCATCACTTTCCTGTTCTTTGTCACCATCACTTCCTTGTTTGCTTTTACTGCATTCTTCCTTCTCACTGTCATCTGTGGAGGATGGTTTTTTTTGGGGAGTAGACTCATGAGAAGAAGAGGAAACATCGGGTGTTGAGGGAAAGGAATAAGCATGAGGAGGGTCTCGGGATGAAAATGGCCTAATTTTTAGTGGCATAGAAGATGCAAAAGTAAAATCAAGGTGAGAGGTGAAAGTTTCCCAAGGGATGCCTTTTTGTTTCAGCTGCTGAAGGATAATGATCTTATTGAGAGAGTGATGGAATAAACTTGTTTCTGCTAAGCTAGAGGCTTCTTTCTAACAATGGAAGACATCTTGTCTATAATATTGCATAGGAAAAAGGGTAAGCTTAGCATCTTAGCTTTTGTGAAATGCATCAGGAGTCTGATGTGATAGGAATATACTCGGGAGAATCTACCTTCACACGTGAAAAACTTCATGATTATCTTCATGAGGATTTCATAGTCATCCAGCAAGTGTGAAAAAGGAAAAATGGAGCTGCATGCATCTTTATGATTTGGCTTTAGAAAAGGCTGATAGTGGCTGAGATAAAGGTATGATTGTTTGAACCACTCCTCTCCTATGTAAGGGATTTTGGTTTCTTTAGGAACAACTCTAGGAGTGAGTTCAAAATCTAGACCTACTATGTGAACTTGCTTTCCATCCAATCTCAGGGAAAAAATATTAGTTAAATAAGGGTGGCTAGTGACCTCTGGTATTCTACTGCAAAAATAAAAGCAGCCTACCTCTTGAAAACATGACAAGATTGAGGGAGAGGCAGTGATTTCTTGAACAGTGGTGGGCTCAAATCTGTTGTATTAGCCTCCATTTCTTACCATTTTGTTTGGAAGAATTTTGATTTTCTGTTCTTCTCCAAAATCAAATAAAAAACCCTTAAATAAAAATAGGCTTTATTTTCCTTTAAAACTTATTTCTCCTTTAATTCGTTTTTCAAAACATCTTTTATGTTTTAAGAGCAACTGAGGGGTAAGAGATAGTGATAAATACCTTGAAAAACTTCTTTGCAGTGATGAAAATTGATCCTTGAGCAAGACTGGAAATTTTTGGCCCTCTGTAATGAAATGAGCAGGTGCTATACCCTTGCATACAGGCACGTAGCATCTGAACAGAGGTTGCACAAGAAAAATACACTGCACTAGTTCAAAAAACTAGGTTTCTGAACGAGGTTTGAACGACGGGCAGTTGTGGGTGCCGGGCGGAAAATCCGAATGAGGGATGAGCATTGAAATGCATCGCGCCAGTGTACAAGCGTGTCATGCCCTTTGTTTTTCCCTTCGATGAGCTGCTACATGCGCATAGCGCTCAAGCACAACCACGTCGCATCCTAGAAAACATGCACAGAATGTTTGCCAAGGAACCAGAGAGACCCCTTCCTCTTGCCAATCGATAATATGAGAATAAGATATGCCCTTTGAAGGATTTTGTGCCTTGTGAAATGTTTTTAAAGAATGCAGCCTTCCTTTTGAATTTTTAAAAATATTTTTATTAAACCTTTGCCTACCTATGCTTATTTACTCTATTTCTATGAAACAACTTTTGAAACATTTTTCACTCTGGGGTATTTTTAATCAAAATCTCTCAACAGTGAAACCAATTTGGAAATTATGCTCTCTTTGATTATATATGAAGGAGGTGCCACTTTCTTTGGATTTTTAAGATAGTTCCTATAAAATTTTTCCTCTCTATTTTTCAAATGAAGGAGGCCCTTTAAATCAGTCTTTGCCCTCTGCTTATAAATTGAAGGAGGTCCTTTAAAACAAATTTAGGCCTAGTGTCTATTTTCCAAATGAAACTTTTAGCCTTCTAAACAAAATGTTTGTGTCATGCCCTCTGCTTATCATCTTTGAAGGAGGCTTGTTTAAAATTGTGTCTTTTCCTTCTTCTTATGATTGAAGGAGGTAATGCAAACACAACTGCTTAGGATCTCTACTTTTGATTTGAATGAAGCCTCTCTTGAAAACTAAACCTTGTGCCCCGTGTCTATTTATCACTGAAGGAGTTAATATAAACAAAACTATTTATACCTTGTTATTATCATCATTGAAGGAGGCGCCTCATAAAAACAAGTGATTTCCATCTGCTTATTATTGAAGGAGGCAATTCAAATGGTTTATCCTTTATCAATCTGTATGAGACATGTTTCTTGTAGAAATTTACTGTGGAGATAGCGAACATGTAAGATATTTCAAACTCCAACATATCTTCTTTGTGTCTCTTAGGTTAAATCTCTTTTGCAGTAGCTTTAGCTTCCTTTGTGATGACAGTATCTTTGATGGTTTAGAGTTTAGGCTATAGGGGTATAAAAAAGGCAACTATTCCCTTTTTATGATTTTCACTTTGATGCCTAAACTGCTGGAAGTATTTTTCCAGAAAACTAACATCATTAGCTTCATAAGACTGTTTTTCAGAGCTGTGCCCATATGTTTGGGCAGAATGTAAAAATTCCATTGTGAGTTGACATGAAGTGCCAGATGCAGTAAATTTCCAACCTTTGTACTCATTTTTCCATGATGGATGATTCTTTGACTTTCTTGGTGCTTTGAGTTTGCAGGGATGAATCCTGTAGGTTTCCTTTCTCTTTGAAATCTGTATTTTCTTTATTTACCATCAGTTAACTGTTCTAGCTTTGAAAAGTTCCTTGAAGTGTCCCTTTTGTTTAAAATTGCTTATTTCCATCTATCTTAGCACCCCTACAGAGATGCATTGATAAAATGTCTTTGACCATTGGAGAACTTTTCTGAGGTATCATGATGATAATGCTTGAAAATTTCACTTGATTACCTTCTTCGGACATAGAACCTTCTTACTATGTTTCTTCCTGAATTAAAACCTTATAAGCTTTGCTGAAACAAAACACACCGACCATTTTGATGGTGCATGACCTAGGGGTAAAAAAGGGTTTTGTTTTTTCCAGATAAGAAGAGAGGATGGCTGAATGATATTAAAAACAAGGTTTTTGACTAGAGATATTCTTCTCAAGACACTTACCCTAAACACCATCACCTAAACCTAGACAGTTTGTCATAATTTATGAAGGATTTCTTGTGCATAGTCGGGTCATCATATGGGAATTTAAATAGTGAGAGGGGAAGAGAAATTTTTTTCCTATGCTTGACAGTGAGCTATGTGAAAATAGGGGATTTTGAATGTTCAGAGATATAAGGCTTATGAAAGTTATGGATAGGGGAGTTTTATCAAGACTGAAACTTGATGACCACTTCTAACACAGTCTGCCAGAGAGGAAAAAAGAAAAAAATTTCTCTGAGGGGTTTTCTAGAGGACAAATTGACTGTTTGAAATTGGTTTCTAGAAAACCCAGGTAAGGCATATAGTCATCACAACTGGAAAAAAATACTAATGACTAACAGAGCTTACAAGGGAAAGCTAATTTTTTACGTCATTTTATACATAACTATGCCGAAGTAGCTAAAGGATTCACACGATTGTTGAAGTAGGGCATTCCTTTCTGTTGGGATTAAATCACTCAGAAATCTTTTGATACATTGAAGACATTGCTTGTCAATGCTCCTCTACTCCACCCTCCAAATTATCATCATGATTTTTCCCTTTATTTGGCTGCTTCTTTTAGCACAATTGCGATGGTTTTTGTACAAGACGATGATGACAGTCATGAGCATGTTATCTATTACTTGTCTTGTAACCTTCTCAACCCAAAAACTCGCTATGCTCACATCAAGAAGTTAGCGTTAGCTTCAATTCAAGAAGTCCAACATTTTCATCATTATATTATCTTACGCACAGTGACAGTGATTTCTGACTGCAACCCCTTGACTTAAATCTTGTCTTGACAATTGCTAGGGGGGAAATACTCTAAATGGATTGTTATCCTTCAAGATTTTGATTTGGAATTTACTGCTGCCAAGTCTAATAAATCATTAGTTTTCGCTAATTTTCTTTGTTCTCTCCCTTTTGACTCTACTCCTTTTCGTTTTGAGGAATCCATTCCAAATGATTCACTTTTATTGATTAGCACTCTCGATCCGTGGTATGGTGATATCATCGTTTATCTCTAGAATTCATCTTTTAGATCTGATTTTATGAAGGATGCTCGCCGACGCATCTGCCATCAGTCACAACCTTATTGTATAGTCGGGGATACCCTCTATCGTGTTGGGGTAGATTCTATTCTCCGTTGGTGTTTAACCCTCGAGGAAGCTGAGAAAGTTCTCAATGACTGTCACAGTGGTGCCTGTGGTGATCACATGTCTAGTTATGCTGCTACTCAAAAAATCTTTCGTGCTAGTTATTTTTGGCCCTCTATTTTCAAAGACTGCATTGTCACAGTTCATAAATGCCATGATTTCCAGATTTACCAATGCAAGATGTGTGCGCCACCGGTTCCTCTTCATCCTGTCATTACCATTGGTCCCTTTGTGAAGTGGGGCATTGATTGTATGATGCGTAACCCTCACTCGGCTGAGGGGCATGCTTATATTATCGTAGCCGTGGACTACTTCACAAAATGGGCCGAAACAATGCCTACACTTGCCGCCGACGATAAGACAGCTGCTCAGTTCATATTCAATCACATTATTGCTAGCTTTGGTGTCTCGCAAGCCATCGTTACTGATCATGGTTCCCATTTTTGGCATGATATGGTGGCAGAGTTGACTTCTAAGTTGGTTCTACGTCACAACAGCTCAATGTCGTACTACCCTCAAGCCAATGGCCAGGTTGAGGTTGTGAACAAGGTCCTTGTCACTATGCTTCAACATATGATTGGGATCCATAAATCGAATTGGCATCTCATTTTATTTTCATCTCTTTGGGCATACCAAACCTCAGTTAAGAATGCAACTGGGTTCACTCCTTTCCATTTGGTCTATGGCCTGGAAGCTACTCTCCCGATTGAATGTGAAATACCTTCGCTCAAGTTAGCTGTTGAATTACTACCGAATACTTCGCCAGAGGAAGAACGTCTCCTTTATTTGGAAAGGCTGGATGAAACTCACCTCTTTGCTGCTTTGGTTATCGAAGCACAAAAAAAGTGGGTCAAGGCTCATTTTGACCAATCAATTTCCCCTCGCTCTTTCGTTGAAGGAGATCTCGTCCTCCTATATGACTAATATCATGATAAGCTGGGGGCGGGTAAATTTCAACCTATGTGGCATGGGTCCTACATCATTAAACATGTATTGCAAAATGGGGCCTATGAGCTTATTGATTACAAAGGTTATCCTCTTGAACAACCTAGAAATGGGTTGTATCTCAAAAAATATTATGCATGAGTCATCCATGTGTAATAGGTGTACATAGGTGTCATTTTCATTTTTTTGTACATATTTTGGTTTGGTGTACTTTTTGAGTGTTTTCCTGCTTATTTGATCTTGCTTATGGTGCAGATGTCTATTACCCCTTATTTTAGTTTCGCGGATGGTGCTTCCCGCAGTGCCAAAATTTTTCTTCGGCAGCCTGCGTAATTTATGATCCTACTGGTGAAGTGATAGATCTACAAGGTATTTGTCTAGGAAAAGCTACAAACAATGTCGCTGAATATAGCATTGTTATTGAGCTATTAAACGAAGTAATCAACCTTAGCACACGTGCATTACTTGTAAATCTAGATTCAAAGCTTGTCGTTTTGCAACTCAATAGTCATTATTCAGTTAGAAATCCGCACATTCTGAGATTGTATTTACGTATTCGTTTGCTAGAAAGACATTTTGATCTTACTACATATTAGCATATTCCTAGACAATTGAATACATTAACTGATACAGTGGCTAACATTGTATTAGATAGAAATTTACGTAATTTTTAAAATCATCATCACATGTACAAGATCCATGTAGGAAAATAGATGTATATATATATATCGCATGTTTGCAGCTGTGTGCATCATAACTTCAAAAATATATGTGTGTTTATATTACATCCTGAGACATCACGTCTTCAAAATATGCAGATGAAAATAAGACCTAGGTATTTAATCATCATTGTGCTCATGATAACATGTCATTGCCCGTACAAGCCACCTCAGCAAGCGGTGAATTTGGTTGGGCATACCTACAGTATGCCTCTGGAAGGCGCATGGAACATCGTCAAAACTTGCATAGTCTAGAAATCCTCGAGTGATTTCCTCCATATTACGCACTATCTCATATTCCTTGCCGCCCTCGCCTTGAGCGTCGAAATTGCAAGGGATTCGCCTCGCTATCGGTGACATACCGGTACGTCTTTATGGGCCAACATCTGCAAACACATGGATTTAATGTTAGAACACACATAGATAAAAAATCATAATACTCATAAAACTTAAAAATTGAGTCTCACCCAAATCTTCATCCCAATACTCTCCCTCTGGGAGTGGGAGGTCCGGATCATCAGTGAAATTTTTACCAGAGTAGGGCCAGTCCTCCATGACAATCAGTTGTTGATGGAGCCAATTGAATAATTCCGATCTCCAGGACATCTATTGACCGCCCCCTGCCCTTGGCATCAGAGCTTCCCATCGGGCCATCCGTGGTTCTCTCGCTGGTGGTACTGGGACTATGACCTCCTGCTGCTGAAATACTGGTAGTCGTTCCAAGAAGAACGATACCAGAATAGACCCATAACCGAATTGTTTCAATTTTCCCTTCTTTCATTTTGTTAGCTGGTGTTTCATGTTTATTGTCATGGCCTCTGCCCAGTTGTAGATGATCGGTGACAAGTAGTCTACAGCAAGAATCAACTGTGTCTTTGTTACTTCGTGCGGTGCTTGTGATCCCGCAGCTCGTGTGATGGTATGTAACACTACTCTGAGTGTCAAGTCTAGGATAGTATAGATATCAACTTTCCCGCTGCCCAATCCTTTCCGTGCTCCTAGACATAGCATGTCTATCACCATGGTCATGTTTTCCATGCAAGGCCAGGTGTTGGTTAGGAATAGTGCTACTCCCCTCTGTGATAATCCTGTTATGAAATAGACGTTAGAGACTTCAATCTCAAGTTCCTGATCTCGAAGGATGAACTTTTCTTGATTTTCGTCCCATATGCTAATCAGATACTGTAGTAGCTCCAGTTGAGCTCAGAGGCATGGTGTTAGGAATAAATTTTTCAGTCCACAGTTTCTGAGAGCTTCCATGACTCTCTCATTTTCCATGGTGAGCTCATCTTCTTCGTTATGTTCCCATTATTTCCATTCCATGACCATTTTGCTGCTTTATACCTACAAATATTGTTACATGGAAATTGTTAGCCTAATAAGGACATCATAATTTGTGAAAATTTAGTCTATCACTTGGGATTTTTGACATAAAAATGTCTTGCACTGTTGACACGACTTTTTCTCAAACAGTTGCGCCAATGGGCGCACCCTAGTGTATAAAATAGGGCGGTTGGCGCGACTCCATGCCAGAAACCCGTGCCAACCACCGTGCCCTAATTTTCACATTTTATCCCCCAGAATTCAAAACTGGAAATTGCAGTAGAAAGGAATGACTCAAAATTAAGGGAAAGGTGCCAGATCTTACCTAGAACTGACGGAATCTAGATTGGACCATCAAATTGTCCGCTATCGTTGCCACAAAATCACAGTGCTAAATGGGTAACTATTGCTCCACAAGAGGTAAAAAGTGAAAAGTAATTGTTTTTACCATTTTTAGCATTTTATAACTTTTTCATAACTCTAATTAGGTTTTAAGAGATGCTTTTCGATTATTTTATTTTATTATTTCGAAAAATGGGTTTTACACGTGTCTCTTGCAGCAGCAGGTTTTCACATTATAGTGATGAAGTAACGAGTTAAATTTTATACTTCTTCGGACTCGGTAAAAACACGAAAAACTCACTACTGGAGTCATCTTTCAGCTCTTTTTTGACTCTCTAAAATTGAAAAGATTGCTGAGATTCTTGTCATTTTGAACTCATTAAATGGTTGCAAAACGATATTCACCTAGTATACGTTTAACCCTTTTTCGAACTAGGATGAATTATTTACGAAAAAGGAATACCTTAGCCTATTGCGACTAAGAGGTTCTCGCCGACACAGTTTTCTACCCTTTTGGATCTGCGAGACTATCTAAAAAAAGGGACTTTTGGAGTTTTCTTTTCCACCTTCTTTTCAATCTCTCTAAACATGAAAAGATGTTGAGTTCTCCCTTTGTCAGACTCATTAAACACTGATGACATCGGATTTTGTCGCCATGACTTTACTCAAGTTCATCCTTCCTAGGGCTCGTAAAATGTACTAGGATGGATTTTTCTGAAGGAAAAACTTAAAGCATAAGCATATGCTATCTTGTTCAAGCTTGTTTTAAAAAATAATCGGGGTACTTGCCAGAAATGGTGGGGGAAAAATGGAACCAAGTTTTAGTTATGTTGGCAGTATGTCACTCTTGAACATGGAACTTGTCCGCATTCGTGTCGGGTTAGGAACATCTCATTTTGTCATTTTTTCCTCCATGGGTTTGGGTAATATATTTTGACCTCTCATCTGCTCTTTGCCACGTTGTCATGACTTCAAATCCTTTGATGTCAAATACTGCCAAATCCAGTGTCATGCTTCTTATATGTTTAAGAGAAGTTTTCTTCTACAGTTTTTAACTGCCCTCTGATTCTCTGTTGGTCCTGATTTACTCTTATCATTTTCCTTTGTCTTACATCGATGATGTGGGAAAAATTATGGCCCACCTTTGATCAGATCACTTCCTGTCAACTTCAACTCATTATCCGAGAATTTGATCAAGAGACTCTATTCTAGTACCTTGGAGCCTGCATCCCTTAATGGTAGGTTTTTCGCATTCGATGCAAGGTCCACATCATTGGCCTTCGATCGAGTGATTCTATGGATGTTTGATGCCATATCACGATTCAAATATTGTAGATTGTACTAGTTTTACCTTGAGATCCATTTTCATTAATGGTGGTTTCTCTCGTGCCTATTAACAAATTTCGTCATTGGCTAGTAATCAGGTGATTTTCTGGCATGTTCGACTTCAGCTCATATATTCACATGCCTAAAATTGTACTTTTTTGGGTTGAGATGGAGCACAAGACCCTAGATTTTGTCTAATAAAGTCCATGCTATGGTTTTTGGTGGATTATTATAAGTTATTTCATGACTCTTTTGATTGGATCGTTGCGACCATACCTGAGTCTATTTGTTGATCCTTACTGTTGGATGGCTGTGTCCATACCTCGGATCTCAGTTTTTATATATACTCTATATGGATGGTTGCACCCATGCCACATGTTCGTGTATCAAAGATATCAGTTGTATTTGTAATTTCAGGTTTTCTGACAGTGGTGTTTGGTTCGAACACGTTCTCATAAATCATTTCGCCCTCCTTCTCCCTTGAACCTCATGCTTTAGTGGGCATCTGTTACACAGAATTTTTTCATTGTCCCTGCAATCGCCATCTCACCCATTGGAGGGTCATTTCTGTGACCAATAAACAGTTTCATGCCTAGAAAAAACCATCACTGCATTCCTTTGCATGAGAGTAACATTCCTCTTGTTGACAATTCCCTGAGCAGGACTATAAAAACCCTTAGTTTTGCCTTGGCGCGAGTAGCCAGTTACAATCTCGCGGCAAGCTGGAAAATTAACACTAAGCTTGTGCCAATTGGCGCTTTTTCCCAATTAAGCGCCCACGCCAAGCTGTTTATGGAATGTTTTTTAAAAACAAAGTCGTAGGTTTTATTCCAAGCACCTCGAGGATGAGTCATTGGGAGTGGTTGAACTGAAACAACCACGGACTCCCTCCTTTATTTAGTAGTTTCCACCTCCATTGAAACTCTCCTAAATGATAGGACTTCCTCCCACCTTTGTAGGGATCCCAACCTCCTCCTTTTCCTCTACAAAAGAAACTATCTCTCTTAGTATAAACTATATGAATGGCTGAATAGATGAACTTGGAGAGTTGATACTATATTTGAATGAATAGAGAAGAAATATAGAAGGAATCACGTTGAGGAGAGCTTGAATCCATGTCCTCATTCCATCTTAATCCCTCGACAGGTACTGAGACGCGCTTCAGCTGAACCCCATTAGAGGAGACTGCGACTTCAAAGCATCGAGTGTACTTCTTCCTTCTACTTATATATACATGACTACTGTTTGGTTCAACTATTGTGTTATGATGTTTGTGTAATGCGATAGCTTTAGCCCTCTTTGACTAGTTAATAGTTGTGAATGAAACTATGATGTCGTATGTTGTTCTCGTTTCTTGTTACATGTGTAGGTATCCAGGCATAACAGCAAATGGATTGTGATTTTCCAAGACAGGAGTGAGAGGCTACTACTCTTTTTGTAACGACGACAGCATTGGATTCCAGGTAGGTCGATCTACTGTGTATTTTGTTCATTCATTAACTAGGAAGCAACACTTTAGCATGCCCGTTTGTTTCTAGACCCACCCTAGGGCTAGAGGGATCGTCTCTGTCCGTAGAAAGGATTTACCTACGTAACACAAGACAAGAATATGTGTAAATAATTTTGTATTTATGGCACCTGAGAGGAGAACATAAAAGGATGTTACGAGTCTTACTTAATGGGATGGGTTCTTGTAAGTCCTTAGCACTTCAGATCTAAAATCCCTCTCTCTTTATGGTGTAGAAAACCCAGACAAAAATGGAACTCAAAGGGAGCTCACAAGAAAAAATGGTAGAAAAATGTGACAATGATGGTGGATCAAAGTCAGACCAAAAGTATAGATCTAGAGTGATCTTTAGGAAACAAAAGGTAGTGAATGAATGGAAAAACCCTTCTATTTATAACAAAATATTGAGTTAGTCTAGATATTTGTGCATAATTTAAATATTATTAACCAAATCAAGAACCAACTTTTATGGAATATTTTATTATATTTGTTGGAGGGAAAAAGAATTTGACTTTGGTCAAATCCCTTTATTTGTAAATAATAAATAGATAAATGATTTATTTATTATTTTAAGGATGTGGTTGAGTAATAATAAAATAAATAATTATTTATTTAATTATTTATAAATTATTTAGTCAAATTTAACAAGGAATATTATTTAAATAAGGTTTAAATAATTATTCCTAGAAAATAATAAGATAAATAATGATTTATCCAATTAATTTTCCTGTTTTGGGTTAAATATGACCAGGAATATTAATTAAACTGTTGTTTAACTAATTATTCCTTGAGGAAAATCAAACAAATATGGATTTATTTAATATTTCCTCATGGGGTTTCCTATTTAGACCATAAACAACTTAATAAATGTGGTTTACTAATTTATTTTTCATAGTGAAAGTAATTTTACTTAGGGTAAAATTGGTCTTACATGGTGTACTTAGGTCCATCTAATAGTAACAGGTTAGATGACCAAAAAATGGTGTAACAGTTTGCCCCCCAGCATGCGAGCATTAGGAGCTAATCATACGACCGAAGTACGTTGTAAGAACTCAATCACAAAACATCGAAGGGGAAGTCAGAGAGAGAGAAATATAAGGTAGACCAAAGCGCTAGAGGACTAGATCCTGAGAAGGTGAGACTTACAGGTGCAACAATTCTCTTTTATGAGTGAGTACCTATGCTATAAGTGGCGGGGGAGGCATACCTATGCCCGCCGAGACAAAGTACAAAGAATAATGTGTCCAGTAAACAAGGGACTGAACTATATAGTTCATGCTAGCATAAACATGAGCCAGATAAAAACATGATAATGAATCCCACATACATACTATGCCTGGGATAACAACCAAGACTTATACAATAATATCTGAGTACATGAGATATAAATACAACCAAAGTGCCCATGTAAACAAGAAATGGCTCTGAAAATCTGACTGATACATTCAAACTAAAAGGTGCTGCAAGCGGCTGAGGCCGACATCATCAAATCTATGGAGCTGCATCAAAGGTTGTAATGAAGTGGGCATTCGGGCATGTGGGGGGCTACCTGAAGGGCCACCCACTCATGAGGTCTGAAACATCTCACACACACCTGGGCAACACCGGTACAATATTTTGCATCACTAAACCATTAAGTATATGGATCTCGATCATATTGTAAGGAGCTGGAGCTGAGAAACAATCAAGTCAAAGGGAAATAAGGATTCCCTTTGCCTAATCCGAGGCACCAAACTAGAGTGGAAGCTGGAACCAAGGTATACCGCCCTCTAGACTTATCTTCTGGAATGAATGATCTGATGTCAACAGAAGGAGGTCTGCCATAGGTGATGCAATAAGGAATCCTCAACTAAGGCATGAGAGAAATAGTAGAGCGACTGATCGACTGACACTAGGGATGATGATGAAATGGGGGATACTGAGTAGTGGACGAACGACTTCCCTTGTTAGAGCATCAATTTCATGGATGACCTGGAAACGACTAACACAATATCAAAGGGGATAGATGAAAGTAGGACTAAAGACCATAATGTGTGACACGAGAGAGGAACCAAGCAATGAAGGATGGAGGACTATAGTAGGATAAAAAGGGACTCGGGATAGACTCCATGGATGCGATGATGAATCAACTCAGATGCTCTAAAAAAGGGTGACTCGATGATGCTGCCACACAGAAGAGGTCCAATGGGGACCATAAATACATGAGTACAAGATGGTTACTCACGAAGAAAAACGACACGAGCATGGACAAGTGTGGAGGCAAGGTAGAGCCCCAAGTACAAGTGTTGCAAGTGAAGAAATTTGATTTTTAGGAGTGGTGAAGTGACCCTTCTTGGAAAAATATGTCCTGGTGAGGTATTAAATCACGAAAAACTAACAAATACCCATTTTAGGGCTCGATGAGAGCTTTCCAATGGTATAGATGGTTTGTCAAACTGAGCTACGGTTTTTTCACAGCAAACGAAAGAAAAATTAGGGGTTTATCTTTTAATAAGGCATTTTCCCTCCAAATTCACTCATTTTCATGTGTGACTGTGGTGAATGTAGAGAGGATAAAAGCCCTAAATCTTGCAGCAATCGTAGTAGAAAAACCAATCGTTGGAATCAGGATCCATCAGTTGCAGGTAAGAGGACTAACCCTACTCTTTTATTTCAGTGGATTGAAAGTTTTGTTTAGGTTCCCAAAGCTCAAGAACAGACCCCTGCTCTTCTTCACAACCGGGTCGCACTTTTTGGGGAAAAAAATGCTACTTGCATAGAAATTTTCGGGCAGAAAAATACAACCTGTCCCAGGATTAGGCTTAAAAAGTGCGACCTGACAGAGAGGGGTTTTTCTATGTTTTTTTTTTGTTGAGAGCTGGTTTTTAGTGGTTAAATGTAGTCTTTCCTTTCTTTATACTAACAAGTATGATGGTTTTGTGCAGATATGAAAAAATTATAGATCAACTGGAGAGAGAGAGAGACCTGGACACATTACGGTCAGAGATCTGAGAGGATCAAGGTGTCTGTAGTGCATTAGCTAGGTTTGGGGTTCTGAAGTTTGTGGAGAACCCTTTGATGAGAGTTGGAGAGCCCTTGTTAGCCTAGATTTTCAGTTATTGGGATCCAGGCCATGAGGTCTTTATAGTGTAGGGGCACCGAATCGAGTTAATGATCCTGGATATATATTTTCTGACTGGTCTCCCACCCCTTAGGATGGTCAGGAATACTCAACCAGTGTTACCGTGAGGGTGGAACATCATGGAGTTTGTATAGCGCCATTGTCAACCAAGTCTCCATGTCAAGGGGACATGGATACCCATCGGGGATCTAGAGAGGTTAGAGACTCGTTCTGTCACCATAGCGGTGCTATGGATCCTGGGTAACCAGGCACTCCACCACATCACTGGAGGGTAGATGATGCTTGTGGAGAGTGTGTTGAGTGGGACCTACTATGGGTGGGCCCAGATGATGCTGTCATCATTGAAATGACATTTGTTTCTATGCAAGCGGCAAGTGAACCATGACTGTGCATATGGTACAGTGTTGTGCTCGCTCTTCTTTGAGAAGATACCGACTCTTCGACCTCACATACAGCTCCAGGATGGGGGCTCGAGGCAGCCCAGGATGTGTCGGTGGGTGCAACTACTGTGCAAAGGAGGAGGTGGGGCAGTTGGATGGGTGTTCTGACCTGAGTTCTTTGCTCATTGGGATCAAATTCCATTGTACATAGATGACTATCCCTATAGTGGGATGAGTTATTGTGGGGACCCAGACTTACCTCTGCCACCTAGTCGAGTATGGGGACCTGATGGTAAGTGATAAGTTGCTAATATTTTATGTGCATTGTAAAGTTTTATAATATTTTATATGGTACTGATTCTTTCACTTTTGGTATGCAGATACGACACTAGTAAAACCGACTGAGTATATGGGACGACATGCAGTAGCAGGCACTGCAGGACCTAGTGGATCGAGAGCACCACAAAATGAGGATGTAGTAGCCCTCCTAGAGGACATCCATCATAGATGTGATAGGCTTCTGACCGATGTTTCGGAGTGCAGCTAGCAAGACTTGGATGACCAGTACATAGAGCCATGTATTGTTCTACCCTCGGAGTGGCGAGGGGTCATGCGGCGCATGGAGATGGCCAGGTAGGGGATGTGCGATCTGCGAGCTGTAGGATTAGAGCCATTAGCTCAGGATCATCCAGATAGTGATTAGGTGTAGGGGCAGGTGGTGCCCCCAGTTTTTAGTTTTTGTAACATGCTATGGGCATGTCACATGTATCAGAGTTAATGGACTCTAAAACATTTTATATGACACATATTATGGATATGAATTGTTTTGATGGTTTTATGTTATATTATTGTCTTGTGTTAAATGCATGTGCTAAATTCCAATCTAGAATACTATTTGCAATGCTATCTACATAGTGATTTTGTGCTCTAGGTACAAGACTAGATGTAATGATTTCAAATTCACGCGTCAAAAGCTTCACTCGTAAATATCTTCTAAAAAGGATAGGATTATGCACATGATAGACACCATTCAATTGCATGACAAGAAGCAGGCAATCCAAATGAACATGAAGGTGGAGGATGTGATGTGAAATGGCATCAGCTTATAAACCTCGCACTGCATCATATTTGACCTGATTATTGGTGGCAGTACTAATGCATACATTGTTCGACAGAAGAAGCGAATGTAAGGGGGTAAAAATGGCCCAACCTGCCGAGGCTATATTCTGGGAGTAGCGACCTGCACCATCAGCATAACTGAAATAAGGTGTGGATGGAGGGTCCATCTGAAAGGTGCCATAAGACAAAAAATGAGAGGATGATGAAAAATGCTAGAAACCTGAGTGCAAAGTAGCAATTGAAAAAACACTGTGAGAGGGAGTGGTCCATGTAGGATGTCTACCGCTCGCACACCGTTGCGAAGATGGCATGTGGGAGCTACCTTGTGGGCAGCTTATGCTCAGGCCATGAAATTCAGCATAGACACAGATGGTGCCCTTCTGCCTATGGGCGAGAAAGATGAGGTCAGGGGTTGACAAGGCTTCCATGATGTCATCTTCACAATAGAAGATGGAGTGACTGGAGGAAGAGAGACCACATGATGCAGCAAAGCTACCTAACTCATTGTCATGATAAGAAAGGTTCACATGCACATTGCCCTGGGGGATGATGGAAGAACAAGAAGATAATGGATCTACTAATGTTGAGCCCAGGGTGATCGCTGAAGGGAGGTCAGACGAAACATCAGGGGAAGTCTCAAAGGGAGCTTCCACTGAGGGTCTCATGGATGATGACATGTAGAGGATGGTGGCCGCAGGCTCCATCATCTCGACATCGGGAGGGGGAATGTCAATGGGAGTGTGTAAATCCTCAAGCTGGCCCGAAGCATACTACGCAAGGATGGGGGAGGCAGATTGCTTATGTTCAATCTCATACTCCCGAACTACCTCCAAAGAGGCGTGGTAATGCGTAAGGCGGGGAAAATGCTAGGAATGATGGCCATGTAGATCACACAAGGCAAAAGGATGGTTGGTGTGAATATTCTTTGGGTTCTTGGTTGTAGTCAAGGAAGAAACAAAGGCTTCAGGGACTGTAGGCTCAGGGAATGCAACATTGACCATGGGCTTGATACGAGGAAACTCAGGACAGGTATGGGTGGCATGAACGGTGACATCACACAAAGCACAAGGCTTTGGAGGCTGAGGAGGAGTAGGGTCAGTCAGGGCAGCCTTGTCTTTTGGTGCCTTCTTGCAAGCTTTTCCCTTTTTATCCGAAGCTGTCACAATAAGAGAAGGTTCCTGTTGAGGTGGCTGGGGCACGGTAGCAGCGGGATGAGTCATGGGGACCGGTTGAACCGGGGTCAAAGAAAGATAAGGTTTGGGTAAACTAGGTGGGGTAGCGGCTGGGGGATCAAGGTACCAGACGGGAATCCCTAGGGTCAGGTTAGGAAGGTGATAGGGTAGCCATGACAAGTACCGAGAACAATCCAGGAGGGGGAGCTAGGAACAGTATCTGACCGGAGGGGTAGTGGCCATGCGGGACGGCTCCAAGATTGTTAAGGCCTATAGGAACCATTACAGGAGGGTAGAGAGGCTCATGGATACCAGCTATAGGTGAAGGGCCAGGAGGACGGGGTCTAGAAGGCTGAATCGAAGGGCTAGGAGTAGGCTATAGAGGGAGAGGTTGTTGACTAGCCAAATCGGGTCGCTTGAGGGAAGCCCGAGACAATTGCATCATGAAAACATTCAAAGAGCTGGGATCAAAGACAGGAGGAGGAAAACTAGGGAATGTACCAAGAAAAGAGGAGTCTTTGTAGAATTCGGGTGAGACACTGTTCAAGGGATCGATGGTTTTCTTTTGGCCACCGAAGAGATGATGGACTCGGAGGAGGTCTGAGACTTCAGTTCATAATATGTTAACTGGTCAATGGTGACTATCTTTCCATTATGGGGAAAGGACATCTTGCGGTGAGCCACAGATGGGACAGAAGACATCGCATAGGTGTAGCTATGACCCAATAGAATGTTGTAATCTAAGGGGGCATCAATGACTTCTACATCAACACAAACAGTCTTGCCTGCAAGAGTAATAGGACAATTGCGGAATATGCCAATGGGCTTGGAGGAGTGGCCATACCACACTCAGAGATTGATAGTGGAAGGTTCCAACCCAGGTGATCCGAGTTGCTTCCAAACCGAAGTGAACATCACACAGGTGGATTCCCCCTCATCAATGATACAACAGGAAATGTTGGCGTTCTGGATCTTGACTGGGATTTGGAAGATGAAGGAAGTAGGAAGAAGAGGATCTTCTGACCAACCAACATCAAAGATGATCAAGAGATCATCTAAATGATCTATAGCACCCATGGCAGATAGTAGAGCTTTTTGTTGTGAAAGGCACGACTGGAGGAGTTCCAGCGTTGAGATGGTAGCAGGAGATTGCGCCAAATCATCTACTATACTATACAAATGGGAAGCTTTGCCAGAAGTAGTATTTCGGTGTAGTGGTCCCTTAGGGATCTTGGTATGAACCTCTGCCTTAGGCTAAGGGATCTATAAAGGACCATTATTTGTCGAAAGAGGCTCTATAGAACCTAAAGAAGGGAGCTGAGGGGCAGACGTAGCAGAAGGCTTGTTGTACTGACGGGACCGAGTCTGAAGGTTGAGGTCACCGATTATAGGTTGGTAAATTTTCATCATGAGAATCTGGTAATCAGAGGTACTAGATGGAGGAGGCTGAGTGGTCGCCTGACCTTCAGGTGGTTAGGTAGCCACAAATCCTTGTTGAGGGAAAGGATTAGTAAACATAGCCGGCTGACTAGGCACAACATTCGGAGGGACGGAAGGGGAGGCTTTCTATCCTCGCAATGTTGCTTGAGACTCCCACATTTGCCATATCTGTGGTAAAAGAGGACAATCATGCATGTAATGACCATAAATACCACAACAAGAACGAGGCTTTTTCATGCGAACATGCCTGTCCTGATTGGGTTGAGTTCCCTATTGCTGGTTAGTAGTGTTAGGTGCATTATTTTTAGGATTAGGTCTAGGATTACTGGGGGTAGATTTATTTCAAGTGCCTTTCCTCTTATTTTTGGAAGTAGGAGGATTAGTCATGCCCTGTTGTGCATACACCTGCCCCTGAGGGGGCGGCGGATATTGTTGCGATTGTTGAGAAGGAAAGGAAGGTGGGGGTGCTAATGCTTGAGGATATAGAGCACCAGGCTATGGATACGGATAATAAGAAGGTTCAGTAACATTTTGGTAAACAGGATGGGAAAAAGGAGGAGGCATGTCGTATCCTGGATACATGCTACCAGGAGGGGGAAAAGTGCTGGAGGTGCTGGCCCCTCACTGAGGGAAACCATAGCTCATGGGAGGCTGAGAATATAGATGAAAAAGAGCTCCAACGATATGGTTGGCGGCATGAGATGCCTGTAGGTTTTAACCCTGAACATAAATTATCTACACACAAATCTTATAACAGAAAATAAACAATAGCGAGAGCATAAAACATAAAACAGATCAACACAGAGATTTTCCCCTGGATCCCAAATCGGGACGACTAGCTTGATTTTTCATTATAATCCTTTTAGTGTTACAACACATATATATACATGCCGGAGCATACATAAACCCCAATCCATTAACCCTGGATTAGAACATAACCGTAGTTCCTTTGACCGGATCTACAAAAATACCAGGGGCCGAAAACCATCGAACCCCAAAACCATGTGCAAAACCATGCACAAAACCATGGGCGGATTCGCCTATGAGTGGGTCCTCACAAAAAAAACAAATTTTGGCCGGGGTGCTGCCCCGGACCCCAACGGTGGGGACTGCTTCGCCCCTCGTGACCCCCCAGCTACGCCCGATGCAACATACAGCGCGTGGGGATAATCGTGGAAAGAATATAACACATACCCAACATTCTCCCCCACTGCTGTTTTTCCACAAAAGCCGCAGAGCTTTGGGTCTATCCTTATAGCTTGCTGTACCAACCCCATACTTGAACACAATCTTTGCAAACTGGAACCGTCTTTGCTCGCATGAGTGGTCACAGGTATTATCATTTCAGAGTTGAAAGAGCCACTACAGACTGTTTTTTACTCATCCAACTGACTGCGCCTCCAAATAGGCTAAACACATACCCACTTGTAGATCTTCTTTGGTCCAGATCTCCAGCCCAGTCTGCATCAACAAACCACGAATGTCCAACATTCTTTCCAATCCTGGTCTTCCCTGGTAGCACAAGCCATAATCACTAGTGCCACGTAAATATCTGAAAACCCGCTTCACTGCTGTCCAATGCTCCTTCCCTGGGTTTGACATAAACCTGCTCAATACTCCCACTGCATGTGCAATGTCTGGTCTAGTACAGACCATTGCATACATCAAACTACCCACTGCACTTGCATATGGAACACAGGACATATCCTCCTCTTCTTCTTGTGTCTTGGGACACTGTTCAGCAGACAGCTTTACACCTACAGGAATAGGAACATTCACCGGTTTACTATCCTGCATATTGAACCTCTGCAATATAGTCTCGACATACTTCCTCTGGTTTAACCAAAGCTTCCTCTTTGCCTGATTTCTCTTAATTTCCATGCCCAAAATATAATTTGCAGCACCCAGATCCTCCATGTCGAATTTGGAGAACAGTTGGGTCTTCAAATCTTGGATAATTTCTTTGTCATTTCCAATCAACAACATATCATCCACATACAAGACCAAATAAATAACACGGTCACCAATTAATTTAAAATAAACACAAGGATCCTCCTTGCTTCTGGTGAAGCCAAGTCCCCGTATATAGGTATCAAATTTCTAATACCACATCCTTGGTGACTGTTTTAACCCATACAGAGACTTCTTCAACCTGCATACCAGTTCTTTCTTACCCTTCACCATAAAGCCTTCAGGTTGCTTCATGTATATCTCCTCTTCTAGATCCCCGTGAAGAAATGTTGTCTTCACATCCATCTTTTCTATCTCAAAATCAAATGCAGCAGCAACAGATAAAAGTAATCTAATAGAAGTAACTTTGGCAACAGGAGAAAAAATATCACCAAAATCAATTCCCGGCACCTGGGATGGGAATAACCTTTTGCTACCAACCGAGCTTTGTATTTCTCCACCTTGCCTTCTACATTCATCTTCTTCTTAAACACCCATTTGCTCCCAATGGGCTTCCTTCCAGCTGGCAACTCCACCAAATCCCATGCCTCATTTTTGTGCAAGGATGCCATTTCATCAACCATAGCCTCCTTCTAGGGTTTTTCGTCATCTTAATCTACTTCCTCCCTAAAATTTCTGGGATCATCATCAGTTATAGTTAAATAAAAATTTGAACGGAAAGCAGATGGACTATACCTTTCTCGTTTTCTTCTTTCCCAATCTGATCTTCTCACAACTAGAGTTTGTGGCTCTTCCTCTTCTGAATATTATTCTATTGTAGAGTCTGAGTCATCCTCCTTTAGCTCAAACTCTATCTTCTCAGGCTCCTTTGGTAGGTATTCGTGTTTAACAACATCTTTCACCTCTCTAAATACCCATCTCAGTTGTACACAACCTTCCTTGTTTCTGGGTTCCAAAGCTTGTAACCCTTTAAACCATCCTTATACTCAATAAAGATGCACTTTTCAGATTTAGTATCCAACTTGGTCCTTTTCTCCTTTGGAACATGTACATATGCATCACATCCAAATACCCTCAGATGTGAAAGGGAGGGTTTCTTACCAATCCATACCTCACGTGGAGTCTTATCCTCCAACGCCGATGAAGGTGATCAGTTAACCAAGTAACATCCAGTCTCCACTACCTCTGCTGAGAATTATTGTCCTAACCCACTACCACTGAGCATGCTTCTTGCCTTTTCGATCAGCATTTTGTTCATTCTTTCTGTAACTTTGTTTTGCTGAGGTGTGTATGGAGTAGTCTTCTTTCATGCTATAACACACTTCTTACAAAACTCTTCAAATTCCTTTCCTTGCGTAACTCCCATTCATTATCCGTCCTCAATGCCTTTATCTTCTCTGTCTGGTTTTCCACCAGAACCTTAAATTATTTAAATCTGTCAAAGTCTTCAGATTTATTCCCCAAGAAATATATTCATGTATTCCTTGAGAAGTCATTTATGAATGAAACAGAGTACATAGACTTTCCCATTGATGGAACCGACACAGGTCCAAACAAATCACTGTGCACAAGCTTTAATATATTGTTCGCCCTCTTAGCACCAGAAGGAAAACTCACTCGATTCTACTTCCCATATACAAAATGTTCACAAAAATAAAAATCCAGAGAGCTATTAGACATACCTTATACCATACCATTTCCATGCAGTATTCAAAGGCCCTTATCTCCAATATGTCCAAGCCTTTAATGCCATAGCATGGTATTTTCTCCAGAGATTGCTAGGCTTTCCGCTCCACTTTCGTGAACCACAGAACTGTTGCACCTAGCAATAACAGTGCTGCCCTTAAGCTTGTACAAAGTTCCAATCCGAACTCCCTGCATTAATACCAAGTATCTTCAAACCATCTTGCAGAATCTTTCTCAATGATCGTTTACGCCTGCATCATCCATCTTTCTTACAGAAATCAGATCTCTGGCCAATGCAGGAATGTCCAAAACACCGAGAAGTGTTCTAATCCTTCCACCTTGTAGCTTCAACTTGAATTTTCCACGTCCGATGATTCTGGCCTTCCTATCATCACCTAAGAAGACATCAGTCCCATCATATTTCTCATACTCGCAGAACCACTCCCTATGGGGAGTGAAGTGAAAGGATGCACCCGAGTCAATCAACCATGATTCATGATCTACATGTGTATTTGAAGAAGAAGACAAATACACATCCCCACCTTCATCCGAGGTGGTTTTTGCTCTCCAAGGACCCTCATCGCATCCCTTTCCTTCTCTCGTGGAGCTTTAGATCCGCATTCTCCTTTGTAGTGCCCTTCCTTCGCATTTTCCGCACACCTTTACAAACTTTCCAGGAGATTTAGATCTCCCTCTAGATTTAGATCTCCCACTTGAAACCTTATTCTTGTTTATGTTTTGGAACCTTCCTCATACATATAAGGAATCTCCATTCTGGCCCTCCATATTTCTCCGTCTCATTTCCTCCGACAACAAGGCTGAGAAAATGTCATCAAAATTCAAGGTAGTTGTATTGCTACCTATTTCAATAACCAAACTGTCCCACGAGTCTGGTAGAGAACACAACAAACTGATGCACTTATCTTCATTTGAGATTTTAATATCAACAGATGAAAGCTGACTTACCACAGTATTGAAGGCATTCATATGCTCTATCATCGAGTCTCCATCCTTCATCCTCAGGTTATACAGCTTTTTCCGCAGGAACAACTTATTCACCAGAGACTTAGATTGGTGCAAAGTCCCAAGTTTTTTCCCACAAATTCTTCGCCGTAGCTTCCCCATATACATTCAAAAACATCGTAATCTCGACACACACAACCGTATTGTGCTCTTAGCCTTCCGGGATAAATCCGCCTTCATCTGACATTGCCGTTGGTTTAGTACCGGATCTACCGCGATCCACCGATCTTTATCCACCGCATCCTCCATCTTGAGTCACAACTCAAAAACTCCTCGACCATTAAATTCTCTCTACCCCCATCTTCCGTCGGCCGCCATATTCTTCACCGCAAGAGCTTTCCCCCTCCGCGTATCTCCCATCGCACAGGTCTACCATGTGCCCGAGCAAAAAAAAAAACTCAACAACAAAGGCGTCCCTTGAAGCCCCTTGAAGCCGAAACAGCTCCGATACCAAATGTAGGTTTTAACCCTGAACAAAAATTATCTACACACGAATCTTATAACAGAAAATAAACAATAGCGAGAGCATAAAACATAAAACAAATCAACACAGAGATTTTCCCCTGGATCCCAAATCGGGACGACCAGCTTGATTTTTCATTATATTCCTTTTAGTGTTACAACACATATATATACATGCCGGAGCATACATAAACCCCAATCCATTAACCCTGGATTAGAACATAACCGTAGTTCCCTTGACCGGATCTACAAAAATACCAGGGGCCGAAAACCATCGAACCCCAAAACCATGTGCAAAACCATGCACAAAACCATGGGCGGATCCGCCTATGAGTGGGTCCGCACAAAAAAACAAATTTTGGCCGGGGCGCTGCCCCGGACCCCAACGGTGGGGACTGCTTCGCCCCTCGTGACCCCCCAGCTACGCCCGACGCAACATACAGCGCGTGGGGATAATCGTGGAAAGAATATAACACATACCCAACAATGCCCCTGGTGCATTAGCACCATCGAGTCTAGGAATATCATGTAGAACGGTATAAAAATAACCAGACTGATCATAGATCAAGCCATATTTTAATGCAATCTGGAGAGCAGCTTCTGTAAAACAACATTTTGTCACTGCCCCTGCAATCCCCATCCCGCACATTGGAGGGTCATTTCTGTGACCAATACACAGTGTCATGCTTTTCAAATAACTTCATTGCATCCCATTTGATGAAGGAAACATTCTTCTTGTTGACATTTCCCTAATCAGAGCTGTAAAAATCCTTGTTTTTGCCTTGGCGCGAGTAGCCAGTTCTGCCCTTGTGCCGATGTGGAATATTAACACTAGGGCCCACACCACCTGGTGCTCTGTCCCAGTGTAATGTTTGTGCCAAGATATTTATGAAATTTTTTTTAAAAATAGAGGTGGAGGGTCCATTCCAACCACCTCGGGGATGAGTCACTGGGAGTGGTTGAACTGAAACAACCACGGACTCCTTCCTTTAGTTAGTAGTTTCCACCTCCCTTGGAACACTCCTAAAGGATATCCCTCCCTTCCACCTTTGTAGGGACCCAAACCTCCTCCTTTTCCTCTATATAAACAAGCCTTCTCTCTTTATGAAGGCTAGCTGAACAAAGAGAATTATACAGTTGAAGTGCTGAATTTGGAGACTAAGCTATAGTTGAATAACTGAGTTATTAAGAAGGTAGATCAAGAAGGAACTCCGTCAAGAGGTCCCTTTTCCTGTCTGAATTCCCCAACGAGCTTTGATACGTGCTTCATCTGAGCCCCACTAGAGGAGACTGCAACGTCAGAGCATGGTTGTATCTCTTCTTTCTACTTATTAATATAAGTGACTATTATCTGGTTCCTATCTTGTGTTTTGTCTTTATCGAATGCAATATGCTAGTCTTCTCTGACTGACTAGTAGTTTTTGGATGGAATTAGTATATGGTATATGGTTATCATTTTCTAATCTCTATGTAAGTGTCCAAACATGATAAGCGGAGGGATTGTGACTTGCCTTCGATAAGGAGCAAGAGGTTCTCATCATCACTACGAGTGTCGACGACGGCTTTGGACCACAGGTAGGCCATCTTATCGCATTCTCTTTCATTCAAATATCTAGGAACCTACACTCTAGCATGATTCCTTGTTACTAGATCCACCCTAGGGCTAGAGGGATTATCTCTGTCCGTAGAGAGGATTTACCTACATAACAAGTTGGCGACCATACTGGGGATTAGTGTGAGTTTTCCTTTAATATTGTTAAGTCATTTTTTGGGTTTTTGGTCTTGTTGTTTACGTTTCTGGTTGTTTAACTGTATTTCAAACCCTTGTTCAGCCCCAGAGTGTCAAGATTTACCTCTGCTCTGTAAAGTTTTTCCTTTTTTCCTTGGTTAACTGGCTTGGTGCGGTTTTTCCCTGAACAGTCACACCGATTGGCGCAGGTTGCTTTTGTAGCACTTGCGCCATCACCTTTTTGGCACTGAATACCGCCTCACAGTCATGCCGACCCCTGTGAGTTTTTGGGTGTGAGATTTTCATGATTTTTTGGTCAGTTGTCTTTGTTTATGGGTTATTTTTAAGAGTAATTGAAGTGTTTTGGACTGTCTTTTATTTTTGGAGGCTTGTTTTCCTCAGTTGTTTGTCCATTTCTTATCAGTGTGACTTGAGGTCCTAGGGTTTCTAAGTGCCTTGGTGGACAGAGCCTTCTCTTTGGAGATCGAGTTTCTTGATAAGCTGTCGAATTCATTCCCTGTTTAATTGCTCTTGGTCTCTTTGATCCTGTTGAGTATTTTCATTGGTTGAATGATCATTGCCTTGCTCGCTTGATTTTTCTTCCTCTTACTCTAGCCACCGATTACATTTCTTGTATGGGTCATTTTCGAGATTTCTCTTTGATTTGAAAAGTTTGTAGCATTAGTTTGAGTCTTGTTGTGTTTGTTTCATATTTTTGGAGTCATTACGCTTCAAATTTTACATTTTCTCTCTCAAGCTAGTGTTTAGTTTTGTTTTTTATGTTATTTAGTGCATTGTTTGCTCTATTGCATTGAAAAAACAAAAGTATTGCATTCTTTTTGCTTTGAAAATGAAACATTCCCTCGCTTAATTTGCATTGTTTAGGATAGGAAAGAGTTTTTGTTTTCTTTATATTGCATTGGATGCATTAGTGGATGTTTTAGCATGATTTCATTATTTGCTACTGCTTGAAATTTTCCTTTCCTTCTCGTAGATAGCTTTCATTGAATGAAAATGGTATCCTTCTGCATGTAGTTTTGTATTTAGGAATATTTCAGATCTCACATACGTTAAGGCCTGGAAATTGAAACCTAATTCAAGATCAACGTTAAAATCTATTTCAATTAACCTCAAGCAACATTGAAACCTAACGAAATATTCTAGTGGTCTAAGTTAGAAGCGTGTTCCGGTGTCTTAAAACCTAGTAATTGTCGTTCGCCATCTGGCTCCAGACAACGCTAGTACGGACTTGTGCTCCCTATACCATTGAGTATATAAAGGGAGACCCCTCTAGGTTGAAATCCTTTTATCCATAGGAAGTCAAGCCTGCCACCCTGTAACCGTGATACACCGAACACAACATTTGGGGAGACTACCTACATGTACGTCAAGTCCTTGGTCATTTCTCTTTCATTTGATCACCAAGGTGTATATGGAAGTTCACAGAAACCTGGCATACCCTCTTGCTTAGAATACCTAAGCAATAATTTTTTATCTTTACTAACTCTTTAAATTTGAAAATATCATCGAGCACTTTTCCTTTTATGCTCGTTTCAACCTGAAAGTGATAGAGTCACCTTTTTCCTATTTCTCGACACTTAAAATATGAAAAAATGGAGTTTTGTTTCAATGTCGTAAAATTAACTGTCCACGAAATATTCCTGGTAAAAGTTATCATCCTTAGTATGTTTTTTTAAGGTTTTTTTTGATGGAAACGTTTCTGAAGTTCACTAACCAAGGAATCCCCTCCGAAAGGAATCCTGGTCCTTTTCCTACTTTTGGGAATGTTGGTGCTCCTTATATGGAAACTTTGTCCCTTCTGGGGTTAATTTTTGGTTTTCCTGTGTGGTTATTCTCCACCTCTGTGGTCTCGAATATTCTGCCCTTTGTGCATCCATATCCTCCACCTGAACAACATCATGTTGATTCTAAAGTGGACCTCTCCCCTTCTTTGCCTATTTATTCGTCCTCCTCTTCTACTTTGCCTAGTGAAATTTTGGATTCTAGTAACTAGGTGGCTAAGAAGAAGAAGAAGTCAGCTAAGCGAGAGGCTAATGCTGCAGCTATTGTGCTTAAGGAACCTTCCCTTGAGAAATCATACAACCTTCTATGGAAATTCAAATTTCCTTGCATGTTGTGAAAATGTAACCACCTTCTTCGAGACTGCCCTGGCATTCCCAAGGTACTTGAAGTATGGTCTGACGGTCGTCTGCCATTCCCTTTGACTTCCAGAAGTTATATTGGTAGCACATCTTCGACTAGTTTTGATAAGACACATAAGAAAAAGGGTAAGATTACCAATCCCTGTAATTTTTGCGAAGGGCATCATCCAATTCACCTTTGTTCATACATGGATAAAGCCAAGAGAGTGTTAGAAAACCATACTGTTTCTGCACCCTGCCTTCCGGCTGGTTACAAGAAGCTTTCTTCGAGTCCTCTTCTAGTTTATTCAACGATCAGTCAAGAGTCATCCTTGGTTGATCCCGTTCCCTCAAAAATTAAAATTCATGAATCCATTCCCCACCAACTATTAGTCATGGAATCGGTCGATATAACCCCATCTATGGTTCATCAGGTCTTTTCCATTGAGAGTGGATCTCATTCCCCTCATGTTCTTCTTGTTTCTTCAGATTCCTCGAACTTGGAGAAAGATTCTCCCATCCCTATAATTCAAGAATATGCTCCTCCTACTCCCATGATGGAAGTACTGGAGGATGATCCTCTTGCTCCAGTAACACTATGGGAAGACCATCTATGTTCGATGGTGCCTCCTCCAAGTAGTTTGGTCACTTCCTTCAATTGGAGTCGATTTGTAGGATACCGCCTTCCTTCTTATGTGTCTTTTGAGATCACTGTACAAATCTTCGATATGATCATACCTAGCACCATTATAGATTAAGGCATGTCTATTAGTATTCTGTCTTCCACTACTTGGACAAATTTTGGTTCTCCACCGCTTGTGCCCGTTACGTAGAATCCGTTAGCTTTTAAAAGAAGAACCAGTCAACCGTTATGGATCCTTTTGAAGTTGCCTATTACTTTGGGAAGGAAAACTATCCATATAGACGTGATGGTTGTTCCAGGCCCCTTGGATTTAAATTTACTCTTGGGCATGACTATACTTATGTCATGGGGGCAATTGTCTCTTTCCTCTTTCGTGTGATCTATTTTCCACACAAAGGTTAGATCGTGACCATTAATCAGCTTTCATTCTTTGGTCCTGACGTGACATTTGGTCCACCATCATCCCTTATGGGTCTTTATCTGTCATTTTTATCTTCCCTACCATAGGTTAATTATGTGGCTACCTGTCCCATGCCTGCATTCAGTAATAGTGCCATTGTGCATCGTGTGCTGGGGGCATTGGGTCCTGATTTTCAAGATGTTGTTCTCACATCAGATGCGAACCTCTTGGAATCTATGACCTCTTATTCGTCGCAATGAGAGGTCCATGGAGGAGTTAATTTTTCTTGTGTCAAGCTCCTTAAACAATGAAACAAGGTCCATGGAGCACAATTCGTTTCTTTATGTCAAGCTCCTTAAAAAATGAAACAATAACCGTGGAGCAGAGTTCATTTTTCTTGTGTCAAGCTCCTTAAAAAATGAAACAAGGTGTCATGAGGATGGTTCATCTTCTATGTCAACCTTGTTAAAAAAATGAATTAGCTCACGAGGATAGTTCTTTTAATGTTTCAACCTCGTTAAAACAATGAAACATGTTCCCGTTCAATTCCAGTCTTTGATAAGATCTCGTAAAATCCCAGTTGAGTCTTTCTCTTGATCTCATATTTGAACCTTCACTCCATCTACCTTTCATATGGACTGAAGCATGGGGGGCGTGTGCACCTCGAATTGAGTCAGCATGCTGGGGGGCATGCATGTTTTTCAAGCATAGTTTACTTTTGTTTCAAGCTTGTGTCAACATGAAACCAATCTCAAGCATAGTTTACTTTTGTTTTCGAGCCTGCATAAAAATGAAATATTTTGGCTTTATGTGCCTTGTGAACATTTTCTTGACTCCTGGGTCATTACTTATTATGCATATTATTTAACTAATACATTAGCTAACATTATATTAGATATACATTTTCATAATTTGTAAAAGCATCATCATATGTAAAAGATCCATGTGGGGAAATATATATATATATATATATATATATATATATATATATATATATATCGCATGTTTGCAACTGTGTGAATCATAACGTCAAAAAATATATGTATGTTTCTGTTACATCCTGAGACATCATGTCTCACAAAATATGAAGATAAAATAAACCTATGTGTCTAATCGGCATGGTGCTCGTGATAACAAGTCACAGCTCGTACTAGTCGCCTCAACAAGTAGTGAATTCAGCGGGGCACCCCTACGATATGTCTTTGGTAGGCGCAAGGAACATCATCGAAATGTGCATAATCTGGGACTCCTCGGGTGATCCCCTCCAGGTTGCGCACTATCTCATATTCCTTGCCGCCCTTGCCCTGAGGGTAGAAATCGAGAAGGATTCATATCGTTATCAGTGACATACCGACAGGTCTCTCTAGGCCAACATCTGCATCACATGGATTTAATTTCAGACCATACATAAATAAATAAATAAAATCATAATACTCATAAAACTTAAAAAATTGAGTCTTACCCAAATCTTCATCCCAGTCCTCTCCCTTCGGGAGTGGGAGGTTTGGATCATCAGTGAAATTTGTGCCAAAGTAGGGCCAATCCTCCACGATAATGAGTTGTTGATGGAGCCAATAAAAAAATTCCAGCCTCCAAGACATCTGTTGGCTACCCCCTGCCCTTGGCATCAATGCTGCCCATCGAGCCATCTATTATTCTCTCGCTGGTGGTGTCGGAACTATAACCTCCTATTGCTTAATCGTTCCAAGAATAACGATACTAGGATGGATCCATAACCAAATTTTTTCAGTTTGGTCTTCTTGCATTTGGTTAATTGGGACTTCATGTTGATAGTCATGACCTCTGCTCAGTTGTAGATGGTCGGAGCCATGCAGTCCATAGCAAGTAGCAACTGTGTCTTTGTTGCTTCATGTGGTGCTTGTGATCCCGCAGCCCATGTGATGGTATGTAATACCAGACATAGTTTCAAATCAGATATAGTTTGAATATCAACTTTCCCACTACCTGAACCTTTCTGCGCTCCTCGACATACCCTGTCGATTACTATGGTCATGTTTCCCATGCAGGGCTGGCTGCCCGTTAGGAGTGGTGTTGCACCCCTCCACGATAATCCTGTGATGAAATGTACATCGGAGACATCGATCCCAAGCTCTTAATCACGTAGGATGAACTTCTCTTGATTTTTGTCCCATATACTGATAAGATATTGTAGCAATTCTGGTTAGGCTCAGAGACATGGTGTTAGAAATAATTTTAGAAAGCCATAGTTTCTGAGGGCTTATATAACTCCCTAATTTTCCATGGCCAAATCATATTCTTCACTATGTTCCCATTCTTTCCATTCTATGACCATTTTTCTCCTTTCTACCTGCAAACACACACATACAAGTGGTATTATTCAATATTCATCCTTGAATTTGTAAATAATTGGGACATTTGGTCCATAAATTTGCTAGAAATTGGTTTGCATTGTTGGCGCGACTGCTTCTAAAATAGTCGTGCCAATGGGTGCGCCTTAGTGTAAAAAATTATGTGTTTGGCGTGACTCCGTGCCTAAAACCCGCGCCAACCGCACAACCCTAGTTTTTACAATTTCTCCCCCAAAATTCCAAATTGACATATGTAGGAAGAAAGAAATAGCTTAAAATGACAAGAGGGATCTCAGCTCTTACCTAGAGTTGAAAGATTTGCGATTGGTGTACTGGATTGGCTACTATCATCACAGCAAGATTGCACAGTAAAATGGGTAAAAATTGCTCCACAAGAGGTAAAAGTGAAAAGTAATTATTTTTTACCATTTTTGGCATTTTATAAAATTTTCACAACCCTGATTAGGTTTTAAGGCATATTTTTCAATTATTTTATCATTATTTTTTGAAAAATACGTTTTACACATGTCCCTTGTGCAGCAACAGGTTTTTCATGTGACAATGATGAAGTAAAGAGTTATATTTTATACTTTTTCGAACTTGGTAAAAACACGAAAAACTCACTATTGGAGTCATATTTCAGCTCTATTCTGACTCTCTAAAACTGAAATTTTTTTCGAGACGCTTGTCGTTTTGAACTCGTTAAATGGTTGTGAAACGATATCTACCCAGTATATGTTTAACCCTTTTTCGGGCTAGGATGGATTATTTACGAAAAAGGAATACCTTAGCCTATTGCAACTAGGAGGTTCTTTCAAACTTTGTTTTCTACCTTTTTAGATCTATGAGACTACCAATGAAAAGGGACTGCTAGAGTTTTCTTTTTTGTCTTCTTTTCAAACTCTCTAAACATGAAAAGATGTCAACTTCTTCCTTTTTCAGACTCGTTAAACTATGATGACAACGGACTTCATCACCATGACGTTATTCGAGTTCATCCTTCCTAGGGCTCGTAAAATTTACTAGGATGGATTTATCTGAAGGACAAACTTACAGTGCAAGCATATGCTATCCCTTTCAAGCTTGTTTTCAAAAATAATTGGGGTACTTGCCAGAAATGGTGGGGAAAAATGGAACCGGATTTTAGTTGCATCGGCAGTATGTCGCTCTTGAACATGGCACTTGTTTGCATTCGTGTCAGGTTGGGGATATCTCATTTCGTCATTTTTTCCTCCATGGGTTTGGGTAATCTTTTTTTACCTCTCATTTTCTCTTTTCCATGTCATCATGACCTCAGATCCTTTGATGTCAAATCCTGCCAAATCCAGTGTCGTGCTGCTGATATGTTCAAGAGAAGTTTGCCTCTGAAGTTTTCAACCTCCTTCTGATTCTCTATTGGTCCTGATTCACAAACATCATATTCCTCTCTCTCGTGTTGATGATGTGGGAAACATTATGGCCCACCTTCGATCAGGTCACCTCATGTTGACTTCAGTTCATTATCCAATAAATTGATCTATAGACTCCCTTTTTGTACCTTGGAGCCTACATGCCTCAATGGCAGGTTCTTCACATTCGATGTAAGGTCCACATCATTGGCCTTCGATCGATTAACTCTTCGAGTGTTTGACGCTAGATCACTGTTCACATTTTTTGGATTGTACCTTTCATACCTTGAGATCCATTTTCATTATTGGTGGTTCCTCTCGCATCTATTAATAGCTTTCATCATTGGCTGGTAATCAGACGATTTTCTTGCATGTTCGACTTCAGCTCATATATTCACATGCCTGAATTTGTACTTGTTCGAATCGAGACGGAGTGCAAGACCCTAGGTCTTGTCTGTTAAAATGTAGGCTGCGAGTTATTTGTAGATTATCATGACTTATTACATGACTCTTTGATTGGATGGTTGCGACCATACCTGAGTCTATTTAGTGATCTTTACTGCTGGATGGCTGCGTCCATACCTAGATCTCAGTTTTTATATACTCTATTATGGATGGTTGCGCCCATGCCACATGTTCATGTATCAGAAATATCAGTTGTATTTGTAATTGTAGGTTTTCCGATAGCGGTGTTTGGTTCAAACGTGTTCTCATAAAGAATTTCATCCCTCCCTCTCCCTCGGACTTCATGCTTTATGGGGCATCTGTTACACAACATTTTGTCACTGTCCCTGCAATCCCCATCCCGCACATTGGAGGATCAGTTCTGTGACCAATATGCAGTGTCATGCTTTGCAAATAACATCATTGCATCCATTTTGATGAAGGAAAAATTCTTCTTGTTGACATTTCCCTAAGAAGAGCTGTAAAAATCCCTGTTTTTGCCTTGGCGCAAGTAGCCAGTTCTGCCCTCGCGCCGATGTGGAAGATCAACACTAGGGCTCGCACCACCTAGCACTCTGTCCCAGTGTAATGCCTGCGCCAAGATATTTATGAAACAATTTTTAAAAATAGAGGTGGATGTTCCATTCCAACCACCTTGGTGATGAGTCACTAGGAGTGGTTGAATTGAAACAACCATGGACTCCTTCCTTTGGTTAGTAGTTTCCACCTCCCTTGGAACACTCCTAAAGGATAGGCCTCCCTTCCACCTTTTTAGGGATCCCAACCTCCTCCTTTTCCTCTATATAAACAATCTTTCTCTCTTTATTAAGGCTAGCTGAACAAAGAGAATTATACAGCTAAAGTGTTGAATTTGGAGACTAAGCTATAGTTAAATAACTAAGTTATTGACAAGGTAGATCAAGAAGGAACTCCATCAAGAGGTCCCTTTTCTCGTCTGAATTCCCCGACAAGATTTGAGACATGCTTCACTCGAACCCTGCTAGAGGAGACCGCAACGTCAGAGCATGGTTGTATCTCTTCTTTCTACCTATTAATATAAGTGACTATTGTCTGGTTCCTGTCTTTTGTTTTGTTTTTATCGAATGAAATATGCTAGTCTTCTCTGACTAACTAGTAGTTTTTGGATGAAATTAGTATGTGGTATGTGGTTATCGTTTTCTGATCTCTATGCAGGTGTCCAAACGTGATAAGAGGAGGGAGTGTGACTTTCCTTCGATCAGGAGCGAGAGGTTCTCATCATCACTACGAGTGTCAATGGCATATTTGGACCACATTTAGGCCATCTTATCACATCCTCTTTCATTCAAATATCTAGGACCCTACACTCTAGCATGATTCCTTGTTACTAGACCCACCCTAGGGCTAGAGGGATCGTCTCTATCCGCAGAGAGGATTTACCTACATAACAACTTCTTCTGTTTCAGGGAAATGCGATGCGACATATTTGCCGATAACAGGCAAGAGAGATCTAAGGAACCAATCCATGTAGACATGGTCTTTGAAGGTAGGGGCTTGACATAGGCTCTTTCTTCTCCGCCATTCCTAAAAATGATTAGATAGGTGGGTCGCAGACGATTGACAGAAATAAGTCAAAATTTCGATACTAGTGTCATAACGAAGGGAAGCTAGAAATAAGACAAAAAAGCCCAGGCAAGAGTCGCAAAGGTGGTATGAGAGGATGAGGCCTAATCAACATACCACTTAGAAGCTTCACCGGTAAGCGTACGTTGGAACAAACGAAGATGAACAGTCATCGGTAATGGAGTTAAATGAACACCACATGTGGAAATATTGAACATGATTTGTAGGATCTTCTCCAGCAAGACCTTAAAACTTTGGGATGTTAGAAGGGAGCTTGGTTGGCATAGTAGTCCAACCAGCGTCATGGTGTATAAGGTCATTGATCAACTAGTTAAAATCAGGAAGACTGGGCCCTGCCATATAGGGGAGCAAGGGAGAAGCCGGGGTAGTTCTTGTTGCAGTCCCACTAGTATTATTCCTAGCATTGGGGCTGGGGCTACCACAAGCGTCGGGTCCTGAACCAGACATAGTGAAGGTGACAAGGGGAGAACCGGGGGTGGAACCAGAAGGAGAACCCAATGAACTAGAAGAAGAGTCGGAGTGTAGACTCGGTGGAGGACTAACTTGAATCCTACGCGAAGGAGTAAGCCTTCCTACCGGAAACTGAGGATGAAGGCCAATAAGTCTCTGGTATAAATGCCTTGGTGGCACAATGATGATGGCACAAAATCGACACAAAGGGAAGAGATACCAACAAGGCCAAGGAGGCACAGGATCAACTGATTACAATGTCGAAACAAGGGGAGAGAGGTGTAGGATCAATTGATTACAATTTTTTAAAGTCTTTTCTTGGAGGTGTTAACCAAGCTCTTCTTCGCTTAGGGTGTGTGTGTTAAGTGTGTAAATTTTAATTTTTAAACCCAGACGTTTGTAGAGAAAAAGAAAAAGTGTGTTGTATAACTGTAAATAAACCTACAGATAACATTATATGAAACAGAAATAACAGAAAATAAACAGCTAATTATGCATTAATCTAAACCCAAGGAGGCAGGCCTCTCAACAACTAGTCTGTAGTTGGGCGAAAATCTAGTCGAAACACACCAAAATAGCCAATAGATCTAAATTTGGGAGGGAAAATGATCTAAAGGTCAAATCTGCAGGAAATAGGTGTAGAAAAAAAACAAAATATCAGAGGAAATATTGTTGTAAATGAGGTGGAAAAAGGCTATATCATGGAGGGCAGCAGAGGGGACCCTAGAGGAAAACCCAAACAAAACTAAAGGAGGTGTTTTGGATGGATAAATAAAAAATCTGAAGTGGATCTAAAGGTAAGATATCATATCTGAAAAATGGCTTAACACACTAAAATTTCAAACAACCCGCAGCAGCTAAAACTCTTCCACAAAAGTTGGAGGGTACTGAAGCCCTAGGGGGCTAGGTTCCCACTTTTTTGAGTAAAATAGAAAAATTATAGGTCCAAAAAGGGTGGAGATAGAGGTTAGACAAGCATGAACAGAGGCCCAGACAAACCTAGAAAACTTTCAGAAAAACTCTCGCAAAAATTCTAGGTCATAGTTTCTGACCTGATTTCTGCAGAGGTCACATGTTTTGGTCTGTTTTCTGTGCCCTGGAGGTTCAAGTCGTATGTTTTTTCCCAAAAAGTGTGACCTGCACTTCTGACACTCTCGGGAAAAGGTTTCAAAAGAATGTGTCGTCTCAGGTGCTTGATGCCGATCACCTGCGCAATAGGTCTGAAACACACAGAAGTTATAATTTTCAATGTTTTAGGCTTTTATAGGTTAAAAACAACATCAAGAAAAGCAAAAAAAGAAGTTGAAGAGAAATCCTAGGGTTTGAAGCAGCTGGATATGCAGGGATCTAAAAAACGATAGAGATCGTAATTGTAAACTCGTGTGGAGTCACCATTTGTTGGTATGGATCTTAATCGCAAGTGTATGAAAAAGGCTCACTTGAGCCATGCATAAAAAATAGCCCTAACAACAAAGATGGCTGCCAATATCTTTAGATCTGCAATTAGTTGACCAAGATAAATGTTGCAAAATCTAGATCTATGCATTAAAATACATTAAGCAGTAAATAAAAACAAGAGTTGCTCCATGCATCCAATAGACAAGACAAGAATATGTTTAAATAATTTTGTATTTATGGCACCTGGGAGGAGAACATAAAAGGATGTTACTAGTCCTCCTCAATGGGATGGGTTCTTGTAAGTCCTTAGCACTTCAGATCTAGAATCCCTCTCTCTTGATGGTGTAGAAAACCCAGACAAAAATGGAACTCAAAGGGAGCTCACAAGAAAAAGTGGTAGCAAAATATGAAAATGATGGTGGATCAAAGTCAGACCAAAAGTATAGATCTAGAGTGATCTTTAGGAAACAAAAGGTATTGAATAAATGGAAAAACCCTTCTATTTATAACTAGATATTGAATTAGTCTAGATATTGGTGCATAATTAAAATATTTTTAACCAAATCAAGATCCAACTTTTATGGAATATTTTATTATATTTGTTGGAGGGAAAAAGAATTTGACTTTGGTCAAATCCCTTTATTTGTAAATAATAAATAAATAAATAAATGATTTGTTTATTATTTGTAATGTTCCCAATTTTTAGCCTCGAGCTAAAAGGAACATTATAGTTAGCAGTATTTTATTTAGCTAAATAAAATGGGTAAGGAGACCCCATAATCCTTGAGAAGGAAGGAATAAAAATCCTTGTGTGAAAGGAGGAATAATAAAGCAGCTAATTTGAGCACCATATGGTGTGAACATAATTGGATCATGCTTGATCTAAAAATTTTGACCAAGTCCACATGCACTGTCTAGATACAATGTATCTCCTAGATGGACTACGTGGTTTTAGAGGAGGATCACATGCATGAGTTGGAAGGCACATATGGATGGGACCCATGGTGGAGAGGAGCACTTGCTATATAAGGAGAGGAGGAGAACCATTTTTCTTCATGCTTGATTATTATTTTTCTTAGTTTGTTGAGACTTCACTCCTCTTGCTACTTAGCAAGAGTGCAGTGCTACTTAGCACTAGGGTGTTCCTGGTCGGGAATCCCTACGTCATCCTTAGGGAAGGAGAGGTTCTAGAGCTGCATTTCCTCATTCTGGAATTTGGCCAAAGCTACCTCCTTCAGTCACAGCGTTATTCCTGTAGCAGGATAATTTTGTGTTGCAGGGTGCAGCAACAGAGGATCTCTTGAGTTGTTCCTTGGCTTTTTTTTTCAGTGGAGGGCTCAGCTATTCATTGGAGGATTAGTGAGGAGGACTCCCGGGCTTATTTTCATATCATTGGAATCAGGCCAACCATCCAGCTTCCCTCACAGTGTAGTTTCCAGCTTGATCTATGTTATTTTGGCCAGCAGTTGCTGGGAGGGTCATTTGAGCTCATCAGGAGGAGTTGTTTCTAAGTAAAGGGATCAACATTTTTCTTAGATACACTATCATAGGAGGGCACTATTATTTCTGATCTACTATAGCCTCCTTTTATATTTTGATTCAGTTGTAGTGACAAGTCAGATTGTCACAATGTACATTTTTCGGCATTTCTAGCAATCTCTTCTAGATTGGCTAGAAATATTGTATTGGAGCCCATTCTTCCATTCTTGGTAATTTATTATATATTTAAGCCATATTTCATGTATATGCATCTATAGCAGTAGCTACTCTAATATAGATAGCACTGTCACTGCCCTCCGGAATTTTGTGCAGTTGTAGCAACTCATGTATTTCATAGTTTGATCATTAGAGATTGATTCCAGTAGCTTGAGTGGCTTGTCCCTCAAGAAATTTCTTTATATTGTAGATGAGATATTAATAAACATGATGGCTGTGTTATATTCCATTTATTTTTATGTACATATTTTCATAGTTTCATGATTATGCTCATATGTTGTTGTAGCTCACTCTTGGAGCATTCTTTACGAGATCTAGTTTGGGGATATCTGAATAACCCATCTAGAGTCATTTCTTTGGGCTCAAATTCTAGAAGAGAAGTTTTTTATGAGTTAATAAGGGGATCTCAACCCCCTTTCAGCTTATTTTTACACTGCCTTCCTTATACAGCATCCTTGAGGACCATATTGCAGAAATTCCCGAAAAAGGAATATTACAATGGTATCAGAGCATCAATCTTGGCTCAGCCTATGCAGCCCAAGATAATATGCCAATAGAAGGAGAAGCTCCTAATTTAGAAGAGGATATGTACAAATAAAACAAGAAAAGAGGAATGACAGAAGAAGAGGTTTCCCTTCTTCTTTTCTAGACCCTTGAGGGTATCATTGAAGACCTTGAGGAGAAAGAAAGGGAAAACTGGAAATGTTTTCTAAGAGGGTTTGTGGATGAAGCAATCCCTAGCTATTATTATGACGGGTGTGAGCATTCAGCCACACATGCAGATCCACAACGCAGTCCATTGCCCACTTGCACTGCCGGGAGAATGGAGGAAGGAGATGAGGCCATTGGAGCAGCAGCGCTGCAACTCAAAGGTATGGCTCATGATTGTTGGTTGGAAAATTCTATTTCATGTTATCATGCAAATGTAGAATCATATGATGGATTCACTAAAGGGTTGGTGAGGAAATTTGATGAAAATCACCGTGAATATCTATGTATCAAAACATCAAACACTTTTCATGCATTGGAGGAAACCATGAAACAAACTCCATTCCATATTTCTGAAGGGGATGAAAACATGTATGATGGCTTGCTAAAGGCAAGACCCCTATTGTGTGAAGGGCCCTCTTCCATTTTTGAATTCATGGAGGTACTTCCTTCAAGAGATGACCAAGATCTCGGGTCACTCCTTGATGGTGAGGTCATCTCACTTATTGATGGAGAGGATGAGCATGAGAGATCCCATAGCACTGTCCCATTGGGAGGAGATCCATCACCACATGGAGGTAAAAGGGGATCCATTTCTTCTAATAGAGGAGCCCTTGTATCTTTACAAGGAGTTCCAATTATTTTAACATGTGGGAACCATAGCACAATTTCGGAGTCATATGTAGCAACTATTGGGGATTGCGAGATGGAGGAGGAAGAGAAGGATCAGCATCAAGGGTTGATACACCCTTATCTATTCCGGAGAGTCTTTGCATAAGAGACAAAGACTGTACAATGCAGTGGAGAGAGGGACAAATTAGTCCTCTTATACATACAGGCCACTTCTGATCTTGATGTCTCACTGTATGGAGGAATTCCACCTGGAAGGCCACCTGATATAGCATTGATGAGGGGTATCTTGTCATTTAGTTCACCACTCTCAGATTTTGGAGAGGTGAAGACATTGGAGGAGTCCAGCACAGCACAGAGATTTTGGGATAGACCCAAGGAGGAGATAGACACTCTCTCATTTTCAGCATCACCCACTCTCATCAGTTATACTGCGCTGATAGAGTTTGCTACAGGGATGGAGGATGGCATCTTCATGATGAAGGATGATTGCTCCATAGATTTGGAGAGGAAGAGGGCACTTCCTTTGAGGAAGGACTCTTTCACACATGGGAGTAGATGAAGGTTACTCATGCTTACACTGACCAGGATTGGGAGATTCCTTTTGGGTGACAGCTTCTCATGGGAGGCCAACTTCCCAGAATCACCATTACTATTTGAGCATGAGTAGCTGCATGATAGGCATGGCATCATTTTGGACGATGACTTTGGCATGGGGGATGTCAAAGTAGCAGGCAGCAGCATGAGGGAAGCTTCACATTCTAGATCACTAGTGTTGTCTATGAGAAGGATTGATCCGTATTGAAGGTCCCAGCTTTTGGTAGAGTACTCCAAGGATATTGGTGCATGCATGGTTCTTGATGACCCGAAGAGAGATGACAGATACATGGTGGATAATATCGTCATCTATTGTTATGGCAAAATATTCTTGACTAGAGCATCTAGTCTCAAGGAGAAACTATTACATGCAACACATGAGGACTTCCTAGCTATGTAAATTGATGCATATATTGTTTTGTTAGAGGAGTTTAATTGGGAGGGCATCCAGAAGGAAATATATCAGCATATGGAGAGATGCATAGCCTAGATGTCACAACCACCTTCCTAGTCATTGGGAGTGAGGGAGATTTTTCAGTTGAGCCATTTCAGCTCAAGGTCTCAAGTACATAGTAGAGAAGGTATAATTTCACATTATGTTTTGTACTTATTTACTTTATATGAGCATCATATTGTATCAAGAAGGATCATACCTTCTTGCATTTTGTATAATGTACTTGCAGATACTTGTAGCATTGATTTTGGCTACCTTAATGGTGTTTTGTGGGGGAAGCCACATGACTCTTGGTGTGCATCATTAACACCACCTTGTACATTCATGTTCACATCTTATGAGATGACTGTGGCCGCAAACAAGTGGCCAATAGAGCACTTATTATCTTTTTTCTTGAGGTAGGCATGGAATTCACTGCGCTGGTTCCTCATGTGGAACTATGATTCACTCTCCAGTTTCCATGTGGCAGCTTGTTTCCATTATATTATGCTTCCATATGTTACCAATGTTTGTATACTCATGGGAGGCTTTGATTGGAGAGTGTACTTGGAATTGAATATGCCCATTGGGATTAAGATTCTCCCCTTTTCACATGTTGTATGTTTCAGGAGAAAAAATGGGCACACCATGATTTCCATGCCACTACTTTTCTCTTCAAGCAGGAGAATCTACTGGGAGAAAATACATTGTTGGAGGAGGCACTTCATGGTTGATTCACTTTGTGGGGAGGCTTGGGCCAATTGTGGAGGCCATGAAATTTCAGCCCAATATTAGTAACCCCCTCATACTTATCATAAATGGAGGGAGAAACTATTTGGATGGGAAAATCTAAACTCTCCATTCAGCCCCAACATGTTGCATAGATCCGGGGATGAGGACTACTTTGTTGAGCTGCCTAGGATGGCTCATTTAATTTGGATGATTGCATGGGTGAAGAAGTCACTCATTGGGAATAGCACTTCCCATGTTTTTCATCACTCCTACCTTGAGGAGGCCATTGAACAACAAGGATATTTCCTCTTGCATCCTCTATTATCTCATGATGTATACTTTGGTTTTACACACTTAGAGGGATACATGGAGGACATATTTATTGCATATTTTGATGAGCTATGGTGGGGTATATTGATGAGGAGGCCACAAGAAGAGGGGGAGGACTTTTTCTCTACCTTGCAGTTGCTTGAGGACAAGAAACATTTTGAAGGGGGAGGACTGTAATGTTCCCAATTTTTAGCCTCAAGCTAAAAGGAACATTATAGTTAGCTGCATTTTATTTAGCTAAATAAAATGGGTAAGGAGACCCCATAATCCTTGAGAAGGAAGAAATAACACTCCTTGTGTGAAAGGAGGAATAATAAAGCAGCTTATTTGAGCACCATATGGTGTGAACAGAACTGGATCATGCTTGATCTAGACATTTTGACCAAGTCCACATGCACTGTCTAGATGCAATGTATCTCCTAGATGGACTACACAGTTTTAGAGGAGGATCACAAGAATGAGTTGGAAGGCACATATGGATGGGATCCATGGTGGAGAGGAGCACTTGATATATAAGGAGAGGAGGATAACCATTGTTCTTCATGCTTGATTATTATTTTTCTTAGTCTGTTGAGACTTCGCTCCTCTTGTTGCTTAGCAAGAGTGCAGTGCTGCATAGCTCTAGGGTGTTCCCAGTCAGGAATCCCTACCTCATCCTCAAGGAAGGAGAGGTTCTAGAGCTGCATTTCCTCATTATAACATTTGGCCAAAGCTACCTCCTTTAGCCATAGCGTTATTCCTGTAGCAGGATAATTGTGTGCTGCAAGGTGCAGCAATAGAAGATCTCTTGAGTTGTTCCTTGGCTTGTTTTTCAGTGGAGGGCTTAGCTATTAATTGTAGGATTAGTGAGGAAGAATCCTGGGCTTATTTTCATATCATTGGCATTAGGCCAACCATCCATCTTCCCTCACAGTGTAGTTTCCAGCTAGATCTACGTAATTTTGGCCAGCAATTGCTAGGAGGGTCATTTGAGCTCTTCAGGAGGAGTTGTTTCTAAGTAAAGGGATCATAATTTTGCTTAGATTCACTATCAGAGGAGGTAACTATTATTTTTTATCTGCTACAGCCTCATTTTATATTTTTCTTCAGTTGCAGTGACAAGTTAGATTGTCACAATGTACATTTTCTAGCATTTCTAGCAATCTCTTCTAGATTGCCTAGAAATCTTGTATTGGAGCCCATTCTTCCATTATTGGGAATTTATTATATATTTCAGCCATATTTCATGTATATTCATTTATAGCAGCAACTACTCTAATATAGACAACAATTTCACTACCCTCCGACATTTTGTGCAGTTGCAGCAACTCATGTATTTCATAGTTTGATCATTAGAGATTGATTCTGGTAGCTTGAGTGGCTTGTCCCTCAAGATATTTTTGTATATTATAGCTGAGATATTAATAAAAAATATGGTTGTGTTATATTCCATTTATTTTTATGTACATATTTTGCAGAGTTTCATGATTATGCTCATATGTTGTTGTAGCTCACTCTTGGAGCATTCTTTACGAGGTCTAGTTTGGGGAGATCTGAATAAACCATCTAGAGTCATTTATTTGGGCTCAAATTCTAGAAGAGAATTTTTTTATGAGTTAATAAGGGGACCCCAGCCCCCTTTCAGCTTATTTTTACACTACCTTCCTTATACAGCATCCTTGAGGACCATATTGCAAAAATTCCCGAAAAAGGAATATTACATTATTTTAAGGATGTGGTTGAGTAATAATCAAATAAATAATGATTTATTTAATTATTTATAAATAATTTAGTCAAATTTAACAAGGAATATTATTTAAATAAGGTTTAAATAATTATTCCTAGAAAATAATAAGATAAATAATGATTTATCGAATTAATTTTCCTGTTTTGGGTTAAATATGACCAGGAATATTAATTAAACTATTGTTTAACTAATTATTCCTTGAGGAAAATAAAAAAAATATGGATTTATTTAATATTTCCTCATGGCGTTTCCTTTTTATACCATAAACAACTTAATAAATGTGGTTTACTAAGTTATTTTTCATAGTGAAAGAAATTTTACTTAGGGTAAAATTGGTCTTACTTGGTGTACTTAGGTCCCTCTAATAGTAACAGGTTAGATGACCAAAAAATGGTGTAAATTAATCTTAGTTGATTTTTCTTTTAGCAAGGTTTTGGCAGGAGAAGGAGTAGTGGCTTCGGTTTCAGAAATGGTTGTGTCAGTTCTAATATTGTCAACAATCGTGTTTTCTTCAGGCATCCAAGATGTTATTTCAGCATTAACATCCTGACTGTGTGAAATAATATTTCCTTCAGGCATCAGGGGAATTGTCTCAATATTTGTGTTTTGTTCTAATAGAATAGTGTCCCCTGACTGGTTTCCAGATTCAGATATTCTCTCTATCCAGTTTTCCCTACTCACCCATTCATTATCAGAGGGAGATAAAACCCTTAAAGCCTACAATTCATCATGGTGAGGTAGGATTTTAGTATGGCCAGAGCTGCTAGCAACGGAAGACTGGTTCAACAGGTCCCTCTATTCCTCAGATTATTCAGATGGGCTTCCAATTTCACGAGATGCTCTCATTTTCTCAAGTACTTGACCCATTTCTTCTTCGTAGTCTTGTAAGGACATATTTTGAGGGCTTGAAGGTGGTGTATGGGATGGTCCCGCCTCATATGGAAATTCAGAGGTGTTTTTTCGTAGTTGCAACCTTTTAGATCGTCTCTGTTTTCTTGGTTCTGAGGTCGAAACATGGGTTCTCTTCTCTCTTTCTCTCCTGGGTATGGTTATTCTAGGGAGTTCAATCTCTACTCTGTCAGGGTTTTCTTCAGGGGAAGGCAGGGTAGGATTAACAAATATGTTCCAAGTTATCTGATATTTTCTTAACTCATGAATGATGATCAATTTAATTAAGGCATGGTGACTGACAACTGCTTTGGGGTTTTTAGATTTTCTAATTCGAATAGCAGTATTGTGCAATATAGAATTTAGAAAAAAAGGAAAATTAACCAAAATTATTTTCTTGATAATATTTTAAGTTGGCAGGACTTTACCACATCCTGGCGTTCGTCGCATGTGATATATATTTGAATGAATACTGAAAATTCTTTCCATGGGGTCTGCAAGGACGTAGGATTAATATCTTTCCCTTTTCGTTCCAATGGTTCACTTGGTTCCTAGTACACTGAGATTGCTTCTTGTATAAGTACATGTTTTTCAGTCAATCTTTCTCCTTCTATTCGTAGTCTGGAGACCTCAGTGATGATTTCCTCAGTGACTGGTATGATTCTTCCTTTTACTATATTATGTCCTTCCCACAGGTTTTGCAGGAATTCAACTGTTATCTCTGTATTAAAACCTTATAGTCTGTGTAGATATGGAATCTAGCCAGATTGCTGGAGAAAAATTTGAGTTGATTCTGAGACTTGGAAAGTTGTGGGTTCATTGCGGAGATAATTTCCACCCATGGCTATTGTGTTATGAGAACTGGTTTCTTCTTCTATATGAATTTATTTCAGCTCTATTGGTTAAAACATTATAAACACTGCATACACTTTTTTTTAAATATATTATAAAAATTCAACTTCATGACGGAAATGCAATGATATTTAGTCCCATCAATATATCCAGAGGAAGTCACGTCGGTAATTCTCATGCTTATTCATTATGAATATTCATACCCCCTCCATCAGGAGAAGGGCGTCCACGGCCTTAAGCTCAAGAGAAGCAGAAAGATTGTAACAATTGTGAATGCACACGAAGTAAATGTAATAAATTGGTAATCATCATAAATGTATGAAAGAAGGGCATCCATGGCCTTGAATCTCAAGAAAAGAGGAAAGATTGTAACAATCATGAATTCACACAAAGCAAAGGTTAGAAATTGGTAATCATCACAAATGTACGAAAGAAGGTCATCCATGGCCTTGAAGCTCAAGAAAAGAGGAAATATTGTAACAATCATGAATGCACATGAAGCGAAGGTCAGAAGTTGATAATCATCACAACTGTACATCAGGTGGAAATGACTAAAGAAGGGGAGAAAAGCAGAGTATCAATTATTATGAAAGGATGTCCTATTTTGACAGTATAGCATGATGAAAGCATGAAAGGTGACATATTATGATTGGTGTTGTCATTCCTTAATTAAACATGAAAATATAATTCTCTCATATTTAATTATGTGGGTAGGTAGTGATAACACTTATTCAAGTAGTGCATTTATTTTAGGAATGGATCAATAGGAAATAGGGCATATAAAAGTAATTGGCTATTGTTAGAAAAAATACTTCAATACCACAAGCAAAGCCACTATTTCTAGCAAGCATTCATAGCCTCGATAGGTTGCTATTTTACCCTAGAAACAAGCCATAATGCTCTATTTAAAAGTAGACATTTTTCTTATATGGAGAGAACATTGTGCTGGTGTGGTGGCCAGATAGTCATAGTGCCATTCACGGGGATTGTAACAGAGTGTTGACTCGTGATGAGACCTCTTGTCCTTCAAGAAGCTTTAGCTGTCGAGAAGGTCACTACCTTGGTGTGTTGGCCATTATGGGAATTTCACCTGTTAAACCCTTATGATCATGGTAGGTTGGCTTGTGATGAGACCCCCTATTCTCTCTTAAAAAAATTCACATATACATAATAGTTTTATTTTTGAAAATTAGGTATTTTTCTTGTTTTATGGAGAGATGATTGTGTTGGTGTGGTGGCCAGATAGTTATAGTGCCATTCATGGGGATTGTAACAGAGTGATCAGGCTAGCTCATGATGAGACCTCATGTCCTTCAAGCAGTTTTAGTTGTCGAGAAGGTCACTACCCTGGTGTGTTGGCCATTGTGGGAATGTCACCTGTTAAACCCTTATGATCATGGTGGGTTGGCTAGTGATGACACTCCCTATTCTCTCTTAAAAATTTTCACATAGACATAATATTTTTCTTCTTATTTATACATGGAGGGAGGCTCATTAACTCCTTAAGAGTTAGGGATGGTGTGAGAAGTAAAAAAAATGCCAATAAAATTAATACTCTTTATTCCTATATCCTCATGTTAAGGAGAATTACTACTTGAGAGTGTAGAAAGATATACCAGCATAAGAATATGGAAATGAATTGTGTAGCAATATGTCTGAACAAGAGATATCCAACCCTTCATTATACAGATAAACCATGTCAGCTTTCGGAGTAGAGATTTCCATCAAAATTTCAAAATATCATAATATTAGTAATATCACTACTTTTCTTCTCTTCAAGTGAAAATTCTTTTTCCAAAAATGAATTTTATGGCGAGGATGTGTAAAGGAAGAGTGGATATTCGAAAGGAAATCATCAAAAGGAAAAAAATATATGCTTAGAAATGAAATCATTCGTTCCATTCGACTAAACAGTAGTTTTTCAATTAGATTGAACTGCAGTTGTTCAATTGATTGAATAGAAAAAGTAAAATCACGCAAAAATAGTCATTCATTTGAATTGAATAATAGTTGTTCAATTGGATTGAACAAAAGTTGTTCAAAGGTTTGAACAACATAAATAAATGCACTAAAAACACATTCGTTCAATTGAATTGAACAACAGCTATTCAATTCTATTGAATAGCAATAATAAACACACTAAAAAACATAGTCGTTCAATTGAATTTAACAACAGCTGTTCAATTAGATTCAATTCTGTTTAACAATAGTTGTTTAATTCAATTGAACAACATCTGTTCAATTCGATTTAACAACAGTTTTTCAATTCAATTTAACAACAACTTTTCAAAGGTTTGAACAGTAAAACATACAAAATAAAAAAAATGCAGTTGTGAGCATGAAGAAGAGATGGAATGTACAACAATGAGAAAAACTATAAATTGTAGGAAACATATATACAATATTTACAAGAGGGAATACAAAAAATTATGAGCTTAAAGCTATCAGGCCATCACCCCCTACAGCTAAAATTTGGATGGTGGGGTCATCACGCACCTGCTGGAAGAAAGACTCTTTTTTAAGTGGTTTATGATAGAAGCACACCCGGTGTCCATTGACTCGAAAGGCGGAGCCAGATCCATCTATGGTGGTTAAGGTAATGGTACCATTGCTGTGTATTTCCTAAATTTCATATGGACCGAGCCACCTTGTTTGTAACTTACCTGGGATGTCTTAGAATCTGGAGTTGTACAGGGGTGACCAATATCCTTTCTGGAATGTATTTTTTTTTATGAGTTTGTCATTCCACTTAGCTCGTTGTTGTTGAATAATTGTAGTGTGTTGTAGAGCAAGTAGTCATGCTTCATCTAATTCATTTATTTATTGGAGTCTTCTAATTTTGGCCTCCGTAAAATCGAGCCCCACTTCCTGGGTTGTTCTCATATTTTTTATTTCAAATTCAATAGGAAAAATTGGTTCCCTTCCAAATAACAGATGGTATGGAGAATGTCCAGTGGTGTTTCACCATGTTGTGAGATAATCCCACAAGGCCTCTGGTAGTATAGTAGCCTAATCTCAACAGTGTGTTGAGACTGTTTCAGTGATAATTGCCTCAAGGACTTTGTTGGTGCTTTCGACCTACCCATTCACTTGCAGGTGATAGGGAGATGTGACTCTATGGGTGACATGGTGGTTCTTTAAAGTGGCCATGATTTTATTTCCCACAAATTGAGCCCCTCCATCAGTTATCACTTCCTAAGGTAAGCCATACCACACAAATAGCTCAAAAATAAAATTGATCATAGATTCTTCTGTAGCTCTTGATAAAGCCATTGTTTCTACCCACTTTGTCACATAATCTATGGCAACTGGCATGTAGGTCTTCTGATTCGATGGCGGGTTGAATGTTCCAACAAATTCCAGTGCCCACTATTCGAAAGGTTCCACTAATAACTGTGGTTGTAATGGCATTTCATCATATTGGCTAGGGTGGCCCATTCTTTGGCAACTATCACAGGCTTGGACATATTTCTTGGCGTCTTTAAAAATTGTAGGCCAATAATAGCCCATTTGCAATACTTTGTGCCTCGTCCTGTGATCTGCAAAATGGCCACCACATCGTTCATCATGACACACCCATAGGATGTCATAAATCTTGCCTTCTCGGATGCAGCTATATATATGCATATCAGCTCCTGTATGGAAAAGATATCCACCAATCCAAGAGAATATAGCATTGCGTTGAACAATCAGCTTTCGTTCCTTTGATGTCAAGTGTCTTGGTATCTTTCCTACTACCATATTATTCACTAAATATGCGTACCATGGCATTTTTACTACTAGAACTAACAAATTCTCATCAGGGAACTAATCATCCACTGCTAGTGGGTCATCTGACCTTGGAAATCTAGACAGGAAATCTGCAACTACGCTCTCTTTCCCTGGGCGGTCCTTGATAGTTATGTCAAACTCCTGTAAAAGCAACAACCAATGAGTCACTCTTCCATTTGTAATAATTTTATTAGCTAAGTATCTAATGGTGGAGTGATCGGTATATAGGAATACTTGATAGCCAGTTATATATTGTCTAAATTTATTAATAGAATAAATGATAGCCACGAACTTCTTTTCAGTCACTGTATAGTTTAATTCAGTAGGGGTGAGATTCTTGTTGATATAGTAAATAGAATAGGGATTTTTTTCTTCTTCTTGACCGGGAAATTCCCCTATCATTGTGATGGATTCATCTGAGGAAATGTGAAAAGTCAGCTCCCAATTGGGGACACGTAATACTGGTGCAGTCGAGACCAGTTTCTTCAAATATGAAAAAGCAGTGTCACATTTGTCAGACCAATGGAATTCAACATTTTTAGTTAATGCATATAAGGGTGAAACAATTTGTGAGAAATTATTTATAAACCTAAGATATTACCCTACATACCCAAGTAAACTATGTACCTCTGTCTGAGTACAAGGTGTGGCTAATAAGAGAATTACCTCTATTTTTGTTGGATTTACCTATATTCCAGTTGTAGAGATGTAGTGTCATAGGATTACTCCTTCGGTCATCATCATGTGACATTTTTCATTGCTCACATGCAATCTGGTAGCAATACATTGTTATAATACATTTTCTAGTGTTTGTAGTGCTTGATCAAATTGATATCCATATGGAGTAAATTCATCCATGTAAATCTCAAGCCCTTATTTATTAAACTATAAAAAATTCTTAGTATGGCATTTGAAATTTTTCTGGGGAATCGCATAATCCGAATGACAATACCCTATAGGAAAATGTACCCCAGGGGCAGGTAAAGGTTTCTTTATCCCAGTCTTCAGGGGCTATCTGGATTTGATTGTAACCACTGAAACCATCAAGGAAAGAGAAGAATCACTTTCCTGCTAATGTATCAAGGGCTTGATCAATAAAAGGGAGGGGGAAGTAGTCTTTCTGTGTTGCTTTATTCAGTTCTCTGTAATCCACACATATTCGCCACTTACCATTCTTCTCAGGAATGAATACTAGAGGAGAGACCCATTTTTTGTCTTAAATAGTATAAATGAAGTTTACATCTAGCAGCTTTGCATTTCATCTCTTACAATGTATTTCATATGCGGGTTTAACCTTCGCTGAGGTTGTCGAATAGGCGAGCATATTTGTCAGTATAAATGTGATGTGTGCATAGTTGAGGATCTATACCCTTCATTTATGGGTAGTCCCAAGCAAATGCTCCCTTATATTTCTATAAAACCTTAATGATATTTTGTTGTTGGTTACTATTCAGACTACCATTGATATTTAAAACATTGCCTAGCTCAATTTCAGTTGGCATGTTGTTGCGAACAAAAGTCGTGGGTATGTGTTGGTTATCCGTGTCTGCTAAGGGGTCCCCCTGTGCTTCATTATCAAGAACTTCTTTTAACATTTGACACTTTAAATTTTCTAAATTAGATGGCTGATTTATGAAGTTATTGATTACATCATCTTCAGACTTCTGATCTTTGAATTTGAGTGCTTCAACTATTGTCAGTGGTGAACAGATGTTTTGTTCCCAGTATGTATGTGGTTGTTTGTGAATATTACAGTGGGAAGGCTTGGTTTTGTGGGGGGGTATATGACAATATTATTTATGGCATCACCTCTAGCAATGGTCAGGTTACCTGTTCGATAACCTATGTAAGCATCGTTTGTTGCTAACCAAGGTTGTCTCAGTATCAGGGGGTGTCCATCTAACCTACTTTTTGGGTTGGTAACTAAAAATTCGGTCGGGTATTCCCATGAGTCCACAGAAACAAAGATGTCCTGTAATATACCTTCTGGTTTGATAACCGATCTGTCATCAAGTTCCAGCAAGGTATATGTGGGTTACAACATTGTTATACCTAACTTCTCACAGTTTTCTGTAGTTAAGATGTTGATGGCCGCCCCAAAATCAACTAATGTGTTTGAAAAGGAGTGGCCAGAGATTGTACTGTAACTATGGGGTTTCCTGGATCCTTGTATTTTACTAGTGTTTATTTACCCAATATTAATTCTGACAGTGCTCCTAATACATGAATAGTTGATACAATTTTTTCTTTCCTCACCTGTTTTTTTTCACACAGCTCTTTAATTGTCCTTGCATAGATAGGAATGTCTTATATAGCCTATAGAAGAGGAATTTTAATGCAAATATTTTTTAATTCCCCTAGGAGATCAAAATATAAAGAGACTATTGGTTTAGGCAGTGTTAATCTCTCAGGGAATGGAGGGGAGTAAATAATAAGGTTTTTAGGGTCTTTTTGGTCAACTGTATCCCTCCCCTACTCTGTCTTTGTTTTTTCATAGTTTATTGTTTAGGTACTGTTGGAATTTCATACTCAAGTTGTGGCAGGGTTGTATCTTCTTCAGGTGAAATAAAACGTCCAGATCTCAGCCTAATTCGCTTCATTGCTTTTGTTCAATTTCAGGGTTTGGGTTTTCAACAATCTGCATTAGCTAAATTGTTTTGTTATTGGGATTAGGATTGGGTTGAGCTGGCAATTAAGAATGCATAATAATCTGAGGATTGTGTTGGACTAGGTATGGAGCTGGTAATGTGGTTTGATTTTAAGCCCTTGTTCCCATCAGTAAATTGGTCATTCCCATGGGTCACTACCATTTTTTAGACCAATTTGTATTCTGTGAAGTGGAGGTAGGCCACTGGGACTGATATGGATTGTTTTTCAAGTAAGGGGAAGAAAAAGAAAAACTTGACCAATTATTACCTGAAGAGGGTTGTGTTGGCCAAGGAGGCATGGAAAATGATTGGCATGGCTAGGAAGAAAAAGGTGATTGGCTATGACATGCCATTACAGGGTTCTGTTGATTAAATTATGGGGGAGAAAAGAACTGAGGTGGGTCTTGTGGCATACTTGGTCATGCTTGCCATTACCGATGTTGATCCATTAGATACAATGGTTCTGCTTCTTCTTCTACCTCTTTAAAAACCAATTTCAACCCTTGAAGTGAAGGGAAATGGTCAGTGGTGTGGTCCTTAGTACAAATAGCACATGTCTGGACCATGTATAATGGACATTCATGTTGGTTGTGCTTCTTCCGATAGCGTGGACAAAAGACAGCCAATTTCTATTTGGACATAGCTTACTTATGCTTGCCTTGTAGGACATCTAGCTGCATTGTGAGGGTGCCCAAGATATCAGTTTTAAAATCTTCTAAAAGATTAACAAATTATTCTTTGGTCACATTGCCAAGGACTGTTTATAATTCCTTGTAGTTGAATCTCGCCCGATTGGCATACTTCACATACTAACTCGAGAGCACCTAATGCACAATTCAATTATGTCATCGTATTCTTCTTGATAGATGTCCCCTTTTCCCATTATATTAAGTGTTTCGACCCATTATTCTTTCATTCCTTTAATCATTATTTCTTTTAAAATATCTTTAGATAGTGTAGTATATGGAGATCTTTGCAAATTATATTGAAATATTTCAACGTATTCTTCTAATGTCTCATTTTCTCTTACAGACATATTGAAGATTTTGTCTTTTAGTTCTCAAATCCAGCAATAGTCTTGATATTTGTTAAGAAAATATTTTTTCATCTGATCCCAACTATTAATGGTTCCTCCACCGAGCCCCATAAACCAACGTAATGATGTCCCCTTCAAATTAGAGGGGAATAATTTCAGTTTCTGAGGGTCAGTGGTGTAGTGGTATCTCCTACATAAGACATCAAATTAAAATAAGAATGCATCCGGATCTTCCGAGGTCAGCCCATGGAAGGTGGGGATGTTTTGTAATGGAATAACTTTCATAGGGGCATTTGCAGCTAGATCACTAGTACATATGGTCAAAATTTTGACACTTTAGTTCTGACTCTTTTGATGTATTGTCGAAAATTTCCCAAATTTATCTCATTTTTTTTAATCCCGCCAACAAGAGTCGGTCTAGCGAAATTTTTGGAGTATCTTCAGAACACCGACGTTTAGGAAAATCATTGGAATACTGACATTACATGACAAACTGTCAGAATATCGAAACTATAGGAAAAACCATCGGTATTGCGACATTTAGGGATACCATCAGTCTTGCAACGTGGAGGGAAAAACCATCGAAATACCGACATTTAGGATTCATACGTCGGTCTTGCGACGTTTAGGGAAAACACTTGGAAATTTAATTTGGCGGCTACTCTATCTTAATCGACCTATTCAAATTTTTTTTCCCGCTCCACTTGCTCGCTCAGTTTTACCATTCAAGGATCAACAACTGTTTCTCCAGAGGCTTTGAAGGAGATGGAAGCCAAGTATGTTGCATTTGTGATGGCTACGCAGATGATGGTAGATCTCATGGTTTTTGATTGTATACAGATCTATTAGACATTAGTTATCACTAATTTGATGCAAGGGTGTTGACTTGATGGCTATCTAGAAATTTTGTATGGTTATCTAGCAGTTCATAGGGACGTGCATATGGTGCCAAAAAAGAAGAAACAGAAACAGTGTGTGACCATAGACAAGAAGGAAGTGAAAGCTAAGCAGTTGGAAAACTTGATTCACAGGCCCCTACATCAGCAGCAACAGATGCTCAACTTGAACCACATATCCCTACATCGGTTATGGCTGCTGCTGAATTTGGACTACAGGCCCCTACATTGAATATGGAAGCTACTCAAATTGAACCATAGGCTCCTCCATTGGTTGAGGCAGATGATCAGCTTGAACCACAAGCTTCTTCTTCGGCCATAGAAGCTGCTCCACTTCAACTACAGCCCCCAGCATTGGTTATACCAGTTTCTCAACTTGAACCACAAGCCCCTGCACCAGGGGTAGGAGATGGGGAACTTGAACCACATGCACCTACATCAACAATGGTAGATACAAAGTTTGAACCACAGGTTGCTATATCAATAATAGGATATGCACATTTTGAACCACAGACCCCTACATCGGTGGTAGATGCAAAAGTTGAACATGTCCATGGATCAGCCATAGAAACTGCACAAATTGAACCACAAGCCCTTCCTTCAACATTAGAAGTTGCACAACTTGATCCACAGTCCCCTCTATCGGTTGTAGAAGCTGTACAACTTGATCCACAAGTCCTTGCTTCGGTGGTAGAAGAACAAGTTGAACATGTCCATGCATCAGCTATAGCAGGTGCACAACTTGGACCACATACCCTTGCATCAGCATTAGAAGTAGCACAACTTGATCCACAAGCCCCTCTATCAGCTGTAGAAGCTATGCAACTTGATCCACAAGTCCCTGCATTGGTGGTAGAAGCTGTGCTACTTGATCCACAGGCCACTGCATTGGTGGTAGAAGCTACAAAACTTGATCCACAGGTCCCTACAATGGTTGGAGCGGCCACAACAATTGCACAAATTGAACCACATGCCACTAATCAGAAGTAGAAGTTATGCAACTTGATCCAAAAAACCCTCCATCTGTGATAGAAGCTGGGCAACTTGATTTACAGAACCCTGCATCTGTGGTAGAAGCTACACAACTTGATCCACAGGTCCCTGCATTGGCATTAAAATATGTGAAACTTGATCCACAAGTACCTGAAGTAGTGGGACCATCCATAGAAATTGCGCAAAGTGAACCACAGGCCCCTGCATCAACAGTAGAAGCAGTGTAGCTTGATCCAAAAGCCCCTGCATCTGTGGTAGAAGTTGGGAAACTTGATCCAAAGGCCCTTGAATTGGTAGTAGAAGCTACACAACTTGATCCACATGTCCCTGTAATGGTGGGAGAAGCTGCAAAACTTGATCCACAATCCCTTGCATTGCTGGGAGAAACTGTGCAACTTGAACCACAAGCCTCTACACTGTGAACCACAGGTCCTTGCATCTGTTATAGCAGCTGTGTAACTTGAACCACAAACACCTGCATCAGCAATAGAAGTTTCTCAACATGGGTCAGATACCCCTGTAGTTGAGTAAATTCAATGTTTGTAATATAAAATGGAGAGATTTCTTCTCCACTATTCAATTTTTTTCTTACAAATTACCTCTTTTTGATTCAAGAAATTTAACATTGGCATGATCTACTAAATTTCGTTTTTGTAGGCCGAGTTCATTATGGAACTGCACCTAAACCTGGATGCATGAAAGTGGTTCTATGAATTGCAATGTTAGTAATATGGAGATTACATTTTTTGTTTTAGATGAGGAAGATGAGATTAAGAATATGTAAATTCTGCATGTGCCCAATGGATGGCCTTATTAAGGGGACTATAATGCTTCTTTTTTATATAACTGATTTGGTTTTGATTTCTTCTGAAATATATTTGGTAACATATTAAACTTCAAGAGACATGCATATTAATGCTTTGAATGCTTTTTTTTTAACAATGGGATATTTAGAAGGATTTTCCCTGGCCAAGAAAACCTGTATTGAGGTAATCAGAGGAATGATGGGCAACTTGACTTCAAATTGTAAGTTCTTTAGGGACAAGATGAAATGATTGCAGGATTTTTTCTTCTCCTTTTTATTGAATGGGAAGTTTTTGTAAGCATTGAGAGGCTCTGTGAACTATAATAATGGAAAGCTTAAATTGATCAACACACCTTACCTTGTTAGAAAGTAGACCATGGTAGTTGTTATTATTTTAGCTTCACTAGAGGAGTAAACTTATTTATTTGTTAGGTATAACTGAATATTAGGTGACATGCTAACCTTTGATTAGGAGTTTAATTGCAGCATGTAACTTAAATTGACTTGCTTCACTTGTTCATATGATTTGTCCATGTTGTCGACGATTTCTATTATTTCATAATTAGTTAAATCAGGTTTTAAGCTTACAGAGCATATTGTACGATGTTTTATGCATTGAAAAATTTTGAATTATGATTTTTGAACCCACACAAAACAATTTTCAAGCCTACGGAGACAGGTCACGAAATCGAAATTGTTTTCAAGTCCTACTACCTTCAAGGCCTGTGTGGTGGCAAGTGTAGAAAATTGAATATATGCAGTAATTGTTTCACAAGATTCTTGATTAACTTGAGTTATGCAGAACCGTACCAATATCAGTGAAGGTATACAATTCTGCTCATGCCTACATAGATGATTAATGGGCTTTGAAAGGTGATACTTAAGATTCTACCTCTTCTAGCATAGATGAATTGTTGCAGCATGTTGCTTCTTTGCAAGTGGCTAGTGTGGACATGTTGATTGGAATTTTAAACATCATTTCAAATATGGGATCTATTACAAAATCATTGGCATTATTTTTAGAGTCTAATGGTTATTTTAATCTTGTTCCTATGGAGATTGATTTGGAAGAGACCAACTACTTCAATTGGAGAAGGAGGTTCATCAACACAAGAGACTTTTGAGCAAGCAGTTGAAGTGTCTATTGAAAATTCATCTGCAAATATTGAGGTATTTCTTCGAGAATGTATTAGTAACGTTGCATGACTTTTAGAAAATGTGCTTAAAAATTCAGATACTTGCAAGGTATTTATCGAGAAAATGGGCATTGAGACTATTTTTCATTTGTGTAGTTTGTATATTTTTCCTTTGTCATTTTCAATCGGTCAAAATATCTTTTTTGTTTTTAAGAACTTCTCTCCTTAGCACTCTTCTTTTCTTACATGTTTGTTCATATATTAAATAAAATCTTAAGATGGCAATTGCCATATTGGAATTCATGGCTAGAACTAAGTTGTTAGATGTTGAAGGATTGAATTGACTTAATATATTAAGATGTATGTCAGTCCTTAAAAGTATTTTTTCTTTATCAATTTTCCTTTTAAAAAATACAACAATGATGATTGATTTTGGATCTTCAAATGTAGAGTTATTAAATGATATTAGGGAGATTTACAAAGAATTATTCTCACAACTTTCCCTCATAGTGATGCAAAGGTGGATCCTAAGAAAGAGTTATGGGGAGATACTAGAGGCCCATATAAAACATCAAATATTGGAAATAGGGAGAGAGATAATGAAATAAACACAGTTTTGGCTAGAAATATAAATCTTGTTTCTATAAGGAATGGACTGACATCTCACTCTGGCATTAAACCTGAACACCTTTTGAATATACATCCAGTAGAACCATTACAACATTTCATTCCAAGGGACTATGTAGAAGAGGGGATAAGAATAAGGCATATTGTTCATATTGAGCGAGATGTAGAGGTTTCACATATTGACATAGGAATTCCTAAAATTTCAGGAAAAAAATTCCAAATTTATGAGACTAAACAACAGTTTCCTGAGCTTCACTATGAAATATTAAACAGATTTTCGTGTTCTTTGCATTCATTATTTACCACCCTTGTGAAAGGATTAATTTTTCTCAATCATTGATTAGATGACACTGGAATGTCCAGTATAACAGAAAATGGCTTGGAAATTTCCCTTTCCAAAGTTTATTATGGTAGTGTTAGCTTCAATGGGCACTCTAATATATTAGTACTAGATTTGTCACTCTCTACTAGAATGTTCAGCATAACAACCAATGGCTTGGTATTTTTCCTTTCCAAATTTTATCATGGTAGTGTTAGCTTCAATGGGCACTCTAATATATCAGTACTAGATTCTTCACTCTCTACAAAAGTTTTGATACCTAGGAAAGTTTGTGAATGACATGGTAGCAATTATTTATGATAGAAGAAGGCATGTATGTAATATGATGATGGTTAATAATTTTCATGCATATAGTACTATAAAGGAGCTTCACATTTCATTTAAGGCAACAAGTGAGTTGTTGGAGACACTTCCACAAGTCTCACTATTTATTATGGAAACCAAACATGAATCAGCATGAGTATGACAAGTTAGATCATAGCTCGTGGTTGTTATATACCTTACAGAGTTATTGCATATTTTTAGAATAGCTGGAAATTTCTTCTATGATTTTATCACCATCATATGTATCATGATTATTATCTCAAACTATTTTTGGTGGGTCTTTCTCTTCTCCAAGGGAACCTGAGATACTTTTCCATATTTATAGGCTTAAGTGTCAGATATTGTTCTTCATTCATAGAACCATTCATTTCTCCCTTATTGTAGCACAACTTTGATTACATTTGTGATAACTATCATCAATCATATATATTCTGGCATAGGTGATGTGAAAAGCAAGAATGGAGATCATGTAAGTGAAAACCAATGTTTTATGGATCCTCCTCCTAGTCATTCTGCAATCTCTTTGATTTTGGAAATGGGATTCTCAAGGGAAAGAACACAGGAAGCCTTACGTCATGTGGAATCAAGCATTATTGAAATTTCCATGGAGTGGTTTTTCAGTCATCCTAAGTAGCTTGGGAAAGAATGTGATGATCTTGTGCGAGTTGTTTCTTTATCATTGTATAGTTTAATATAGTCCCCCCAGGATGATTCCAGTGAGACATATGCACAAAGTGAAGTTATAGTTATTCCTGAAGCTCCCCCAGTTGAGTACATACTAGCTATAACTATGAAATTGTTAAAAATTATAGATTTACTAGCATTCCCCTTGACCGATTTGATTATAACATTGTGTAACCAAAATAGAGGTCAAGACCATCTCAGAGTAGTTTCACATCTTATTCAAAAGTTAAATCTCTTTAAACCGGATAGTCCTAAAGTAGATAGTGATCCCATAAGTACAGTTTCTCATATTTTGGCTTTAGTTATGGCAGAGGATGGCAGTGAAAAGAAACTTGTTGCAGAGAATGGTATTTTCAACATTACATTATATATTTTGATGAAAATATTTTAGTTTCCAAGTGGGTGACAACCTTATTACTCGTGCTAGCTCACATGTTGCAGTGCAATCCTCCAATTTCAGGAGATGCTCTAGATGTAGCAGGAACTGGTGTAAATTATCATATCAATTCTTCTTATGATTTGACTTTGTTTACTATTGTCTCTACTAAAGAAGATAAAATCATGAACCTATATACTTGTAAAGAAGATAAGAATCCATTTGCAGGGAATTTAGGAAAGACACTTGGTTTCATGACTATTGATGAGCATAAGAGAAAATTTCATATTGCTTATAATTTCATGGAAACAACATGTTCCTGCAACTACAATGCAAGTCTTCCTTCAATTACGTGTTGGAACTTGGGCTAACAAATTCACATCTTATAGCAATTTAGTTTCTTGAAAGGGGAATCTTGATTAACCTTTTTAATATTGTTAGAGGTTGTTTATTCCCAAGTTTTGACAACGTTGTGGCGACCATCATACATCACCTGCTTGAGGATCCTAAAAATCTTCAAATTTCCATGGAAGTGGATATATGAAAAACTATAATAAGCCTTATAAATCAACATGATGGTTATGTCACTCCTTGGAAATTTTTGACATCTAGATTACAGTTATTTCTAGAGATCCTTCAATTTTCATACAAGTTGCAACCTCAATTTGTTAGTTAGAATCTGTTGGGGGGGTCTCAATATCATTTTAAATGATAAAGAAATGGACAAGGAAAAGTGGCGAGATAAGGAAAAATAAAAGGATAGAAATGGTGGGATAAGTTGCAAAATTTGATCCACAGTCCCTTGCATTGCTAGAATAAACTGCACAACTTGAACCACAGGCCTCTACACTGTGAACCACAGGGCCCTGCATCAGCTGTAGCAGTTGTGCAACTTGAACCACAAACACCTACATCAACCATAGAAGTTGCTCAACTTGAGCCAGATTCCCCTACTATTGAGTAAATTCAATGTTTGTAGTAGCAAATGGAGAGATTTCTTCTCCACTATTCAATTTTATTCTTACCAAATACCTCTTTTTGATTCAAGAAATTTAACATTGGCATGATCTGCTAAATTTCGTTTTTGTAGGCCGAGTTCATTATGGAACTACACATAAACCTAGATGCATGAAAGTGGTTCTATGAATTGCAACGTTAGTAATATGGAGATTACTTTTGTTTTTTTAGATGAGGAAGATGAGATTGAGAATTTGTAAATTCTACATGCACCCAATGGATGGCCTTATTAAGGGGACTATAATGCTTCTTTTTTGTATAACTGATTTGGTTTTGATTTCTTCTAAAATATATTTGGAAACATATTAAACTTCGAGAGACACGCATCTTAATTCTTTGAATTCTTTTTTTTAACAATGGGATATTTAGGAGGATTTTCCCTGGCCAGGCAAACCTGTATTGAGGTAATCAGAGGAATGATGGGAAACTTGACTTCAAATTGTAAGTTCTATAGGGACAAGATGAAATGATTGCAGGAGTTTTTCTTCTCCTTTTTGTTGAATGGGAAGTTTTTGTAAGCATTGAGAGGCTCTGTGAACTATAATAATGGAAAGCTTAAATTGATCAACACACCTTACCTTGTCAAACAATAGACCATGGTAGTTATTATTATTTTAGCTTCACTAGAGGAGTAAACTTCTTTATTCATTAGGTATAACTGAATATTAGGTGACATGCTAACCTTTGATTAGGAGCTAAATTGCAGCATGTAACTTAAATTGACTTGATTCATTTGGTCATACGATTTTTCCATGTTGTCGATGATTTCTATTATTTCATAACTATTTAAATCAGGTTTTAAGGTTATAGAGCATATTTTATGATGTTTTATGCATTGAAAACTTTTGAATTATGATTTTTGCACCCACACAAAACAATGTTCAAGCCTACAGAGATAGGTCGCGAAATGGAAACTATTTTCAAGTCCTACTACCTTCAAGGCCTGTGTGGTGACAAGTGTAGAAAAATGAATATATGCAGTAATTGTTTCACAAGATTCCTGATTAAATTGAGATATGCAGAACCGTACCAAGATCACTGAAGGTATCTAATGCTGCTCATGCCTGCATAGATGATTAATCATACACTAGATTTTCAAAATTCAATTGTTGAATTACTGTGTTAGAGGAACAATAAACCTCCATGAGTGACTCTATACCTAAAGAGGTATTAGTTTTGATAATTAGATGCTTCAAATGGCAAAAAATTTCATCTGAAATTTTTGTATCTTTAGCATTGTACACTCAATTTTGAGTTTGATACAGTTCATATGCTGCTAGAAACAATAATGTAAAACTGATTTGTGCAATTGTAAGGTTTCTTGTGTTTTTCCTTTAGTGCATTGATGTTCATTTCAATATTCATGACTTCCGATGTGAAAAAACTATACATTCTAGTCATTTTTACTTTAAAAATATGACATTTTTATACATGGAGCTTAGATGCTTGAAATCAATGAAATGTTTCTAAACCGGTCTTTGAACTAGCTAAATATCTGAGTTCTTCTGGTTACAACTCTTTAATTTTCTGTTATATAATTAAAATTTAAACCATATGGATAAGCTGAAGGATTGTCCTTCGCTCAACCTCACTATATATACATTCAATAAAAATTGTCCCCTTGTCATATTATATATAGCCTATGGTCTGATGAATTCTTCATTTTGTTGTCGATGGGCCTTCTGATACTATTTGCATGCTCTTTCATGAACAATGAATATAATTTACAACACATTTCCATATTTGGGATATTATGTACTTTTCAGTTATTTTTTCTATTTAACACCGACATTGTAAACATTTGTTTAGAACATCGACTTGATGCATGATACCTTTCATTGATAAATAGGTTATGATATGGTTCTCTCTGAAATGTAGGAGAACCAATGAAACCAGAGCGGGAGCACTTTTTTGTATGACCGCTAGATTTATGAAACCAGAGCACAACCCTCAATCTTCTATGGATTCTCTCTACGACCAAAATTCTGCAACGTTTTTTTTAAAATGTGTGTTTACTACCATCGGTATTCCGACGTTTCCTTTTCTTTTAATATTTTTATTTTCACTCTCCCAACACTTGCTAACGTCACTCTTTTGACACTTGATAATGTCGCTCTTTCCCTTCTGACAATTTTCTAACATCGCTCTTCTGACACATTGCTAAGGTCACTCATTGCTAATGTTGCTCTTCCGACACCTTGCTAACGTTGCTCTTCCGACACATTGCTAATTGTTACACAGCATTTTGTCATTGTCCCTGCAATCCCCAACTCACACATTGGAGGGTCATTTTTGTGAACAATACGTAGCGTCATGATTTTAAAATACCATCCTCGCATTCCTTTTTATGAAAGCAACATTCTTCTTGTTGACATTTCCCTAAGCAGAGTTGTGAAAATCATATTTTTGCCTTGGCGAGAGTAGCCCGTTACACCCTTGTGCCGACCCGGAAATTTAACACTGAGCCCACGCCACTTGGTGCTCTGTGCCAGTTAGACACCCGTGCCAAGTTATTTATGGAATTTTTTTTAAAAATAGAGGTGGAGGTTCTATTCCAACTACCTCGAGGATGAGTCATTGGGAGTGGTTGAACTAAAACAACCATAGACTCCTTCCTTTAGTTAGTAGTTTCCACCTCCCTTGGAACTCTCCTAAAGGATAGGACTCCCTCCCACCTTTGTAGGGATCCCAACCTCCTCTTTTCCCTCTATATAAGAAACTATCTCCTTTAGTAGAAGCTAGCGGAACGCATTATAGAAAAATGGCTGAATAGCTGAACTAGATAATTATACTATAACTAAGCTACTAGAGGAGATAGAGTAAGAAAGATAGTGTTGAGAGAGCTCGAGTCAATGAATTTTAAGAGAGCTTGAGTCTAAATTCCCTCACCGACAGTTGAGACATGTTTCGTCTGAACCCCGTTGGAGGAGATCACGACGTCAAAGCATCGGTTTTACTCTTCCTTCTACTCATTAATATACATGACTACTGTTTGGTTCCACTATTGTGTTATGATGTTTATTTGATATGATATGTTTATCCCTCTCTGACTGGCTAATAGTTGTGAGTGAAACTATGCTGCTATATGTTTTTATTGTTCTTTGTCTTATGTGTAGGTATCTGGACGTGATAGCGAATGGATCGTGACTTATCAAGGCAGGAGCGAGAGACCACTACTCTTTATGCAAAATCAACAGTGTTGGATTCAAGGTAGGTCAATCTACCATGTATTTTTTTCATTCATTAACTAGGAAGCAACACTTTAGCATGTCCTTTTTTTACTAGACCCACCCTAGGGCTAGAGGGATCGTCTCTGTCCGTAGGGAGGATTTACCTTCATAAAAAATTGGCGACACCACTGGGGATCAGTGTGAGTTTGTTGTGTCATTCTGTTGGGTCAGTTTCCATTCTTGGTTTAGTTATCTATCTTTTTTCTGGTTTTTTTGTTGAGTTTCCATTCTCTGTTCAACTCCAAAGAGTTAAGGTTGACTTCTGCTCATTAGGTTAGGGTTTTTCCTCTTTGTCCATAGGTTTCCAGCTTGGCACATTTTTTGTCTGGACAGTCACATCGATTAGCACATGTTGCTCTTTTAACACTCGCGCCAACCTTTGTATGGCATGGATTACAGCCTTACAGTCGTGCCCATCCCTGTAGGTTTTGGATTAACCCCCCTAATGCATTTTTTTATCATTTTTTCTTGCCTCTGGGTTATTTTTTAGTGTTTAAGCCTTTGGAGATAGTGTATACTAGTGTATAATTGTTTCCCTCAGTCGTTTTTCCGTTTTCCTGTCGGTGTCAGTTAAGACCGTAGGGTTTCTAGTTGTGCTTGCACACCGAGCCTTCTGTTCGAGAGCAAGTCTCTTTGATTGTTGTCAATCTTGTTTTGGGTTTCTAGACTGAGTTTTATTGATTCCTTTGTTTTTTTCATTGAATGATCTTTCTTCTTCAACACTTTGAGCATTGATTTCTTTGCTTGTTTGGATCATTTTGGGAACTCTCTTTCTCATTTGAAAGCTTTCTCCATTAGCTTGCATGTTTTGTGTTTGTTTCACTTTGGTTGAGTCATTCAATTTCAAAACTTTACATTAGCAAAAACTCAAAATAGTGTTTATTTTGTTTTCCATTGATTCAGTACAATGTGTGCTTCATTTCATTGAAAAATTCAAAAAATATCTTTGCATTATTTTGTTGCATTGAAAATGAAACGTTCCTTTACATAACTAGCATTTATCAATCTAGGAAGGAAATTGGTTTTCGATTGATTGCATTAAGGGCATTAGAAAGTTTCTTCGCATGTTGTCTTTCTTTCTTACTTAAAAGATTTTTGTCCTTCTTCTAACTAGCATTCATTGAATTGAAATAATTTTTATTTGCATATAACTTGCATTTAGGAATTTGAGCTCCACATTCGATCAGGCCTGAAATTGAAACATAATTCAAGATTAATTTTAAAATTTACTCAATGAACCTAAGGCAACATTGGAACCTAACGAAACATTTCTAGTGGTCTAGGCTAGAGACGTGTTCCGAAATTTTAAAACCTAGTAGATGTCGCTCGCCTTTCGGCTTCAGATAGCGCTAGTACGGACTTGTGCTCCCTATACCATCGCGTATATAAAGGGAGACCCATATAGGTTGCAATCCTTTATCCATAGGAAGTTGATTCTGCTGCCTTGTAACTGTGATACACCGAACACAGCATTCGCAAAGACTACCTGCATGTACGTTAATTCCTTGGTCATTTCTCTTTCATTTGATCACCAAGGTGTATATGGTAGTTCACGGAAACCTAGTATACCCTCTTTCTTAGAATACCTGAGTCATCATTTCGATCTTTTTCGTGACTCTTTAAATAAGTAAAAGATCATCGAGAACTTTTTCTTCATGCTCGTTTCAAATTGAAAGTGACTAGAGTCATCTTTTGTCTGTTTCTTGACTCTTAAAACATGAAATAGCAGATTTTGGTTTCAGTGTTATAAAATTAATCACCTATGACTAAACGCCCATTAAATTTTGTTACTTGGTCTGATTGATTTCCTTGGTTCTTGATTTTGGCACTTTCAATTGGTTATCTCTTTTCCTTCCTGTTTTGATCTATATTCAAAGTGGCGGAACCTCGAGTTTCATCATCTTCACTGCCTCCTAGTGGTGGTTTGTTTCTAGATGTTTTTTTCGAAACCCCTCAATCCACTAGTTCTACCGATTTTTCGAAGCCTATTCTATCGTCTATCCAAAACCTTGCTACTCGATCTCCTCTTGATGAGCCAGTTGAGTTCAATTGGCCTCCTTTAAGTGCTTGGTCTAGTTTTGGGGACGGAGGATAATTTCCTCCTCTCACGTCTAGATCACCTTTTGTTGCTGCTGCAGTACCTCCTAGTCCCCGTAGTCTTTTTAAAGATCTTATGAAAGACTCAGATATGGATTCTTCCAGTCCTATTGGCAGTGACAGAAAGCCTGTATCCACAAGAGAATATCAACTCTTTCCTAAAGATCTTTCTCATGCCTCTGTCCAATCTTCTTCGCCTTCAGTGTCACTTCCGGCTGGCTATAGGTCTCTGAGTTAGATTATGTCTGGTGTTGTGTCCATTGCATAGTCCAACACAGTAACTCCTCATTGGAGTTCAGTCTAATATTCATCAGTACCGTTACCCTCGGCATCAAATTCCATCGATTACTGTTACATCTGTTCAGTCCAACCTACAGTCTGTGTGGCTTCTAGTTCAGTTTCCACTACTCTTGTGATTCCTGGCGATCTCACTTTTGAAGAATATCTGTTAGCTGTTCAGCAGAATTCTCAGGGTTCTCAACGGCCCCCACCTCCTAGAAATCCTCTTTTTCATCACTATGATTCTATTGGTACTCCCTTATATAAATATCCACATCATTATGATGACCGTGGGAATCCAATTTATATGCCTCCTATAGATCCTTATCAGGCCATTTATGATCCTTATCAGGCTGGTTATGATCCTTATCAGGTTGTTACTCATTTGGGGCCTACTTTGCCTGTGCAAACCTCTAGCTTACAAGGACAACCCTCTCAAGGACAACCTTCAGCTCAGCAGGGCCCTGCTTTTGGTCCACAGGGACAACCATACAGTCCACAAGGCCAACCTTTACAAGGACAACCTTTGGTCCAACATGTACAACCCTCTGGTCTCTTGGGTCAACCTTTTGTTCAACCCGAATCATCTTTAGGTCCCAAGGGGCAAGTTTATCCATCACAAGGATAATCCTATGGTCCTTCTCTGGTTCAACCTGGTCATCAGGGACATCCTGGACCATCTCAACCATCAAGCTAACCATTACCACAAGGTCAACCTGGTAGCCCTCAACAACTGGTTCAACCAGCTCAGCAGCCCTTGCAACCTGCCCACCATTAGATTCCTTCATTTCCACAACCAGTTTTACCTGTTTACCCTGCCCAGCAGCCTACTCAACCTGATCCGCAAGGTCAACCTACACAACCGTAGGGTGCTTATTACCCTCAAGCTTCATATCAACTGGTATACAGCGTACCCCAGATTATGTACCCTCAAAATCAACCATTATACAATGCACCTCAAATTCCTTATCCTCAAAATCAACCTGTGTACTAGCAACCTCAATATCAACTGGTATACTAGCAACATCCATATCAACCTGTGTATCAGCATCCTCAAATTCATGCTTACATTCTGTAGCAAAATCCTTATGCTACTCAGCGAGGACCTCAGTGGTCTGCTTCGACTCAATATCCTGGTCCTCAATCCCAGTATCAACTTAGTTATCCTGTTTCTAATCCCTATGATCCAAATTCTTCAGGACAGAATATATGGGGATAAAATCCTATTCGGACTGGGTGGAATGTACAGACAGGTCCTTATCAAAGACCTCCAATGACTTTTAACACTCAATTACTGTTTCTTGCTACGTTGGAATTACCCGATGTGTCGAAGTTGACGAATGATCCTATTCTTCATAATCCATATTGGCCTCCGGTTCCGACCAAGATTCTTGGTGATTGTCCTAAATTGGAGGGTAAACCTGGTGAAGATCCCCAAATGCATGTGATGACTTACCATTTGTGGTGTTCTTCTAATTCTTGGGTTGATGATTCTATTCGTCTCCGTCTTTTCCAGCGAAATCTTACAGGTGTCGCTGCCAAGTGGTACATTGAGTTGTCTCGTGGATTTTTCCAAGATTTCAATTCTTTGGCCATGGAATTCCTTACACATTTTTAGTTACCAATCCGCTATGAGACCGGGACGTAACTCCTCACTTCATTGAAACAGGACTGAGCTACTCATATATTGGATCATATTCATGAGTGGTCGCATCGTCGTCGCATGATCAAATTTGAGATACCTGATCAGCTTCTAACTCATTGGTTCACTACCTCCTTTATCAATCAGATTTCCAAAGACATAGCTATGGGGGCATGTGTAACCAAGGAACAAGCCATTTCTTACGCCTAGTACCTTGATCTCGTATATTCTTAGTCTAGCGCATTGTATGATATCTTGCCTGATGCTCCTCGACCTGGAACATCTAAACCACCAACGACTCCATTCGTTGATGGTATTATTGGTTCTATGTCACAAACTTCTCAGAAGTCTCCTTCATCCAACTCTAGGAAGCAGAAGTCTACTTCTTCCAATAATGTAGCTCCTCAGTCAACTTCGAATTCTAGTACACCCGCAGAAGTGAATGTTGTTCAGGACAATCCTAGAGATAACACTTCCAAAGGTAAGAATAAGGGTAAAGGTAAGGCCAAAAATGATACCCCGAAATAGGATTCTCCAAAACCTCGTTCTGCTGATAGTTCTCAATGTAAACTGAAGTATCATTGTTTGATTTGTGATGATGAGCACTTCACCAAGGAATATCCTCGATGGTCTAAAGTGAGTCGATTTCTCAAAGGCACCCAAGGAGCTCCAGTTGTTCTTAAATAACCCTTCCCTCAGTAGACTCAGATGGTAGAGCATCCTCAGTCCTCTACTCCATCTAGTGTGTAAGTGTTCATGATGAACGGTTCTGCACCCATTTCTATTGCTACTCGATCGAAACATTATTCTGGTTCGCGTCAAGCAACGGGGAAAGAGATCGCTGATGGTCCTCCTCCCCCTCCTATTTCTGTTCCTCTTGAGATTTAATGGCCTAACACCAAATCCGTTGTGCGACCACCTTCCGAAGGTGTGCTCCATAAGTCTTTGTACAATTCCAACGCCCGTACCGATCATCATTATAGTATTGTTGAAGATTTGGCTCAGGCGCCATCCACAATGTCTACGTTATAAGTACTTTAGAGTTGTCCTTCACAATGTAAAGCATTGTTATCTGCGATAGGTGGGATTGATCCTACCAATACTAGCTTACTCGCTTTCGATTTAGAGAATTTCATCCCATGATTCCCACAACAAATTGCACTCATCATTCAAGTTGGTATTAATGGTTTGAATATTCACCAGGTTGTCATGAATGAGGGTGCATCTACCTGTGTTATTTCATCTACTTGTTGGAAATCCATTGGTTCTCCATCTCTTACTTCATCACCCAATTCCCTTGAAGCATTTGATGGAAGAGAATCTAAACCTCTTGGTGTTCTCGCTAGTTTTTCGATCACGTTAGAAGGGAAGATAGTCACTGTAGAGGTCAAAGTTGTTGATGCAAAAATAAATTATAATATTCTCTTCGGATTCAGTTGGAATCACGCTATGTTGTGCATTCCATCCACTCTCTTTCGTGTTTTGAAGTTTTCGCACGAAGGAAAGATTATTACTATTGATCAATTGTCTTTTTTCACTTCTTCTTCCAAGAACAATGTTCCGTACATGGAAAATATTCCTACTCCTTACAAGAGTGTAGGGCTAAGCCTTTTCAAGGATCCTACCCTCATGGGTGTTTTCCCTCTTCCAACACAAAATACTATTTAGTTCAACATGATTTCTTGAACCGATGACCCCTGGGTTATCCCTTCTTCTGAAAAAATTGATTCGTTCAGCGATTCAATGCCTTTGAGTCTGATTTAGATTGATTATTGTGAACTCATTGTTGCATCGGATTCTGATTATTATTTTGCTCCTTCGAGCTTAACTCTTGACATCTATCCTCAATCCCCTTGGCTTGGTGATTTTGATTCACCAGATCCTTTGAAAGAAGTGTTTCCTTCTGATGAGGCTATCGTGGAAACCCTGTCTCTTGACGATCTGCCATGGGAGGATGGTCATCATCATCCTCCATTTCTACCAAGCCTCGGGGCCATGCCTACCTGTCTTGAGCATTTTTCCTCTCAGGTTCCCTCTCCTCCGCTTCAAACACTTGTTCAGGTCCATGAGGTTTTTTTTGGAAGGTAAATTGAGTAACATCACTCAGATGATGCCTATCGACATTTCCATTAAACCAGGAATCATCGAGAACATACATATTCGAGTTACTTACTCTTCGGATGAAGTGCAAGTTTATACTAGCCTTTTTCGTGAATTCTATGATGTCTTTGCATGGTCCTACGAAGAAATTCCTGGTATTGATCCTAACATCGTGGTACATGAGATTCCTACTTGCCTCGGTTTGAAACCTGTCTGTCAGCGACTTTGTTCGGTGCATCCTAGGAAAGTTGCTTCCATTAAGACCGAAGTAGAAAAGCTTCTTAAAGCTGGTTTCATTTATCCGATTCCATTGACAGAATGGGTCTCTAATATTGTTCCTATAGATAAGAAACAGGGGACTATTCATGTCTATGTTGACTATCATGATATCAATCGAGCTTGTCCTAGGGATAATTATCCTACTCCTTTCATCAATCAAATCATTGACGATTGTGCTGGGAGCGAGATTATTTCCCTTATGGACAGTTTTTCAGGTTATAATAAGATCAATATTCTCCCAACTGATCAACACAAGACTGCCTTTATCTGTCCTTGGGGTACTTTTGCGTATAAGAAGCTTCCTTTTGGTTTGAAGAATGTTGGGGCCACATTTCAGCACGCGATGTCTTATGCCTTTCATGATATTCATCACATCGTTCAACCTTATCTGGATGACCTTCCAACTCATTCAGCTAAGTGTAGAGATCATCCTAACCATCTTTGTCAAATTATTCTTTGTTGTAGACACTATAACATACAGCTTAATCTACATAAGTGTGTCTTCTGTGTTGATTTCGGTAGACTCTTGGGGTTTATCGTTTCTAAAGACAGAATTTGCCTGGATCCTCTCAAGGTTGAGGCTATTATCAATCTCCCCTCTCCTTCCTCATTGCATCAATTGTAGAGTTTACAAGGGAACGCTAATTTTCTACGCCTTTTTATACCAAACTATGTCGAAGTAGCTAAAGGATTCACATGTTTGTTAAAGTAGGGCATTCCTTTTTACTGGGATGAGATCGCTCAGAAATATTTTGATGCGTTGAAAACATTGTTGGTAAATGCTCCTCTCCTCCGCCCTCCAAATTATCATCATTATTTTTCCCTTTATTTGGCTTCCGCTTTCAGCATGATTGCCATGGTTTTGGTACAAGACGATGATGACGGTCATGAGCATGTTATTTATTACTTGTCCTGTAACCTTCTCGACCCCAAAACGCATTATGATCACGTTGAGAAGTTAGCGTTGGCCGTTGTTCAAGCTATTCAATGTTTTTGTCATTATATTCTTTTGTGTATAGTGACTGTGATTTCTAAATGCAACCCCATGACCTATATATTATCTCGAAAATTGCTGGGGGGCAAATATTCAAAGTGGATTGTTATCCTCTAAGAGTTTTATTTGGAATTTACTATTGCCAAATCTAAGAAATCATTGGTCTTTGCTGATTTACTTTGTTCTCTCCATTTCAACTCTGCTCCTTCTCGTTATTAGGACTTCATTCCAAACGATTTGATTTTCTTGATTAGCACCCTTGATCCTTGGTATGGTGATATCATCGTCTATCTCCAAAATTAATGTTTTAGATCTGAGTTGATGAAGGATGCCTGCGATGCATCCACCATAAGTCACAACCTTATTTTATAGTTGGAGATACTCTCTATCGTGTTGGAGTCAATTCTATACTCTTTCGATGTTTTACCTTCAAGGAAGCTGAGAAAGCTCTGAATGATTGTCACAGTGGCACCTATGGCGGTCACCTGTCTGGTTATGCTACTGCACAGAAGATTCTTCGTGCTGGTTATTTTTGGCCTTCCATTTTCAAAGACTGTATTGTCGCAGTTTGTAAATGTCATGATTGCCATATTTATCAACGCAAGTTGCATGCACCACCTGTTCCTCTTCACCCTGACATTACCATTGGTCCCTTTGTGAAGTGGGGCATCAATTTTACGACGTGTAACCCTCACTCAGCCGGGGGGCATGCTTATATCATCATAGCCGTAGACTACTTCACCAAATGAGCCAAAGCAATGCCTACACTTGCCGCTGACGGTAAGATAGCTACTCAGTTCATATTCAATCACATTATTGCTAGGTTTGGTGTCCCTCAAGCCATCGCTACCGATCATGAATCCCATTTTCGGCATTATATGGTAGCAGAGTTGACTTCTAAGTTGGGTCTCTGTCACAACAGCTCAACGCCATACTACCCTCAAGCCAATGGCCAGGTTGAAGCTGTGAAAAAAGTTCTTGTCACAATGCTTCAGTGTACGATTTGGATCCAAAAATAAAATTGGAATCTCATGTTATTTTCAGCTTTGTGGGCATACCAAACCTCAGTGAAAAACGTAATCAAGTTCACTCTCTTCCTGTTGGTTTATGGCCTGGAAGCTACTCTTCCGATTGAATGTGAAATACCTTCGCTCAAGTTGGTTGTTGAATTATTTCCTAATACTTCGCCAGAAGAAGAGTGTCTCCTTTATTTAGAAAGACTGGATGAAACCCACCACTTTGCTGCTCTTGTTATCGAAGCACAGAAAAAGCAAGTCAAAGCTCATTTTGATCAATCAGTTTCCCCTCATTCTTTGATTGAAGGAGATCTCGTCCTCCTGTAAGACCAAGCTCGTGATAATCTGGGGGTAGGAAAATTTCAACCTATGTGGCATGGACCCTAAATCATCAAACATGTGTTGCAGAATGGGGCCTATGAGCTAATTGACTATGAAGGTCATCCTCTTGAACAACCCAAAAATGGGTTGTATCTCAACAAATATTATGTGTGAATCATTCATGAGTAACAGGTGTACATAGGTGTTTTTTTCATTTTTGTACATGCTTTTGGGTTTGGTGTGCTTTGTGAGAATTTTCCTTCTTATTGATTCTTGCTTATTATGCAGATTTATATTACCCCTTATGTTGGTTTCGTGGATGGTGCTTCCCGCAGTACCAGGAATTTGTCTTTAGCAGCCTGGGTAATCTATGATCCTGTTAGTTAGTTGATAGATCTGCAAGGTGTTTGTCTAGGGCTAACTACAAACAATGTCGTTGAATATAGCGTTGTCATCGAGCTATTAACCGAGGCAGTCAACCTCAGCATACGTGCATTGCTTGTAAATCTAGATTCCATCTTGTTGTTCTACAACTCAATAATCATTATTCAGTTAGAAATCCACACATTCTGAGATTGTGTTTACGTATTCGTTTGTTGGAAATACATTTTGATTTTATTACTTATCAACATATTCCTAGACAAATGAACACAGGAACTGATACAGTGACTAACATTGTGTTAGATAGACATTTGCATCATTTGTAAAAGCATCATCATATGTAAGAGATCCATGTAGGGAAATAGATGTATATATATATATATATATATATATATATATATCGCATGTTCACAACTGTGTGCATCATAACGTCAAAAAAAAAATATTTATGTTTCTGTTACATCCTGAGACATCATGTCTCACAAAATATGCAGATAAAATAAAACCTAGGTGTCTAATCAGCATGGTGCTCGTGATAACATGTCACGACCCGTACTAGCCATCTCAGAAAATGGTGAATTCGGCTATGCACCCCTACAATATGTCTCTGGTAGGCACGAGGAAAATCATCAAAACATGCATAATCCAAGACTCCTTGTGTGATCCCCTCCAGGTTGCGCACTATGTCATCTTCCTTGCCGCCCTCACCTTGAGGGTCAAAATTGCGAGGGATTCGCCTCGCTATTGGTGACATTCCGATAGGTCTCTCTAGGCCAACATCTGCATTTAAATGGATTTAATGTTAGAACATGCATAAATAAATAAAAAAATCATAATACTCATAAAACTTAAAAAATGAGTCTCACCCAAATATTCATCCCAATCTTCTCCCTCTAGGAGTGGGAGGTCCGGATCATCAATGAAATATGTGCCAAAGTAGGGCCAATCCTCCACGAAAATCAATTGTCGACGGAGCCAATCGAAGAATTCTAGCCTCCAAGACATCTATTGGCCACCCCCTGCCCTTGGCATCAGAGCTTCCCATCGAGCCATCCATGGTTCTCTCGTTGGTTGTGTCGGAAAAATAACCTCCTGTTGCTGAAAAATAGGTATTCGTTCCAAGAAGAATGATACCAGAATAGATCCATAACCAAATTTTTTCAGTTTGGTCTTCTTGCATTTGGTCAGTTGGCGCTTCATGTTTATGGTCATAGCCTCTACCTAGTTTTAGATGGTCGGTGCCATGTAGTCTACAACAAGAAGAAACTATGTCTTTGTTGCTTCGTGTGGTGCTTTTAATCCCACAGCCTGTGTGATGGTATGCAATACCACGCGTAGTGTCAAATCTGGAATAGTTTGTATATCAATTTTCCCACTACTAGATCCTTTATGTGCTCCTCGACATACCCTGTCTATTACCATAGTCATTTTTTCCATGCAGGGCCGAGTGCCGGTTAGGAGTGGTGCTGCACCTCTCCGTGATAATCCTGTGATGAAGTACACGTCAGAGACATCAATCTCAAGTTCTTGATCCCGTAGGATTAACTTCTCTTGATTTTCATTTCATAAACTGATTAGATATTGTAGCAATTCTAGTTGGGCTTGGGGACATGGTGTTAGGAAGAATATCTTTAAACCACAGTTTCTGAGGGCTTCCATAACTCCCTCATTTTCCATGGCTAGCTCATCTTCTTCACTATGTTCCTGTTCTTTCGATTCAATGACCATTTTGCCTCTTTCTACCTACAAACACACATACATGAGTGGTATTAGTCAATTTTAACCCTTAAATTTGTAAACAATTGGAGTATTTGATGCATATTTTTTCTAGAAAATGGTTTGCATCGTTGGCGTGACTGTTTCCAAAACAGTCGCGCCAATGGACACGCCCTAGTGTTAAAAATTAGGTGGTTGGCGTGACTCCATGGCCGAAACCCGTGCCAACTGCACAACCCTAATTTTTACATTTTCTCCCCCAAAATTTGAAATTGAAAAATGCAGGAAACAAGAAATAGCTTAAAATGACAAGAGGGATCTCAGCTCTTACCTAGAGTTGACAGATTTGTGATTGATCTACTGGATTGGCCACTATCGTTGCTGCAAGATTGCACAATAAAATGGGTAACTATTGCTCCACAAGAGGTAAAAAGTGAAAAGTAATTATTTTTACCATTTTGGCCTTTTATAACTTTTTCACAACCCTAATTAGGTTTTAAGACATGTTTTTCGATTATTTTATTGTATTATTTTCGAAAAATGGGTTTTACACTTGTCTCTTGTGCAGCAACATGTTTTTCATGTGACAATGATGAAGTAATGAGTTATATTTTATACTTTTTCCGACTCGGTAAAAGCACGAAAAATTCACGACTGGAGTCACCTTTCAGCTCTTTTCTGACTCTCTAAAATTGAAAATATTGTCGAGATTCTTGTTGTTTTGAACTTTTTAAATGGCTGCAAAACGATATCTACCCATTATACATTTTAACCCTTTTTCGGGCTAGGATAGATTATTAATGAAAAAGGAATACCTTAGCCTATCATGACTAAGAGGTTCTCGCAGACACAGTTTTCTACCTTTTTGGATCTGTGAGACTACCCATGAAAAGGGACTACTGGAGTTTTCTTTTCTACCTTCTTTTCAAACTCTATAAACATGAAAAGATGTTGAGTTCTCCCTTTGTCAAACTCGTTAAACCCTGATGACATCAAACTTTGTCACCATGACATCATTTTGAGTTCCTCCTTCCTAGGGCTCGTAAAATGTACTAGGTTCGATTTGTCCAAAGGAAAAAATTACAATACAAGCATATTTTATCCCCTTCAAGCTTGTTTTAAAAAATAATTGGGGTACTCGCCAGAAATGCTGGGGGGAAATGGAACCAAGTTCTAGTTATATTGGTAGTATGTCACTCTTGAACATGGAACTTGTCTGCATTTGTGTCGGTTTGGGGACATCTCATTTCGTCATTTTTTCCTTCATGGGTTTGGGTAATCACTTTTGACCTCTCATCTGCTCTTTGCCACATCATCATGACCTCAGATCCTTTAATGTCAAATACTGCCAAATCCAGTGCCGTGCTATTGATATGTTCAAGATAAGTTTTCCTTCACAGTTTTCAACCTTCCTCTAATCTCCTGTTGGTCCTGGTCCACTTTCATCATATTCCTCTATCTCGTGTCAATGATGTGGGAAAAATTATGGCCCTCCTTCGACCAGGTCACTTCTTGTAGACTTCAGCTCATCATCCATGAATTTTATCTAGAGACTCCCTTCTAGTACCTTGGAGCCTGCATGCCTTAATGGTGGGTTTTTTGCATTCGATGCAAGGTTCACATCATTGGCCTTCGATTGTGGGATTCTGCGGATGTTCGACATCAGATCATTTATCACATTCCATAGATTGTACCTTGAGGGCCATTGTCATCATTGGTGGTTTCTCTCACATCTGTTAATAGCTTTCATCATTGGCTGGTAATGAGACGATTTTCCTGCATGTTCAACTTCAACTCATACATTCGCATTCTCGAAATTATACTTGTTCGGGTCGAGCTGGTCCGCAAGACCCTAGATTTTGTCTGATAAATTCCAGGCTATAGATTTTTGTGGATTATTATGACTTATTGCATGACTCTTTTGATTGGATGGCTGGGACCATACTTGAGTCTATTTATTGATCCTTCCTACTGGATGGTTGTGTCCATACCTTGCATCTCAGTTTTTATATACTCTATTATGGATGGTTGTCCCCATGCCACGTGATTCATGTATCACAGATATTATTTGTATTTGTAATCGTAAGTCTTCCGACAACAGTGTTTGGTTCGAACGCATTCTCATAAAGCCTTTCACCCCTCCCTCTCTCTCAGACTTCATACTTTAGGGGGCATATTTTACACATCATTTTGTCATTGTCCCTGCAATCCCCAACTCGCACATTAGAGGATATTTTCTGTGACCAAAATGTAGTGTCATGCTTTGAAAATACCATCCTTGCATCCCTTTTGATGAAAGAAACATTCTTCTTGTTGACATTTCCCTAAGCAGAGTTGTGAAAATCCTTATTTTTGCCTTGGCGTGAGTAGCCTGTTACACCCTCGCACCGACCTGGAAATTTAACACTGAGCCCGCACCACTTTGAGCTCTATGCTAGTTAGACACCCACGCCAAGCTATTTATGGAATGTTTTTTAAAAATAGAGGCAGAGGTTCTATTCCAACCACCTCGGGGATGAGTCATTGGGAGTGGTTGAACTGAAATAACCACGGACTCCTTCCTTTAGTTAGTAGTTTCCACCTCCCTTGCAACTCTCCTAAAGGATAGGACTCCCTCCCACCTTTTTAGGGATCCCAACCTCTCTTTTCCCTCTATATAAGAATCTATCTCCTTTAGTAGAAGCTAGCGGAACACATTATAGAAAAATGGCTAAATAGCTGAACTAGAGAATTATACTATAGCTAAGTTGCTAGAGGAGATAGAGTAAGAAAGATAGTGTTGAGAGAGCTCGATTCAATGACTTCTAAGAGAGCTTGAGTCTGAATTCCCTGACCGACAGTTGAGACGCGTTACGTCTGAACCCCACTAGAGGAGATCACGACATCAAATCATCGGTTGTACTCTTCCTTCTACTCATTAATATACATTAATACTGTTTGGTTCCACTATTGTGTTATGATGTTTATTTGATATGACATGTTTAGCCCTCTTTGACTAGATAATAGTTGTGAGTGAAAATATGTTGCTATATGTTGTTATTGTTCTTTGTCTTATGCACAGGTTTATGGACGTGACAGCGAATAGATCATGACTTGTCAAGGCAGGAGCGAGAGACCACTACTCTTTCTGCAAGATCTACAGTGTTGGATTCAAGGTAGCTCAATCTACCTTGTCTTTTTTTCATTCATTAACTAGGAAGAAACACTTTAGCGTGTCCTTTTGTTACTAGACCCACCCTAGGGCTAGAGGGATCGTCTCTGTCCACAGATAGGATTTACCTTCATAACACTAACGTCGCAATAGCGATGGTCTGGCTAACATCGGAAGAGTGACAACCGTCTGGAAACATCGAAAAATTTGGCGCTCTTCTGACACTTTATTGAAGTGTTGAAATTGCGACTCTAAGGCAAACCACGTTTTTCCCCGCCTCAAAGTGTCGCTCTTGGGATGCCTATGTGTTGCAAGAGAGACATTTTGGCCATCAAAAATTGGGCCCAATGTGCTAGTGGATCAACAATGGGATAATCCAATGTTGATGTCTGCCTCTAGTTTTGGTTGTTTGTCATTTGATAAAATATGTGCCAATAATATTCAGGGATTTATTGATTTAGGGGAATAATTTGAGTGGGATTAAGGAGTAGGTTTTGAGGAGGCCTTACAGCACTTCCCCGATATGGGATACTAGGTGTCTCTGTCTCAACCACTCTCTCATGGGATCCAGGCTCTGGAGTTTTTACTTGTACTGCGTTTTTGGTTTCTCCCTCTACTTCCTGAAAATTTCAAGAATTTCTCTCTCTCGAAGGGTTGGGACTTATGTGCTCAATAGTATGAAGGATTTATTCAGACCCTTCTATTTCACTATGAATCTCTGTGTGGGCTGCAGATGGTGAGGTTGTTGCCTGAGGGACTATAGTAGGACTCTGAGTAGGAATGGTTCTGGGTCCTATGGATGCCTGGGATTCAGCCTTATTAATTATTTCAACTATATATGTTGTTCTATGAAGGACCACCGATCCTTTAGGTTTTGTGGATTTAAGTGGGGGATTTTGATCTAATTCTATCTTTTTCTTCCTATTCATAAAAAAAAGAACACCTATCCTATTAACCTCTGCACAATTGCTCAAAATCGGGTTGGAGAGCAAGCGTTTTTCTTGCTAGTATGCAATTTCTTACCTCTTGTTTTCAATATCCAATTCTTTTATAGAAAAAAGGAAAAAGAAATAAAAGACATCACTCTTAAACACTCTCCCCAACAATGGCGCCAAAATTTTGAGTCATGAAGGTGACTGTTTCAAAGGTAACCTTAATGTTTTTCATTAATTATCAACCCAGGGAAAGCCTTGTTATTGCAAGAGTGTAAGCAAAATATATGGAAGTGACATTGGAGGTTAACTACTCTAAATCGTTATAAGGAATATTGTTTAATTCTCGAAGTTCAATCAAACCAACTTGAAAGTGAATTATGAAATACTTCAGACAATTCAAAGGATCTAATTATGTTCTAAGCTTATGCAAAAATAACCACTCAAGACTGAAAATAATAGATTGCAATTGAACAACATGCTTTGATGAATTGAACAACTACCTTAATGAATTGAAAAACAATTCTAATAAATTGAACAACAATCAATTATTCTAGATTTTGTAATGGAATTATATTTTAATCAACTAATAACATCATTATGAATTAAACATCAACCAAACGCTCATAATTATGATGAAAATATCCAAACATTAACTATACACAGAGTTGAACAGAAACTGTGTTGAAACTAGTCTAATAAATATAAAAGCATTAATTCCAGATAAGAGGATATGAATGATAAATCTAGTCTAGTGAATTATAACATATCACATGTTAGGTCCCTATATTACTAGTATAGTCCCTTATTATTGTTAGTGTAACCCCCTTATTGTTATTATTGTACCCCTGTAACCCCCATGTTGTTATTATTGTGCCCTTAAATTATTATTGTTAGGTTGGCTAGGATTACATTGTGGCCCCACTAGAATTACATTGTGGCCCCATGGACTCCTATATATAGAAAGGAGGTTTTTTAATTTGTATCATCCAAGAATTGTTCATTCATGTAATGTATTGGAGGTTTCCCCCTTGAAGTGGCTTATTTCTAAGGCGTTGATATCTCTTTCTTCTATTTTTGGAGGGGCTGGTTTCACAATGTGCTGATATCAGAAGATTGGATTCTAGGGTTTTTACTTCTCCAAATTGGTAATTATGGAATTTGCGCTTTGAATTTGCGCTTTCATAATATTTCCCCATTTTATCTGAGTTCGAGAATTCATCATTTGTAGTGAGAAACGAGAAATCTGAGGAACATCGTCACAAAATTTTAGAGCTTAGTTCGAAATATTTTCGGAGATATGATCTATGGAAGTTAGGGTTGTTTATAGGCTCCTGAATTTAACCTAAACAGGTCATTGCAGAATTTTCACTATAAATTTTCTTCTACGAAGTTTCAGAAGCTGAAATTTTTAGAGAGCAAAGCTGAAATCCTGAGGAACATCGCTGCAATATTTTAGAGCTTGGTGCGCAACATTTTCAAAGATATGATCTGTGGAAGTTAGGTCCTTTTCAGGCTCTAGAATTTCATCTCAAAGAGGTTATCAGGGAAAAATATTCATAACTCTCCCTCTGAGCATCAGATTGGAATGTTGTAAAAAGTGGCCACAATTACACGGATTTTAGTTTCTTTTCTATCGATTTCAGAGCCAAAGGAGGAAACAGTGACACATGGAAAGTTGTACAAGTTTTCTCAACCAGTCCATAATTGGGTCATTGTGGGAGATTGGACATAACTTTTCCTTGAAGAATCCAAAATCAGGTCAGACCTGTAACATTTGAAAGATGCTTCAAAGGGCTACTACAAGGCCAAATTTCAGATATTGAGGATCTGCAATTACAAAGATAATTCAATTTCAAGATAGAGCTCCTCAAAAGCAAGTAAAAGGTGTGTATTTTTTTTCCTGAATTGCATAAATCTTGTTTGAAGAATCAAGTTGAATTGATTCCAAGGGCATATTGTAGAATATATATGAGTATTAGATTCTAAAATGGCCCCTAAAAATAATTCAACACCCATTAATACTTTAGAAGGCTCTACTATGACTCATGAAGATGAAGAATGACAACATGACATATCAAAATTACAAGAGCAAGTGCAACAAATTTTTCTCTCACAAAGAGCAACAAAAAATGACATGGAAGTTTTGAAGAAAGACGTGGAAACCAAGATGGATAGTTTGAAGAAAGGCGTGGAATCTAAGATGAATGGTTTGAAGAAAGACATGGAAGCTAAGATGGCTGGCATGGAAGCTGGCATGGAATCTAAGATGGATGACATGGAAGCTAAGATCGATGAAAAATGGAAAACATAAAGAATGATCTAAAAGCATACATGGAAGGTTTGACAAAGTTGATACAAGAAATGTTTCCTAGTGGTGAAAATATAGTAGAGGAAACTCATGGTGAGAACAAAATAAATGTTAATCGTGATTTCATAAATTCTAATGTTGGAAGGAAGAATAACCATATTCCAAAAATGGATATGTGGAAATTTGATGGAAAGGATCCTATAACATGGATACTATAGATGGAGCAATATTTTGATCTCAATAATGTGCAAAAGACACAAAAGGTACGCATTGCAACTTTACATTTAGAATAAAATACATTTGTATGTAGTATAAGTAGCTTGCTTACAAAAAAATTGTCAGCAAAGGTCAACCATTACGGAGGGAAATATTCTTTATATGAGGATACAAAGAGTAACACCTTCTTTAGCCAATTGATAAATCCCAAACAAAAGGGTTTAGTGGGGGAGCACATTGAGGACTTCCAAAAATTTAATATAAGGGTAACTGTTATTCCAAAGGAACACAGGATTGATCTCTTCATAGGTACTTTAAAGGATAACATCCAACATGAAGTTCTTGTTTTGGAACCTAATTAATTGGAGAAGGCATTCAAGTTGGCAAGAAAAATTGAATGTAAAATTATGGCGACAAGGAAGCCTACCACTCACTTCTATAAAGAGGAAGTGTTGCTACTCTAGATTTCCACAAGCTACAAGGTTGAAACCACACCAATTGGAAGAAAAAAGAGCATAAGGGCTTTGCTATAGTTGTGATAGCAAATACACTAAAGGTAATAAGTAAACTGAGAAGAAATTATTTTACATAGATGGTGAAGAGGAAGAAGAAAATGAACAAGAAGAGGATATACACCAAGAACCAACCCTAGAAGAGGAAGAAATGAGTTTGACCATATCATGTAATGCATTGGCAGGAATTACCACTCCTCAAACTCTCAAGATAGAAGGACATATCAAGAAGAAAAAGGTAATAGTGTTTATTGATTCAGGTAGTACCCATAATTTTATTCATTGTAAGGTAGCCAAGGAATTGAATTGTTTCCTATACCCAGCACCAAAATGTCAAATGATGGTTGAAAATGGAGGAACTATAAATTGCTCTAGAAAATGCCATAATATCAAGCTAACCATGGGGGAATATGTATTGAATAGTCCAATGCTTTCCATTCCTATGGGAGGTGCTGATGTTGTACTAGGAGTACAATGGTTTTTGGGGACGGTAGCTTTTAATTTTCAAGAACTTTTCTTGAAATTGTTTTTAGAAGGAAAGGAATTTGAATTACGGGGTATTGCAGGGAATCCAGGAAAGATAATAAGATCTAATTTCATGACAAAGCTTCTAAATAAATAAAAACGAGGCGTAATTGCACAATTATGCTCACTAGAAGTTCCAACTTCAAAATCATCTATTTCTGCAGATCTCCAAAAAGTCTTGGACAATCATTCCAAGGTTTTTGAAACTCCCAAAGGACTCCCACCTATTCTTAATCATGATCATGCTATTCATTTGATTCCAGGAAGTTTTCCTCCAAACATCAAGCCTTATAGATATTCTTATGTCCAAAAGAGCGAAATTGAACATATGATTGCAGAAATGTTAGAGGCGGGTATAATTCAACCTAGTCAAAGTTCTTTCTCTGCTCCTGTAGTATTGTTAGACAAGGATGGATCATGGCACATGTGTCTGGATTATAGGGAGCTAAATAAGCTCACCATTAAAGATAAATTTCCCATTCCTGTGATTGATGAATTATTAGATGAATTACATGGAGAAATTTATTTTACCAAGTTGGATCTTCGTTAAGGATATCATCAAATTAGAATGAAGACTGAAGATATTCCGAAAATAGAATTTCGAACTCATGAGGTTCATTATGAATTTTTGGTCATGCCTTTTGGCCTTACCAATTCACCTTCTACATTTCAAGGGTTGATGAATTCCATTTTCAAACCCTTCCTTAGAAAATTTGTGCTAGTATTTTTTGATGATATACTAATCTACAGCAGGTCTTGAAGGATCATGTTGAACATGTTGACAGGGTGCTCAAACTATTGCAGGAGAAACAATTATATGCAAAAACATCCAAATGTTTCTTTGGAGTACAAGAGGTGGAATATCTGGGTCATATTGTATCTCACGAGGGTGTTAAAGTAGACCCTAACAAAATTGAAGCCATTAAGGAATGGAAAGTTCCCACAACCATAAAGCAGTTGCGAGGATTTCTCGGGTTAACAGGGTATTATCGCAAGTTTGTTAAGAATTATGGGAGAATAGCAGCACCTCTAACAACATTATTGAAGAAAGATGCATTTTCATGGACTTCTGAAGCAACTAAGGCCTTTGAACATCTTAAAGAGGCAATGTGCCTAGCACTGGTCTTAGCTACGCCAGACTTCACAAAAACCTTTATTGTGGAATGTGATGCCTCAGGAAATGGAATTGGTGTTGTTTTAATGCAGGAAGGAAGACCCATTGCTTTTGAAAGTCATGCAATCAAAGGAAAGTATTTACAGAAACCTATTTATGAGAAGGAAATGTTAGCAATACTGCATGCACTAAAGAAATGGAGAACTTACCTAATGGGAAGACACTTCAAGGTAAAAACTGATCATGATAGTCTTTATTATCACTCTAGTAATTTCTTAAGTTGTGGGATTTTTATTTTTTAGTCAAGGAATACTAGAGGTATCAACAAAACTACTTCAAATTCTAGGATCTAGCCTTCCTAGAATTTAGAGAGGGCTCTCTCTTTAAGATTTATCTTTATTTGATTTATAAATGTTAGGCTAGTTATGAAAGTACAATTTGGTTTTAATTTAAAGGGTTTGGTGGGGAAAAATAACTTGGACGTAAAATAGAGAGAAATCTATTTTTCCATTGGGCTATGGAGTCTAAATCAAGCTAGCAACACTAGAAATCAAGACTAAAGGGTACAAATACATCCAGGGCAAGATAGATAACCCTCAGAGATTTGGGAAAGTGATTTTTGTGAGATGGTATGATCGGGATAAAGGGCACTTAAGGATCCTATAATCCAAAAAATGGAAGTAGAAGGAAGAGGTCAAACAGGAGTGAGAGAAATTAAGAATTCTCAACACCAAAAATTATCAGAAAACATTAAAATGGAAACTAGTTAAAGACAGGGAGCACTTGACTAATCTTGTAGTAATACTCCTAGTTACACATTTAGATAGAATAAAAATATAATGAATTGCATGAAACTCAAAAAATGAAATAATTACAAGAAGGGAGTACTTCACTCATCAACTTATCACAGGGATCCTGAATTATGATGCCAGTTAGCTTGTCCAGTCTGCTACTTTGAATTCAAACACATAATGCCTCCAATTTTCAGCAAAAATATCTATAGTAAGTCCAGCAATTTTATTCCACACAGAATACTTCTAATGTAGAATTATTTATACAAAATGTAATTACAAATATCCTAGGATACATCTAGGAATATCTTTAGGAAAAAGAAAATAAATTTACATAATAAGAGGGGCAGCTGCTTAACAGATCAGCAAGTTGTCCTCTTATCCAAAATAAATAGGACTGTTTTATCTAACAAGGATATTTTAATTGATTAGCTGTCTTGCTTGCTGGCTGCTAAAAAATATCTGGCATTTGACTTGCCATTTTTGACACTTTCATCTAATACTCTTTAACTAATACTCTTTACCTGATACTCTTTAACGTTGCTGTTAGAGTTGGTATCTTCATCCCTCTGTCAGAGATCAAATTTCTCTTGTTGCATTTCATTTTGGGTGTCTCATTCAGTTCAGTCAGCTGCATTCCATTAGGAGCATGGATCATCTGACGAAAAGGTCTTATCACTCATATCCCTCATGTCTTTTACCTGCTAGCCTAGTTCTGTTCATTAAAATCATTTACAGTCATTTTTGGTCTCAACCTTGGCAAAGAGTCATTTTAGGCTTTTAGTCTCATTAGGTCTAGGGTTTTATTAATCAGGTCTCAAAATGCCTAATAATTGCCAGCAGGCACATGAGGAAGCTTCAAATAAGGTTTTAGTGCAAAAATTTCATCATCATAATGCTTGATAATGATTTTTCTTCAAAAATCTGTTTTGAAGAAAAATTGTCTATTTTATCCTTTTGTAACAAATGCAATGATGCTCCATTCGCAGCCCTGGTCGCCTTTGCCAAAAATCCATGCCATCCATTCCCTGCAAGACAGACAGAGCTTTCCAAATAGCTATCTGACACTCAATTTGGACTCCGGGAAGGCCCTCAAAATCAGCCTTAAAGTGGCATGACGCATAGAGATTTCAGGCACGGCGCATTGGGAATTTTGGCCTAGTTTTCACTCAGCAACTCAGATTTTTGCCTAGTTTTGGCCAGTTTGACTTTTTTATCTCCAAATGTGAAACTATTGATGTAACTTGATGTAATTTCATGAATTTGATTTAATTTTGGCACATTTTTACTCATCCAAGTAGATTCATTCACCAAAAAGTGAAATGTAACTGAATGAATTAGTTTCCTATCTTATAGAGGCAAGTTGTTTCATTGCCTATTTTCCAGTTCTTAATTTAGATCTTGTTGAAACAACTCCTAAACTAGTGAGATCGACCTCTAGAGGCATGGGAATGAGTTAGGCTTGTCTATATCTTGTATTTTCTCAGTCATTTTCAGAGGTTGGACACTTGGGATTGCTTTGAGCTCCATTGTACATTTCATCTCTGCATTTTGGCAAAGGAATAGACCAGGGTTTGCAGCACTCTTTGGGATCCATGTGGCTCTATGTTTTGATGGTGTGTTTCTCTCTGTGATTGTAAGTTTACTGAAGTTTCATGTGTATCATTTTCCTTCACATTTGTTCTTAAATTAAACAAATAAGTGATAAAGGTGGAATCCATTAGATTTGCAGTGCTCTACCTTGAAGTTTGTTTAATTTCCATGTTTTCTACTATTTGAAAAGGATTCTTGAAAGCCTCTTGCCCTCTTCAACTCCTCCCCAGTCTGAGCTATCCATTTCATTCAATTCAAAACATTAAAACATTTGCCTTTCTTGCCCCATTCAGCCCTCTGCAAAACTGATCATTTCCCGAACCCAAAATATGCCTTTCCCTTTGATTCCAACAAAAAAAAAACCCTCAAAATCAAATCAAACTCTCTCACATATTTACCTAGCCTAAAATCAACCTTTATCTTAAGTCATCTCAAGCCTCACTAATTATTTTTGCTAAGATTGACCCAGAGAGAGCCCTCTCCTGATCTGGTAGGGCTAGATACCAGATTAAGCGTGGTTTGATGTTACCCTAGACTCTGCCTTCCTTCAGCCTGAGGTAGATTTAGGCAATAACATAGTGGCGACCATACTGGGGAAGAGAAAGTTTGTTGTTTGCTTTATAAAATACAGACGGAGCCTGAAGTTAGCCAAGTAGCCTTCGAAACACTCTTGCTTTGCATTAGCGAAAGTAGACGAATGATGCTTCAGTCAATCTCTGGTCTAGTTTATGAACTGAACATCTAGTTTCCTTAGTAAAATGTAATCAAGTTCAGATCTGATTGTTGATGGTGGACAACGATCAGACATCGCAAGGCTGAAATCATTCACCTGGCGACTCTAAATTAGTTTTGAGATCAGATCCAAGGACTCCACTGGAGGATGAACCTAACCAGCAGAAATATGAAAGGACAATATGGAAAGATCAGGTATTCAAGTTGGAATTTCATCCAAGACATTTTGTTCTCTTTCATAAATTATTTCTTCTCTTTTCTCGAGAATTTCAAGAAGGATTTGCAAAGAATATTGTATTTGAGAAAAGATCCTCGGCCTGCATTTGATTCCTTCCCTTTGAATATTGTAAATACCAAATATTTGCATGCTTTTGAGCTTGATCAAGACCTTTCTTCCGAATCTTGTGATGACCATCTTCAAAATGATGAACCTCAAGAGACCAAGACTGATTCTACAGCATTTGTACATACTCCTATACCTTGTAAAATTCCAGATCGATACAAGCCTTTGATTTTACCTCCTATATCCGATGCTTTCCCTAAAAATCATGATCTATATCTACCAAGGTTTGATGGTGAACGCGATAACATCACTGCTGAGAGACATGTTCTAAATTTTGAATCTTTTCTTGACCTTTTTGAAGTTGATGAAGAGGATGTCAGTATTAGGCTTTTTGCTCTTTATTTGCAAGGCAAAGTCAAGAGTTGGTTCAAAACCTTGCCTGATGTGAGCATCTCAGCTTTCCAGCAGTTCGTCAAAGTTTTCCTTGACAGGTGGGTGGTCAGACAGAACCCTTTCTTGATTATAGAAGAGTATAACCATCTGAAAAGACTACCAGGGGAGACAGTACAATATTTTTCTACCAGGTTTAATCAAGTTTATTATTCGATGCCATTTAATATAAGACCTCCTCCTGGATCTGCTCTCTTGCACTACACGGGTGCCTTTGATCCAGAAATGGAGTTTTAGCTGAGAGAAAGGAATCTTGCAGCACTTGAAGAGATGCAGAACAGTGCAGTAGATGTAGAGGCTCATTTACTGATCCGAAGGGCAAGGTTGAAAGAAGAAGAGATGAAAAACATAGATCCGGGAGAAATCGACATCTCTAGAGGTAAAGCTTGACATGTTGGTAAGTGCAGTGGAAGAGATGATGAAAAAGAACACCACAAGGAATGAGTATAGTGTTCAAGTCCGTGGCTCGCTGATTAAAGAAGAACAAGTTGCTGATCCAAAACATTTTGTTTCTTATCCCAGTTGTCATAGTGATTACTTTATAGATCATCTTGAAGAAGAGAGAGTTGTTGATTTGACATGTATGCTTGATGATGTGTTTTATACTAATGATTTGATTTGGTTTCGCCTTGATCGCATCTATTGGTACAGGGTTCTCCAAACAGAAGCTAACTGCAGTATAAATCAGTGAATAGTTTGTGGAAGGAGGAAGTTCACTTCGTTGTACCTTGAGTATGTTGATCAACCGATGTACACGTCCAGTGATAAAGACGCAGTGAAAGTGCAGCAAATTTTGAAGTAAGTGAAGGATCTTTGCCTTTTTGTTTTGATTTGTTTCAGTTCATCAGAGACAACTTCCATGCAATCAGAAATCAACTATCAACAAGTCTTGATGTGGACCATCTTGAGGGCAATGAAAACCTTCTTCAAGACTTCCCATATCCAGATTTGCAACCCCCGAATGCCATTGATTGTCAAGTTGGAGATGAGGACTTGGAAGCTGGCACATATAATCAAATGATACAAGATGATTCCGTACCATTTTGTTTTGAATCATTTCAGTTTTTGAAGGGTAAATTGCATAGTAAATCTTCAAATGAGCAGCTTTTAGGAAATCATGTAATCTCATCGGAACCAATAGAAAATGGGTTGTAGCAGTCTTTTCAATTTTTTCACGATCCAATAGCTGATGTGTTGGATGATTTCTGCAGTCAAATTCATTCTCCATTAACTATATGTAGGCTTGAAACGTGTGCTGATATAAACTTGATCCAGAATCTGGTCTCTTTGTCATTTTTAGCAGGAGTCTCATCACAAAGCTCAAAACAAAGTTTGCATTCATGGTATGAGGAGAAGAAAATTAATCCATTAGATGAGCTAAGTCCCAATGTGCATGAACTTCAAGATCCTTATGCAGTGTTTTTGGAGGCGGATAGAGAATCCATAGTATTTAACGGATCTGTTCACAAGTTTTCATGGGAGTTGCCTTTCGGTAGTTCTCTCTTGTTGTTCATAAGCGAGCACTTGCTGAGAATTCAAACAACAGCTGCAATACTTACTTGGTTGCATTGGTTGTTTCATTTCACTTGATCAGGTGATGAATGAAACTGTTAGAGTAGGTTTTGATGAATAAGCTCCATTTTGAGCATATTTTCCAGTTTGTCGATCGTGTTTAAGTATCGAGTCAGTTTTTAGTTGAGTAAGTGTCAATTTGTGTCGTCAAGTCATCAGTTTTCAGTCATGCATTTCAGCTTGAGTTTTTTACTCCATTGCCCAATGGATGAAGGCATTGTCTGCTTCCCAAATATTTGTAGTTCTTGGCACCTCCAAGGAGCTACCATCCCCATTGGAGCCAATGTTAGAGTCGGTATCTTCATCCCTCCGTCAGAGATCAAATTTCTCTTGTTGCATTTCATTTTAGGTGTCTCATTCAGTTCAGTCAGCTGCATTCCATTAGGAGCATGGATCATCTGACAGAAAGTTCTTGTCACTCATATCCCTCATGTCTTGTACCTGCTGGCCTAGTTCTGTTCATTAAAATCATTTACAGTCATTTTTGGTCTCAACCTTGGCAAAGAGTCATTTTAGGCTTTTAGTCTCATTAGGTCTAGGGTTTTATTAATCAGGTCTCAAAATGCCTAATAATGGCTAGCAGGCACATGAGGAAGCTTCAAATAAGGTTTCAGTGCAAAAATTTCATCATCATAATGCTTGATAATTATTTTTCTTCAAAACTCTGTTTTGAAGAAAAACTGTCTATTTTATCCTTTTGTAACAAATGCAATGATGCTCCATTCGCAGCCCTGGTCGCCTTTGCCAAAACTCCATGCCATCCATTCCCTACAAGACAAGCAGAGCTTTCCAACTAGCTATCATGCACTCAATTTGGACTCCGGGAAGGCCCTCAAAACCAGCCTCAAAGTGGCGCGACACATAGAGATTTCAGGCGCGGTGCATTGGGAATTTTGGCCTATTTTTCACTCAGCAACTCAACTTTTCGCCTAGTTTTGGCCAATTTGACTTTTTTATCTCCAAATGTGAAACTATTGATGTAACTTGATGTAATTTCATGACTTTGATGTAATTTTGGCACATTTTTACTCATCCAAGTAGATTCATTCACCAAAAAGTGAAATGTAACTAAATGAATCAGTTTCCTATCTTATAGAGGCAAGTTGTTTCATTGCCTATTTTCCAGTTCTTAGTTTAGATCTTGTTGAAACAGCTCCTAAAATAGTGAGCTCGGCCCCTAGAGGCATGGGAATGAGTTAGGCTTGTCTATATCTTGTATTTTCTCAGTCATTTTCAGAGGTTGGACACTTGGGATTTCTTTGAGCTCCATTGTACATTTCATCTCTGCATTTTGGCAAAGGAATAGACCAGGGTGTGTAGCACTCTTTGGGATCCATGTGGCTCTATGTTTTGATGGTGTGTTTCTCTCTGTGATTGTAAGTTTACTGAAGTTTCATGTGTATCATTTTCCTTCTCATTTGTTCTTAAATTAAACAAATAAGTGATAAAGGTGGAATCCATTAGATTTGCAGTGCTCTACCTTGAAGTTTGTTTAATTTCCATGTTTTCTACTGTCTGAAGAGGATTCTTGAAATACTCTTGCCCTCTTCAACTCCTCCCCAGTCTGAGCTGTCCATTTCATTCAATTCAAAGCATCAAAACATTTTCCTTTCTTGCCCCATTCAGCGCTCTGCAAAACTGATCATTTCCCGGACCCAAAATCTGCCTTTCCCTTTGATTCCAACAAAAAAAAACCCTCAAAATAAAATCAAACTCTCTCACATATTTACCTAGCCTAAAATCAGCCTTTATCTTAAGTCATTTCAAGCCTCACTGATTATTTTTGCTGAGATTGACTCGAAGAGAGCCCTCTCTTGATCTGGTAGGGCTAGCTACCAGATTAAGCGTGGTTTGATGTTACCCTAGACTCTGCCTTCTTTCAGCCTGAGGTAGATTTAGGCAATAAAAATTGCTACAGTTTTACTATTTTACTGTTGTAAAAATATGTCTTTTTGTAGTAAAATCAGCAAACTGTTTTTTTTATTTCATTGTTCTTTTAACTGCTTTCTTGACTGTTTCTTGAAGGTAATATTTCTTCACTTTTTTACCTCTGATTGTTACATTAAATTAGTAAATGTTTTCCATTGTTCTTCATTGGAAATTTTGACATTATTTAGCTTTCTAAAATTCTCATCAGCCTCCGTGTATTTAGCAAAAGTGGGCTTGAAAACAAAGAGATGTTTAATCTCATGTTGTAAAAAGAACAAATCTTCAAAATGTTGAAGGAGGACTTTTCCTGTGGGAGTGCCTTGTGGTAATGGTTTGTTGACTTGCTCCTTGGAAAATTCCCTGATATTTTTATCATAATCCTTTTGGGGCATCATTTTTCATTAAAAACATGGATTTCTAGTAGACCCCTCTGTCTTAAGTTTGTGTATTTTACCATAAACTTTGTTATGGCAATGTTCATTGATTCGCATTTCTCTTCCAGGTTTTTCATCAAATTCTTCTTAGTTACAACCTTTTTAATATGTAAGATTTTTTATGTTCTATCCAATACCTGTAACTCCTCCAATTCTGCCCTGTTCTTGTTGTTCAAGAATGTGATGAGTTTTAAATCCTGAGCAGGCTTATCAGTTAACTCATCTTTGGTCTTTTGAATCTCTACCTGAGCTGCTAGTAATAAATCTCTCTGCTCATATATAACCTGAATTCAAGGCCATTGAGTGTGAATAGCTTCAATTATGTTTGTCCATAGATGAATTTTTACAAATGAAATTTGGTCAGTGAAAGTTAGCTCTTTTTTTGAGCCCTTGATTTGTTCTCTAAGTCTGATTGCCTTTTGTTCATGGGTTTTAGCATTTATTAGAGCTAACTTATTTGCAGCTTCAAGATTATCAATAATATTCTTTAGGCTGTTGATTTCATCAGTTATCAAAGACATTTCCTCCATAGCTTTAACAATTTGGCCTGCTTCATCTATTTTTTGAATCTGTGTTGTAGAAGAATTTGTGGTTGAAGTATTAGTTGAAATCACTGGCATTGTAGTTGCCAGTGGTTCATTTGGTGCTAGTTTCTCTCCTAATGTGGAAGCCACAGCTGTGGTAATCACTGGTATAACTGAAGGAATGATAGGAGTGTCAAATTCTTTCACAATTTCCTTCTCTTGGACTAGCTGGTCCATTTTGGATTCCATTTCTTTGATCTGAGCAGTTAATTTGAGGATGAGCTTCATCATCTCTTCTTTTTCACTTTGATCTTGAAGGAATTATTTGGTTTGTGGATACTCACTTTAAGGAATATTAAGTTGTTTCCTCAAAGCTGCAATATCATCATTCTTTTTCTTAACCAACAATTCTGCTGCTTGAATATCTGAGGGATCATATCCCACCTGTAAAACTAAATCCTCTAAGGCTTTAATCCTTAGGTCCTTTGCATAAAAATATCCCTTGTCTAACTTCATTTGATCTTGCATATTAAGAATAGTATTATGTAACTTGGTAGCACTCATTTCTTTAGTTACCACTGTTGAATACAACATTTTAGAGCTATGTCTATGAAATTCAATTTGGTCTAGCTCATGAAAATTTTCAGTGTCTACCTCAAACTCCACCTTTTTAAAATCTGCCACTATTTTTGGTGCTGAGGTAGTTGGTTGCAAAAATGACATAATCATCTTATTTGTAGAATAATCAAAGGCTGTCAGTAGCCTATTTTGATTCCCAGCTTTTTGCTTGGGGAATTGAGAATATATTTCTGATTTGATTTCCTCATTCTTCTGCTTTATCTGGTTATATTTTTCCTTGATATCTAAGTCTTTTTCCTTAGCTGTCTGTGAGGAAGAGGCCTCCATAATATTTTGTTTCTCAATCATTTGAGTGTCATCTTTACTTTTTGTTTTGTCTTTTTCAATTTCTGCAAGTATTTCATTCACTATCATTGTTACTTCATCATTATTTACTTCTGGAGCATTTGTATCTTTAATGTCAATTACCTTTTCTTTCCCAACTGAACTGAATTTAAGCGTTTATTATAAATCAGTTTGAATTTAGTTTCTGTAGTTGTTTCTGCTGTGTATGCTCCTTCTTATCTACCTCTTTTTGCTGATATTTCTGTCTGCTTTACCACTTCAAGAGCTTGTGCTATATCCATTTTTTATGTTGTCTCTGTTATACTAGTTGTATCTATTAGTGTATTTTCTACCCACTCTACTTGGTTGGAAAAATTCTCAATATCAGGCTTAAGCTCATGTATGAAGGGAGCCAATTTGAATTTTACCCTTAGACTGCTCAAGATCCCTTGAGGATCATAGTTCCATGGAAAAATTTCTTGAAATTTAAAATCTCCTAATATTTTTGTGATCTCTTTTTATGCATCTCTATTGTTTATGATAAAGGGACCAACATGATTCTTTAACTTAAATTGAGTATTTTTTCTAGCGGCCATGAAGTTAATAGAATCAAATTGAGAATTTGTCTCAAATACTCCAGTGAAAAAATTCTCATGCTCAAATATCTAGGCAACTTTTAAGGTAATAAGTTTGATCCAAAAATTCTTAACTCTGTATGCTTCTCATATAGATACCAATCTCCCACTTTACTCTGTTCTGAAAGTTGCAATATTCTTTTCATTTCTTCACTAACTCTAGGTTGTTCTTCTTTATTCAAAATTTTCATTGCTGGATGCAGAAAGAGGTCTGAAAAATCTATGTAGGTGAACTCACTACCCTCTTTCCTGAGCAAGGAAGTCCAGAAGATAATGGATAAAGGCTTACCCTCCAATTCCATCTTTTGCAATGCAATAGGAAACCTATTAGCTTGAAAGAATAAGAATAAGTGAGACGGATAGGATGGGTATCTAAAAACCCCTTCAATGGGTAATTTGGTCAGCTGATAATGTATATTGTTGGCTATGAAACCAACAAAATAAAATATGATTGAAGGAGGTTGGCCTGGGTACAAAGTGGATAGAAACATTAGAATGGACTCATCAATGAATCCATCTATAAAGTATCCAAGTATAAAAGATAGCATAGAGATAATATGTCTAGACCCTTCAGGGAATTTAGCAGTGGAATAAGGAGTGTTTAACTTAGGAATGTCAAAATGGGAAGGCATAAAGTTTTGAAATATCATGAACTTCTTAGGAAAGTCTAGACCTAAGTACAACTCGGTCAAAGCTTCTATAGTCAGGGGGACTGATTGAGGATCAAATTGTAATTGAAGCATTTTATATATTGATTCTATTGTGATAGTAAAAAGGATTTCTCTGTCAACATTTACTATGGTCCTTTGATCTAGTTCATAATATTTTTGATATAATCTGATAAGATCTTGGCCAGGGTGGGTCAATGGAACTATATATTTGGGAAAATGAGTCTCCCAAATAGGCATTTCATCCTTGTCCAAGTATTTATCATAACACCAATTATTTATTTCCAAGAGGTTGAATTCTACAATAAGATCAACAATTTTGCAGTCAATATCAGTTAATGGGAGGCTTTCAACAGCAGCTACAGGTGGCTAGAGGGGATTCACTGACACAGTGGATTTAGCAGTAAGGACTGGAGTAGATTTAATAGCTTTATATCCTTCAGATTTAAGGGGTTTGGATCCCCCAGGCTTATTTGGTTTAGATCCTCCAGATTTAACTGTACTCTGCTTTTTAGTCATTCTGGGATACTTCTGCAAGATTAAATTGTTTGTAGAAGTTATTTTTCCTTTTCAGAGGATGAATTGGGAAATTTTTAAGCAAAAGATATTCTCTGTTGGTCTTTTTTGCTCGGTTAGGCTTCTTAGAGAATGTAAAATGGGATAAGACAGGAAACAAGGGTTTCCTGAATGGATTTTGATTGAAAAAGGAGTTTTTTAAGGTAAAATTAGGTTTCAAACCCTTTTCTGTCTTTAAATTTGGCCTTCAGGGGCTTAAAACTTGAGGAAATCGGCTTCAAGGAGTAATTTTCGCAATATAGACTTTCCTGGAAAAAATTTGCCAAGGTTTGGCCTCTTTGTGGCGTTTTTTAGGCAATTTTAAGCCGGTCAAAACTCTTAATCTAGGGCTTGGTTCTATTACTGAAGTTTTAAAAATTAAATTTATAGGCTTCAATTTGTTGGAAAATACCTTAAACGTAGGTATATGGCTTGTTGAAAGGTTTTATGAGGATCTTGGTTGACTCTGAGCTTTCTGCTGGTATACTGGATTGGCATAAATCTTTGCAGGTCTTTTGAACGGTAGATTTTGGTCGAATTTGGAGCCTCAGCGGGAAAATAGTGTTCAGGGGTTTTAACATAATTAGGTGGCTCCTTCTGCGTTTGAAAATGATAAATAAAATGTTAAAATTGAAATTCATTCAATGTTTTATGGTATGTTTTAATCGTGATTTTGTGCATTTAATGAAATTCATTTCCATGGTGGGAGGGAAATTTAATCTGTAATATCCCAAATTGGGAACAACTACACTATTGGGAATAATTTGAGTTATTACCAATGTGGAGCTTTAGAAAATCATGAGCATGGAAATGTAGAGCATCTCATTAGATGTGAAATAAAATCATACCAGCAGATGAAAGGACCTCAGTAACAAGATGGCCTATATTCTCCTTCTCGGGTGGGGAAATGCAGCAATATAGGGCATAAAACAGTTGTCTTCGGAAAATTTCACAATAACAGGGGATACTAGGACTTAGATCCCTTATTTTAAACAAATATAAAACCCACTTGTAGATTTGGAGGTGAAACAATGAAACTAGCTACCTTAAACAGATCTCCCCGGCTCAATCCTGCTTAAAAACACCCCGATCCCATGAATTCTCTGCAATAAAATTTCTGAAGACTATGAGAGAGTAATTCCCATTAAGTTTTCTATATAAAATGATGAAATGATACTGATGTGGAGCTTGTATTAATCAAATAATAGAGAAATGGAGGTTTAACCTCTTTTACACCAAGAAAAAGACACCCGGAAAGGGTTTCCGGCAATATACATGTACAAAAAGAAGGACTGCAGAAAATAACGCAGTATACTGCAAATATACATTAAACATGGCTGAATATCACATATAAAATCTGAATAATACATAAAATTTCCCTAGGCCCTCTTATTAGAACTCCCGAAGGGAAATAAACACCTCCTCCTCAAATACTAGGACAAAACAACAATGTTTAACCCAGCAACAATGCCCCTACAGAAAAGGACGTCGTTTCTGAAGTTTATGCGTTGTATATGTTACTGGCTTAGTGGCCTTAAGCCAAATGATGAAATTTAATCTCAGATCTTTCCCTCTTGATCCCTTAAGCAAGCTAATCCAAAGAGAGGATGGAATTCCTACACGAGAATTCTTTGCACTAAGCAGTGAAGCAACTCCGACTAAATAGCTGAAGCATAAAAATAGTCATAAGACCAAAGATAGATGAATACTGAATAATTTCTTTGATGCTTTGCCCTCCTTTTTATCTTTGGTGATCCTCCTCACCCCGGACCCCACACATTGTTGAGGTGACTTCCTAGTGAAGATTCCTCCTTCAAAACTGTGCTGCCCTAGTTGGCTTCCCTCCTCTTTGTGGCAGCGTTGTTGACTTGGTCAACTGGGACTAATCCACCTGCAATGCCTCTTTCCACACTAAGTGATCTTCAATCTGGTTCTCATATGTGTGTCTAGGCTGATCCTTGTTCACATTGAGCTAGTTTACTTGGGTGATTTCTTCCTCCTCAAGAATGCATGTAGACTTAGTCAAACTTGACTATGTCCTCATCTATTTTTCTCTTGTTCACACTTGGAAGTGTAAAACCAGCACCTAAGGTGATATCCTTTCTTACTAAGGTGGAATTTATTCATATATTTATTGTTCATGGGCCTCCTTTAACATTTATTCCTCTCCTAAGTGAAAGCATCAAAATCTAATATTCCAATTTGCTTGTGTGCAAATTTTGGAATATTACAGTCATCCCCTCCCAAAATTTTCTTATCCTGAAGCAACTGTAAGGATAGGACTAAAGCGAATCCTATTCTCCCCTATAGCAGCCTCATAAGATGCAATTCTCCAAGGATCAAGGTGCTACATCATCAATATATCTCCAAGTTTCCCCTCCCAAGTGTGCAAGCCATCTATTGGGGAACATCCCAAATAGCTAACATTATGTGACAGTGAAACATCCATGGAGCCAAAAATGGGTTTTTTGAAGGTCCTCTTGAAGCATGAGGGCTGATATATATTGGGATTCATCATCCCCATTTGAATCTCTCCTCCCCAAGCTATCAACCAAACAAAATGAGTTACACTCCAGGATGACAACTCATGAAGGATCTCTTCCACCTTGAGCTCATGCAGAATAGGTGGGCTGAAAATATGAACATGGTAGACAAGATAGCATACCCCACATTGTCTTCTTCTCCACTTAATATGATTGTAGATAATTTTTTGATCTTGGGCTGCAATACTATTGCCCTCAATTGGCAAGAAGGGAACTAGACCTCTAAAGGTCCCTTTCCCAGTGCTATGAATCAAGCTAGCCCAAACCATATCATACATGATGGATAATAAATCACCACTATATGGCATCCCATCCATCTCATGGTCCTCCTCATTAAGAAATAGATATTTTTCTGTAGAGGCCATGTCTCTTCCCATGCTCCTCTTAGAACATGTAATGCAGAAAGTGTGGGGATGCTCCTCCCCCAAGAACACATCCACCCAATGTGTTCCTCCTCCAATCATGCTCCCCATAAAGGCAAGAACATCAACAGAAAATGGGCCCATGATCAACATCGAAATGAAAGAAAGACTGAAGGTTTCATGTGGTGCTAGAAAGTACCAACATCTCCCAAGTGGTCACAGTGTAGTCTTCCCCACTGCAGCTTCAAACAATGGCATGGCAAGTTGTCTCTTGACAAATGGTTTGCTATATAAGTCATCACACCCACTAGTAAATATTAGATGGATGAATATTTCAACTGAGCACACCAAAAGTAACCACATACTTGCCCCAGATCATACAGTAGATGGTTTTTTCCATCATAATAGCTGGCCAAAAATGGACCATAGATCCTAAGGGAAAACTTGCCCCTTTTAAGAGAAATGCACTGCAAAGAAATGGTAAGAGCATGTAAGTATTGTGTGGAATAATCAATAAATGCCAAAATATAATTCTTACCATGTAATGAAAGCAATATGGTGACAAGATCCATAGATGAATCCTCTATAGTGGTATGACATACCCATATGAAGAGGAACGAACCACATGCTCCATGAAAATCCCCCTTATCATGCTTGGAAATCCAAGTCAAGGAGAACATACCATAATGACAAATGAGTCCATCCACCACTCTACCAATCTCACCTCCTTTATGCCCATCAAGTGCACCCATTATGAAGTGATCCTGGGAACACTCCATCAACAAGCTCCTGCTCCAAGGTGACAGTGTTGTTGGCTTATGCAAATGGGCTCCTGCCAACTCATAAATCCATTCTTTGACATGCCCCATGTCAAAGACTTCTCCCATAATGTTGTTGCATATAAGAAGTTCCTTCCAAGGTGGAAGCACTTCTAGATCATCTAAGACTAAGGAGTAGCCTCCTTGCACTAGGAGAGTGCCATCCCCTACTCCTGAAGCATCATGCTAAGTGTGAGAGAAAATCTTCCCTTGCTCTCTCCCAATCCTCCAAAGCAACAAAAACCTTTGCTTCCTCCTCAAACCTCCATCATACAACCCATGTGGTGAAAATATCACATCATCATAATGCTTCCACACTCCTTGCCATATGATGCAAGTACCCTGCCAAGCTCCTCCTATCCACATACCCTTCAAAAAAGGATATGTCTCATGATTTCCAAACTCTCTCAAGAGTAGCCAATGCAGTTTCGCCTCTTGCTTCCCAGTATCATAGATTTGCAAGTAGCTCTCCCGCTTCGTGCTCTCTGTTAGGTCTCTGTAGTTTGCAATATTGGAAAGTACAAACACTGCAGAGCCTACATCAAAACCACTTTGGAATCTGAGGATCTAACCATCCTAGATTCAGAGAGGGATATCTCTATATATGTGTTCAAAGATATGATCTTTAAGGCTTCAAGTATGATTTTAGGCTAGTTATGAATAAAAGGTTGTTTGTTTGTTTGGTTGGGCAGGATAACATGAAGATGAAGGAAGACTGTATGAAGGGTGAAGGTGTAAGTAAGTGAAAGAATATTTTAGTTGATAAGACAAGCAAGGAACATCATCAATCCATTGGGCTATGGAGTCATAATAATATTTAATTACATAGCAAGGTTCAAGAGTGGTCCATGGGGAAAGTCATCTATGTCAAAGTATCTCTTTAAGTTGATTTTATGGAATGAAACACTAAGAAATGGAGTGAGGGAAATCAAACAGATGAGGGAACAAAGAACAACCTAAGATCAGGTAAGTACTTTGAAACTAGCCTTATTTTGGCATGCACTTAAGGGAAAACATTGAAAAACAGAGAACATCTTAAGATCAAGTAAAGACTTTTAACTTAGCCTGCTTTCAGCATATTCTCAAAATAAAACATTCATGATAAACATAAAAATTTGTCTAAGATCAGGTAAGTACTTTTAAACTATCCTACTTTTAACATACTCTTAAGGTAACTTTTCAAAGCTACTGTTGGAGAAGATGGTAGGCCCCATATGGTGACGTGGCTTTTTGTCGTGGAGTGGAAAGGTCGTTGGATCGTCGAGTTATATCGGGATCGTCAGATTAAATGAATCAACGGAGGAGATCTATTAATAGGGGTGATGGATATATATATGGGTCGGGAAATCAAAGGATGGGAGAGGTGGCATGATAGCCGTTGATCTTTAAATATAAATGGTTTGGATTGTTTTGCAGAGTGACAAGGCAAGGATAAGGGAAAGAATGAAAGGGAGTGTTAGTATGAATCCTTTGTCGAAGTGTACGAAAAAGGACCAATTTAGCTATGCATAACTAATAGCCCTAACAACAAAAGTGGTTGCCAATATCTTCAGATCGGCGGTTAGTTGAACAATAAAAGAGCTGCAAAAAACCAGATCTATGCATGGAAAGACATTAAGCAGTAAAAACAAGGGTTTTCTCCATATACCAATAGACAAGACAAGAACAATTTTTGAAAGAATTTTTGTATTAATTGGGCACCTGGGAGGAAAACAAGAAGGCATATCCAATTCTCCTCAGTGGGATGGGTTCTTGGAAGTCCTCAGCACTTCAGATCTAAGATTTCTCTCTCTCGTTGGTGTAGAAAACCCAATGCAAAGAATAGAGCTCAATGGGAGCTCACACAACAAATGATGGAAAAATGGGACCAAGTGTATAGATCCAGAGTGATCTAATAGGCAACAAAAGGTGAAGAATGGTAGAAAAAACCCTCCTATTTATAACAAAATATTGGGTCATTCTAGATCTTGGTGCATGATTAAAATAATGTTAACCAAATCTAGATCCACCTTTTATGGAATATTTTATTATATTTGTTGGAGGGAAAAGGTATTTGACTTGGGTAAAATCCCTTGATTAGTAAAAAATAAATAAATAAATGATTTATTTATCTTTTTAAGGAAGTGGTTGGAAGATAATCAAATAAATAATGATTTATTTAATTATTTGTGGGTGATTTGGTCATATTTAACAAGGAATATTATCTAAATAAGATTAGATAATTATTCCTAGAAAATAATAAGATAAATAAAGGTTTATCTAATTAATTTCTTTGTTTTTGGGTTAAACATGACTAGGAATAATAATTAAATTATGGTTTAATTAATTATTCCATGGGGAAAATTAAACAAAATAGGTTTGTTTAATATTTCCTTTTGGGGTTTCCTGTTTAGACCATAAACAACCTAATAAATGTGGTTTATTAAGTTATTTTACTTAGTGAAAGCAATTTTACTTAGGGTAAAATTGGTCTTACATGGTGTACTTGGGTCCATCTAATGATAATAGGTTAGATGACAAAAAAATGGTGTAACAGATTGCCCCCCAGCGTGCGAGTGTCAGGAGAAAATCGTATGACCGAAGTACGTTGTAAGAACTCAATCACCAGACAAAAAAAGGGAAGTCAGAGAGAGAAATGCAAGGTAGATAGTGTGCTGAAGAACTAGACCCTGAGGAGACGAGACTCGCAGGTGCAACAAGTCTCTTTTTATGAGAGGGTACCTGTGCTGAAGGCGGCGGGGGAGGCATACCTATGCCCGCCGAGACAAAGTACAAAATAATAGTGTGTCCAGTAAACAAGGGACCGAACCATAAAGTACAACCGGCATAAACATGAGCCAGATAAAAATACAATGAGGAATCCCACATACATGCTGTGCCTGGGATAACAGCCAGGACTTATACAATAATATCTGAGTACATGAGATACAAATACAACCCAAATGCCCCCTGTAAATGGGGAAGGGCTCACAAAATCTGACCGATACATGCAAATCAAAGGGGCGCTGCAAGTGGCTAAGGCCAACATCATCAAATATCTGGAGCTGCATCGAAGGCTGCAAGGAGGAGGTCATCCGGGCATGTGGGGGGCTACCTGCAGGGCCACCCCCTCATGAGGGTTGAGACATCTCACACACACCCGGGAATCATCAAGAGCTGTTGTTGTATCACCGAACCATCAAGTATACGGATCTCGGGCATGCTGAAAGGAGCTGGAGTGGAGAAACAATCAAGTCAAAGGGAAATGAGAGATCCCTTTGCCTGATCCGAGGTACCGAACAAGAGTGGAAGCTGGAACCAAGGTACACCGCCTAGACCGGACGGAATGAATGAGCCGATGTCGACAGAAAGAGTGTCCGCAAGGCGAGGCAATGAGAGATCCTCAACCAAGGCACGAGAGAAAAAGCAGAGTGGCGTTGGTACTAAAACCATTACGTAAAAAGGAAAGGACCGAGAAAGCACGTATTTACTTTCATATATGTTGCATGAATGACATGGCAGCGATTGACACAACATCATCAGGGATGGGGGATAGTGGAACTGAAGGTCATAATGTGCGACACAAGAGAGAGACCAAGAAATGAAGGATGGAGGGCTATAGTGGGGTACAAAGGGACTCGGTATAGACTCCATGGAGGGAATGATGACTCAACTTGGATGCTCTAAACAAGGGTGACTCGATGGTGCTGCCACACAGTAAAGGCCCAATGGGGGACCATGAAAACATGAGTACAAGGTGGGAACTCATGACGAAAATCGACACGAACGTGGACAAGTATGGAGGCGAAGTGGTGCCCCAAGTACGAGTGTCGTAAGTGAGGAGATTTGATTTAAAGGGGAGGTGAAGTGACCCTCCTTGGAAAAAATGGGTCTGGGTGAAGTAGAAAATCACAAAAACGGAAAAAGATGCTGGCTATCTAAAAGAAAATAAAACATGCATTTCAGAAGGGAAATGCTAAGGGTAATATTTCTTAAGATAGAGTTCATTGCGAGGATTAGGAAGGGGATTGCCTTCGAAATCCTCTAAGAGGTATGCCCCCTTACCGAGATCCTTACTGATGATGTAAGGGCCTAGCCATAATGAGTCAAACTTCCCATGACCAAGGACATCATGGGCCTGGTCATAGACTAGAACAAGGTCACCTTCGTGAAAAGTGCGAGGCTGGACTTTTCGGTCATACTGATCTTTGGTGCGATTCTTGGCCGCTTCCATGGTTTGCAAAGCAACACGGCAGTCTTCGGAAGCATGCTCAAGCATGATAAGTCGTTGTTCGAGAGGTTGGGTGTCAGGGAGAAGTTCGATGGCCAGATGTAGGGAATGAATTTCACACTTGATCGGTAATACTGCCTCCTCTCCAAAAACGAGGTGGAAAGGAGTAAACTCGGTGGCGGTTTTAACAGAAGTCTGATAGGCCCATAAAGTAGGGAAGAGCATGAGATGCCAGTTAGTTTTGTGCTTATTCATCATCCGTTGAAGCATATTCTTGAGGATTTTGTTGACTGCTTCAACTTGGCCATTACCTTGGGGGTGATAGGAGGAGGAATATTGGTGCTCAAAACCCAATAGTGAGGATAGCTCATGCCATATCTCATCTTCAAAATGTCTGCCATGGTCAGAGACCAGTTGTTTCGGAAATCCGAATCGAGCGATAACATGGTTAAAGAAAAAGAGGGCCGCGGTAGCTGCCGTGTTGTTAAATTTTGGCATGGCCTCGGCCCATTTTGTGAAATAGTCGATCGCCACGATGATATATTTGTGGTTACCAGTGGATGGCGGGCGACACTCCATAAAGTCGATGGCCCATTTACAGAAGGGACCAGTGGAGACGACCGGATGGAGGGGAGCTGGGGGAGCTTGTGCCTTAGGGGCGAAATGTTGGCAATTGGGACAGTGTTTGACTGCCTCAATGAAATCGCTGAAGAGGGAAGGCCAAAAATACCTAGCGCGCATGAATTTCTGGGCAGTAGAAAGACCGGAGAGGTGGCCACCGCAAGCGCCGCTATGGTAGGCATTAAGGACCTATTCAGCTTCAGAGTGTGTGAGACAACGACGAAGGACAGTATCAATCCCGTGACGATAGAGGTCGTCGCCGATAAGGAGGTATCGGGGAGCCTGGTGTCGGATACGTCGGCGAGCCTCACGATCAAGGTGGAGGGCGAACTTTTGGGTTCACAAGTAAATAAGAATATCGCCATACCACGGGTCGTTGGAAGTAATGGCAAATAAGTGTTCATCAGGAAAATCATCATTAACTGGAGGGTCTTGCGATCCAGTAGGTAATTCAGAAATGAGCTCAGCGAGGGCTAAGCCTTTCTTACTCTTTGGTGTGACAAATTCGAGGTCGAATTCCTGAACAATAACGACCCAACGGGCGTACTTCCCAGGGAGGATACGACGACTTAGTAGGAAAGCCATGGGGTTGGAATTAGTCACAACCTTGGTGGAGTGCATGAGGATATAATGACGAAGTTTTTGGATTGAGAACATGATAGCCAGTGCTAATGTTTCTTCATATGAGTAGGAAACAGGAAGCCCTACAAGGTTCTTACTGACGTAGTAAATCACATGCTTGATACCATTTTCATCTTCCTGGATAAGGACTCCAGCGACCGAATAGGTGGAAGTGGAGATATACAGGATGAAGTCTCGATCAAAGTTGAGAGGGCGGATCAAGGGAGCGAATGTGAGAGCCTGCTTGAGGGCATCGAAAGACTCATGAGCATAGGAATCCCAAAAAAATGGGATAGTAGATCGGAGGAATCTAAGGAACCCATGTGCGGTGGTGGCATAGTCAGGGACGAACCGACGAAGAAAATTAGCTTTGCCTTGGAGACTTTGGAGCTGGCGTAGGGTACGCGGAATGGGAAGTTCAAGAATGGCTTGAACTTTCAGATGGTCAAGAGTGATACCATCCTTAGACATGATGAAGCCTAAGAGACGACTGGCGGGAACGCAAAAGACGCATTTCAACGGGTTAAGGCGGATATTATACTTGTGACATTGGAGAAAAATGGTACGCAGATCGTGGAGGTGCTGCACCCGATGCTTAGAACGTGCAGTGAGGTCGTCTAAATAAGCAAGGATGATATGAGCTAAGTCATGGAAACAATAAGACATGGCCCATTGAAAAGTGGCGTCGGCTTTTCTAAGGTCGAAAGGCATGACCTGGTAAGCAAAAGTTCCCCATGGACTAATGAACGCGGTTTTTAGTTGATCAGCAGGACGGATAACAATTTGGTTGTATCCGGAGAAACCAAACATAAAGGATAGAACCTCATGCCCCGCACACTCGTCAATGATTTGGTCAATGAACGGTGTGGGAAAGTTGTCTTTGGGACAGGCTTTTTTCAAGTCGTGAAAGTCTGTGCAGACACGGATGGTGCCTTGTTTCTTGAGAACGGGAACTGGGTTGGATAGCCAAGTGGTGTATTCAATGGGGTAAATGAAACCAGCCTGCTTGAGCTTATCGATTTCGGATTTGATAGCGTCACGTCTGGAAGGATGAATGGGTCTCAACGTTTGACGGACCGGTTTGGCATTAGGCCATGTGTCGATATGGTGTTCAACAATGGCAGGATCGAGTTCGAGCATTTCAGAATAGGACCAGGCAAAAATATCGCAGAATTCTTTGAAAAGCTTGGTGTAAGCTTCAATTGCTTTCGGGGTGCATTGGGCACCCAAGGTGATATATTCTTCGATTCCTGGTTTGACTGAAATGTCAATTTTGATGGTAGGAGAGATATTGGCCATGTTTCCTTCTTCGAAAGCATCGGGTGAGGGGATGGGATTTTTGAACCAATCGACTGCATTGGGAATGAAGTCTTTGGTTTCCACAGCATATTGGTCATGGGACTGCTGTGGAAGGAAGCATGCGCGGTGCATATCGTCCCAAGGAAAGTCAGGGTTGGTCATGGCTTCCATAATGTCTTCATCGGACTGGAAGATGGGAAGACTGGAGGAAGAAGGGTCACTCGAGGAGGTAGTGATGTGTGACAGGTCATCTGGAGGAGAAGGGCTTAGATGCGCAATGTCAACAGATCCAAGGTCGACTGAGGAGGAACCGAGAGTATATGCAGGTTGAAGGTTAGGTGAACTATCTCGCAAGGATGACAATAGGTACAAAATGGTGGTTGAAGGCTCCATTGGTTCGATAGTGGGAGGAGGAATGTGAATGGTAGTAGGAATATCCTCTGGTCCTATTGAAGTAGGACTCGTAGACAAGTGAGAAGGTATCTTGTCCAAGGAGGAACGATACTCGTCAAGGCAGGGACAAAGGTGGGTGTAATGGCCGTGGAAATCGCACAAAGCACAAGGGTGGTTTGTGTGCAAGGTTTTGAGTTTCGGGATAGAGTCCAGGATAGTGACGTAGACTTCGGGGATGTCAGAGTCGGGAAACGTCTTGTTGACCAAGATCTTGAGGTGCGACAATTCGAGACACATATGGGTGGCGTGACCGACAATATCGCACAAAGCGCATTAGATAGCGGGTTTTGGCGGTCGCGGAGAGGTAGGGGTTGTCGGGGTGGCTTGGTCCTGATGGGTTGCCCCCTTACGAGCTTTTCCTTTCTTTCTCGGGGCTGGCACCACAGGGGTAGGGTCCTGGGGAGGTGCGGGGGGCATGGAGGAAGTGAGGGGGACCAGTTGAACCGGTGTCAAAGCAAGGTAGGGTTTGGGGTGACCGGGTGGGGTAGCGGCTGGAGGGTCAATGTACCATACGGGTATGCCCAAGGTCAGGTTAGGAAGAGAGAGGGTGGCCATGACTAGTACCGTGTACACTCCTGGTGGGGGAGCTAGGAACGGTATCTGTCCAGAGGGGTAATGGCCAGGTGGGATGGCTCCTAAATGGCTAAGGCCTGGAGGAACCGTGCCAGGAGGATACAGGGGCTCATGACTACCAACTGTAGGTGAAGGGCTAGAAGCAGGTTGCGGAGGGCACGGTTGCGGACTAGCCGAAGCAGGTTGCTTGAGAGCAGCCCAAGATGATTGCATCATGCAAAAATTCGATGAGCTGGGGTCAGAGATAGGAGGAGGAAGACCAGGGAAGGTTCTGAGCAAAGAGGAATATTTGTAGACGCCGGGGGAGACACTGGTCAAGGAGTCGACGGTTTGCTTGTTGGCTACAAAAGAGATGGTCGTCTCAGGTGAGGTCTGAGATTTTGGCTCATGATATGTCAACTGGTCAATGGTGACTATCTTTCCATTATGGGGGAAAGACATCTTGTGGAAAACCGCGGATGGGACAACAGACATAGCATAGGTGTAGCTTCGCCCCAATAGAATGTTGTAGTCTAGCGGGGCATCTATGACTTCGACATCAACGAAAACAGTCTTACCGGCGAGGGTGATAGGACAATTATGAAACAGGCCAATGGGCTGGAAGGCATGGCCGTCCCATGCTCGAAGGGTGATCATGGAAGGGGCCAACTCAGGGGATCCGAGTTGCTTCCAAACCGAAGCAAACATCACGCAGGTGGATGCCCCCTCATCAATTATACACCGGGAAATGTTGGCGTTCCGGATTTTGACTGGGATTTGGAAGGCGACGGAAGGAGGGAGAGGAGGATGGTCCGATTGAGTGGCGTTGAAAACAATCATTTGGTCATCAACAGGATCTACAGTGCCCACGGCAGATAGTAGAGCCTTCTTTTGGGAAGGGCATGACTGGAGGAGTTCCAGTGTGGAAATGGCAGCAGGAGATTGCGCCAAATCATCTACTATGCTATACGAATGAGCAGCTCGAACGGAAGCAGCGTTTCGACGTAAGGTTCCTTTAGGAATCTTGGTATGAACCTCAACTTTGGGTTGAGGGATATGTAAGGGACCACTGGATGTTGAAAGAGGCTCTGTAGAACCTGAAGAAGGAGGCTCGGGGACAGACTGAGCAGGAGGCTTGGGGTACTGGTGAGACCGAGTTTGAAGGTGAAGGTTGACGATTGGGGATGGATCAGAGGTCATCATGAGGATCTGGTAATAAGAGGAACCAGAAATGGAGGGTGGGGTGGAGACCCGCCTGTCAGGTGGTTGGGTAGCCACGAATCCTTGCTGAGGGAAAGGATCAGTAAACACAGCTGGTTGAGTAGTGGCAACATTAGGGGGAGTGTGAGGGGAGGCATGTTGTCTGCGCAATGTGGCTTGAGACTCCCACATCTGCCACATCTGTGGTAAAAGGGGACAATCGTGGGTGTAATGACCGTAAACACCGCAACACGAACAAGGCTTGTTGGTACGAAGAGGCCTATCTGGCTTGGGCTGAATGCCTTGTTGCTGGTTAGTAGTGTTAGGGTAAAAACCTTGAGGATTGGGTCCACGAGCACCAGGGGCAAATTGATTTGGATTTCCTCTCCGCCGTCTTTGAGAAGAAGGGGGATTAGTCACACCCTGCTGTGCAAATACTTGCCCTAAAGGGGGCTGTAGGTGCTGCTGCTGGGGTTGAGGAGGCAAGGGAGGTGGAAGTGCATATGCTGGAGGAGTTGGCACACCAAGCTACGGATAAGGGTAATGGTTAGGTTGGGCAACATTGAGGTAAGCAAGAGGTTGGGCAAAAGGAGGAGGCATGCCGTATCCTGGGTACATGCTACCGGGAGGGGGAAGAGTGCTAGAGGTGCTGGCCCCTCCGTGAGGGAGACCGTAGCCCATAGGAGGTTGAACATATGGATGGGAAAGGGCTCCAATGATACCGTCAGTGGAATGAGATGCCCCTGGGGCATTAGCGCCACCGGGCCTGGGGAGGTCAGGAAGGACGGTATAAACATAACCAGACTGGGCGTAGATCAGGTCATATTTCAAGGCTATTTGGAGGGCAGCTTCTTCGGTTTGAGGGAAATGGGAGGCGACATCTTTGCCGATGGGAGCTAGGAGAGAGTGAAGGAACCAGTCCATATAGATTCGATCTTCGAAGGGGGGAGCTCGACATAAGCTGCATCTACGTCGCCATTCCTGAACATGGGTGGAAAGGCGGGTCGAAGATGTTTGCTTAAAGGAAGTCAAGAGCTCCGTACCGGTATCGTATCGGAGAGGGAGCTGGAAGTAAGATAAAAAGGCTTGGGCAATGGTCACAAAGGTGGTATGGGAAGAGGTGGCTTGGTCGACATACCATTTAGAAGCTTCGTCGGTAAGCGTGCGTTGGAACAAACAAAGACAAATGGAGTCATCGGTAATGGAATTGGAGGAACACCACATGTGGAAATATTGGACATGATTGGTTGGATCTTCTCCAGCAAGGCCTTCGAACTTAGGGATGTCGGAGGGGAGCTTGGTTGGCATAGTAGGCCAACCAACATCGTGGCGGATAGGGTCATTGATCAACTGATTGAAATCGGGGAGGCTGAGGCCTGCAATGTATGGCAGCAAGGGTATGGTCGAGGTAGTCCCTGTGGCAGTTCCACTAGTAGTGGTTCTGGCATTAGGGCCTGGAGCACCGCTAACGTTAGGCCCTGGACCAAACATAGTGAAGGTGACAGGGGGAGAACCAAGAGGAGAAGGAGAACCCAATGAATCAGAAGAGGAGTCGGAGTGTGGACTCGGAGGAGGACTGGCTCGACGAGGGTAGGACGGAGCAGGTCAATCGACCGGAAACTGAGGGTGAAGGCCAAGAAGTCTCCGGGAAAGGCGCCTTGGGGGCGCAATGATGACGGGAAGAAGGAAACCGACAAGGGAAAAAAGGGACAGAATCAAGTGAGGTCAAGGGCAGAAAATGTGCAGTGACAATTGATTTTAGAGTCTTTGCCAGGCGGTGTTAACCAGGCGCTTCTTCACTTAGGGTCAGTGTGTGGTGTGCGTTAATTTTAATTTTTAAAACCCTTTTCATTTTGAGAGCAAGAAAAAAGTGTGCTGCGTAACTGAAAATAAATCTACAGAGAACAGTATATAATGCTAAAATAACAGAAAATTAACAGCTACTATTGCATCTATCTAACCCAAGAAGGCGGGTCCCTCAAAACTAGCCTAAAAAAGGGAAAAAATCTAGTCAAAACACATTGAAAAGAGGCCAATAGATCTAAGGTAGGGAGGGACAGGGATCTAAAGGATAAAGCTGCTGAAAAGAGGTGCAGATCACAGCCAAGAGACAGAGGCAAGGTGGCTGGAAAAAGGGAGGAAATCAGCAAAAAACGGAAAGGACAGGGAGGAGGTCCTAAAAATAGGTCCCAACAAAACGACAAGAGGTGATTTGAAAGGAAGAAAGGTTGATTTAAAAGGATCTGAGGAGGAGGTTTCAGATCTGAAAAAGGGAAGGCTGAAACTCTGAAAAATAGATGGCTGAAACAACTAAAAATCTTCCACAAAAAGTGGAGGGTACTAAAACCCTAGGGGGCTAGGTTCCCACTTAGATGAGTAAAAACAGATCAGAACTAGGTCAAAGAGGGCTAAGACAGAGGCTGGAAAACCCTGACAGAAGCTTCAGCAAAACCGAGAAAAATTGCAAAAAAACCACTGAAAAATTGGCAGGTCGCAGGTTCTGACCTGTTTTCAGTGCAGGTCGTAGAAAAGAGGCTGAAAAGTGCGACCTAGAGGTCCAGGTCACAGTTTTTGGGCTAAAAAGTGTGACCTCCCTTCCGGTTGTCTCGGTGGCAGATTTTCGGAAAAGTTGCTGTCTCAGTTGCGGCTGATGTCGCTTACCTGCGCAATAGGGCCAGAAACACACGGAAGTTAAAAATTTTAATTTTGTAGGGTTTTATGTGAGAAAAACAACATAAAAATAGGAAAAATAAACAGCTGAAAAGAAACCCTAGGGTCTGAAGTAGCTGGATATGCAAGAATATGAAAAACGACAGCGGTCATAATTTAAAACCTGTGTGGAGTCGCCATTTGTTAGTATGAATCCTTTGTCAAAGTGTACGAAAAAGGACCACTTTAGCTACGCATAACTAATAGCCCTAACAAAAAAAGTGGCTGCCAATATCTTCAGATCTGCGGTTAGTTGAACAAGAAAAGAGCTGCAAAAAACCAGATCTATGCATGGAAAGACATTAAGCAGTAAAAACAAGGGCTTGCTCCATATACCAATAGACAAGACAAGAACAATTTTTGAAAGAATTTTTGTATTAATTGGGCACCTGGGAGGAAAACAAGAAGGCGTATCCAATTCTCCTCAGTGGGATGGGTTCTTGGAAGTCCTCAGCACTTCAGATCTAAGATTTCTCTCTCTTGTTGGTGTAGAAAACCCAATGCAAAGAAGAGAGCTCAATGGGAGCTCACACAGCAAATGATGGAAAAATGTGACCAAGTGTATAGATCCAGAGTGATCTAATAGGCAACAAAAGGTGAAGAATGGTAGGAAAAACCCTCATGTTTATAACAAAATATCGAGTCATTCTAGATCTTGGTGCATGATTAAAATAATGTTAACCAAATCTAGATCCACCTTTTATGGAATATTTTATTATATTTGTTGGAGGGAAAAGTATTTGACTTGGGTCAAATCCCTTTATTTGTTAATAATAAATAAATAAATGATTTATTTATCTTTTTAAGGAAGTGGTTGAAGGATAATTAAATAAATAATGATTTATTTAATTATTTGTGGGTGATTTGGTCATATTTAACAAGGAATATTATCTAAATAAGATTTAAATAATTATTCCTAGAAAATAACAAGATAAATAAAGGTTTATCTAATTAATTTCTTTGTTTTTGGGTTAAACATGACTAGGAATAATAATTAAATTATGGTTTAATTAATTATTCCATGAGGAAAATTAAACAAAATAGGTTTGTTTAATATTTCCTTTTGGGGTTTCCCGTTTAGACCATAAACAACCTAATAAATGTGGTTTATTAAGTTATTTTACATAGTGAAAGAAATTTTACTTAGGGTAAAATTGGTCTTACATGGTGTACTTGGGTCCATCTAATGATAATAGGTTAGATGACCAAAAAATGGTGTAACAAGGAGGAAGGGAAAGGTGGGGGCTAGGGCTAAGGTTTTTAGCACTGAGTCGTGGGAGTTAGGTCACATGACAGAAAAAGGGACTGGGGGCTAAGCCGGAAGGGGCTAAAGCATGTGTTACAAAAAAAAGGGTGCTTTTTAGGCCAACAAAAGGTTTTTTATGGGTTTTAAAGTTTCCGATAGGCAAAATGGGGTGATTTAAACAAAAAAAAAGGGTTTTTCATGAGTTTAAAAGGGATTTTCGAAAGTTTTAAGGATAATGAAGGGTAAATGAGAAGAAGAAAAGGAAATTTTTAGGGGAAAAATAAGGTTGAATAAGGGAAAATAATGAGTGAAAAAGGCTTTAGAAAATGATGGGAAATGGCCTAAGAACAATATTTTTGAATATCAACATGGCTTCTTGGTGGATTTTTTCAATGAAACAATAGTGAAGATTACTTCTTTGAGCTTGGATAGCATCAGAAGGCTTCAAGAGTGAGAAATTTTCTGTGAAAATGATCTCTTGAAGGCTCAAGACTTATTTTTAGCCATCATTTGCTCTAACAAAATTTAGTGATGGCTAACACTCTCTATCCATATCCACTTATCCACCGATGGATGCCTCCTACCATTCCCCATCTTGGTACTCCTCCAAGGAAGATTACCATCCTCCCATATCAGATTTTTCTCCTTGCATTCCATGGGATGCTAAAATGAAACTCCTTGGAGACCTCCTAGAGAAGATGTCTCACCGATGATCATCTTGAAACCATAGGGATACAAGGGGGATGAAGGCAAAGCCTCCTTGTTGCTACCTTTTTACAGTGTTGTAACCCTCCTCCAGGGTGTTTTGGCTATCTCATGTCTCAACTCCTGAATGAAAATTTGATTCTACATGAATTTGTTTAGAGAAAAGTTCACTCCATCCTCCAAGTTCATGACTCCCTCCAAAAGATCACACTCCAACCTCAAGGGTTGTGCGAAAATCAACAAGAGTCCATGAGAATGATGGTTCATATGCTTCTTGAACCATTCAAGCTTGCACAACGCAGTGCAATCCTGTTTCTCTACCTCAGCAATAATGTTTGATTCTGGGCCATACGAAGACACAATTCCACAATTTTTAGAAATATTTGTTGCAATAAGTAAAAGTGGAAATCTCTCCATACCTTGGTGAGATATGGGAACCTCTTGTAGAGCTAAAAGGGCTCCTCCCTCCAATGTGATGGCTGCCCTAACTACTAATGTAGAAGGCTGCTCTCCCAAGGCTGTGGTAGCGCTGGTACATGTCTCCTCCCATGGTGGTGTGGATCCCCTCTCCTCTGATCTTTCTCCATCAAAGGTTCTGATCAGCTCTTGAGTGAACTCAGAAAAAGAAGTCACTCTTGTGTGGCTTAAGTGACTGCACCACCAAGCATTGGCTTCACCCTCCAGGTGCAGCGCTGCAACTTCTGCTGCCTCCCTCTCTACCGCTGGATGAATTAGGAAGAATGCCTCAAGCTTCCTTGCCCAAGCTCTTTCTATACTTGACCCATAAAATTTAGACAATAGGAATCTATTGCCTTTAATTTCCCCTTAGCTACAGGGTCTTCTCTCTTCTCTCAGTTTAATGAACTGAGGAAAATCTAGGGTCCCTTTGAAAGCCCTAGGTTGGCACTTGTATTCTGCCAAATACCCACTCAGGATTTCATGCTCTAAGTGGTGTCCTTTCTCTCCAATTCCTCTATGAGAACAGGAAGTGCATGCATCTTCTTCTGCCTCCTGAAACCTTCTAGAGGTCTCACTACAACTCTCTCCTCCTTAAAACCCTCTTGGAGTTTCAATGTATTTCTCTTCTTCTTTCTTCTTAGATTTGAAAATGGATGAGTAAGCTCATCCTCTCCATAATTTTCTTCTCCTCTCCTTCTTATTTTCTCGTTGGATCTAAAATCCACAGGCTGAGCCAAGATGGTAGCTTTGATACCACTTTAATATCTCGAATTGGGAACAGCTACACTATTGGGAATAATTTGAGTTATTACCAATGTGGAGCTTCAGCAAATCATGAGCACGGAAATGTAGAGTAGCTCATTAGATTTGAAATAATATCATACCAGCGTATGAAAGGACTTCAGCAACAAGATGGCCTATATTCTCCTGCCCAGGTGGGGAAATGCAGCAATATAGGGCATAAAAAAACTATCTTTAGAAAATTACACAATAATAGGGGATATTAGGACTTAGATCCCTTATTTTAGACAATATACAACCCACTTGCAAAATTGGAGGTGAAACAAATGAAACTAGCTACCTTAAACAGATCTCCCCGACTCAATCTTGCTTATAAACACCATGATCCCATGACTTCTCTACAACAGAATTTCTGAATATCGTGAGAGCGTAATTCCCATGAGGGTTTATATATAAACTGATGAAAGAAGACTGATATGGAGATTTTATTAATAAAATAATAGAGAAATGGAGGTTTAACTTCTTTTACACCAAGAAAAAGACACCCAGCAAGGGTTTCCAACAATATACATGTACAAAAAGTAGGACTGTAGAAAATAACATAGTCTACTGAAAATTTGCATTAAACATGGCTGAAGATCACATATAAAAGTTTAATAATATATTAAATAGCCCTAGGCCCTCTTATTAGAACTCCCGGAGGGAAATAAACACCTCCTCCTCAAATAATAGGACAAAACAACAATGTTTAACCCAGAAACAATGCCCCTGCAGAAAAGGACGCAGTTTCTGAAGTTGTCTGCATTTTAGATGTTACTGGCTAAGTGGACTTAAGCAAAATGATGAAATGGAAGCTCAGATCTTTCCCTCTTGATCCCTTAAGCAAGTTGATCCAAAGAGAGGATGGAATTCTCACACGAGAATTCTTTGCACTAAGCAGTGCAAAAACTCCAACTAAATAGCTGAAGCATGCAAATAGTCATAAGACCAAAGATAGCTGAATAATGAATGATCTCTTTGATGCTATGCCCTCCTTTTTATCTTTGGTGAGCCTCCTCATCCTGGACCCCACACATTGTTGAGGTGACTTCCTAGTGAAGATTCCTCCTTCAAAATTGCGCTGCCCTAGTTGGCTTCCCTCCTCTTTGTGGCAGCGCTGTTGACTTGGTCAACTAAATAATCAACCTGCAATGCCTCTTTCCACACTAAGGGATCTTCAATCCAGTTCTAATATGTGTGTCTAGGCTGATCCTTGTTCACATTGAGCTAGTTTACTTGGGTGATTTCTTCCTCCTCAAGAATGCATGTTGACTTAGTCAAACTTGACTATGTCCTCATCTATTTTGCTCTTGTTCACACTTGGAAGTGTAAAACCAACTCCTAAGGTGATCTCCTTTCTTACTAAGGTGGAATTTATTCATATATTTATTTTTCATGGACCTCCTTTCCCATTTATTCCTCTCCTAAGTGAAAGCATCAAAATCTAATATTCCAATTTACTTGTGTGCAAATTTTGGAATATTACATAATCAGCGAAACCATAAGGAGGTTATCACATGCTTTTCAGGTGGTAAATTTTTTTCTTTCATATGCACGTGATAAAATGAGAAGTTTCCACGTCAAAGAGGGCATAATGGGAAAAATAACCTATTGCACGTCCATTTTGTATTTGAGTGGACGATTAGCTTTGGTGCGCGATATCAATCTAGGGTTGTTAGATCTGTGGCTCGAGCGTAAAGGATTGAGATTTAAAGGAAAGTTGTGGCTTAACAAAGGTGGGACCGAGATCTCTTTATGCGGGGTGGTGGTTAAAAATTACGTTTTAAACCTTTATGAAATATGAACAAAACAAAGGTTTTACACACGTAATTCGGGGTTTATGTATAGTTTAAATATGTCGTGGGTTAATAATATGAAGCATGAGGCTTCATATAGTATGGTGGATATGGATAATGGCGGGTTAAAGTTTATTTGAAAAAAACCTTTTAAATCAAACTTTGGGTTAAATTTTATGAGGGGAAGGGTTAGTATTGCGGGGAAGGCTTGATATGTGCGGTTGCAAAGGCGTGGGGTTTTTGCCTTTTGAACCTTTATAGAAAAACTTTATTTGGTTTAAAACTTAGGATAAAAATTTGATGTGCGGGGGAATATGTTTAGTTTTGAACATATGTATGGGCACGGGGTTTATTTTATTATATAGTTTTAAACCACTAAAAGGTCTATAACCATAGGGGGCGAAGTATTTCATTAAGGTTAGCTTTAGACCAAAGGGTGCATTTTTTGGGTTTTTTAATTTAACATGTGGATAATATCTTTGGTCTAAAAACTTTGTAATAGTGGGTTTTTGGGGCTATTTAGATATAAAGGGATTTATATAGATAGGATAAGGTATTTTTAGGGAATTAATAAAGTAAGTTAGAAGTTAATATGACAAGGGGAAATAGAATACACAAAAATACACTAAATGACTAAGTAAAGTGAATGAGATAAGGCAAAGCTTTTCTTTCATGATTTCACTATTTTACTTAGGATAGAGTGTTTTTTGAGGGTTTTTTTATGCTTTATGAATGAAGGAAGTTAATTATATGGGATTTTAGGTTTAATTAAGTAAGAAAGAGTCCTTACTTAGGAAAATGAGTTCGAGGGATAAATAATGGTAAAGGGGATTTTATATAAGAACTCAACATTTTCCACTATCCAGTCATCGAGCCTTGGGTTCGGTCCCAACAAAATTCAGAGAAATGCTCTGAGCCTTTTTGACTGGTAGTATAGAATACTGAACACTCTACAGGGAAAGGGAAATTAGTGATTTTTTTCCCGGTGATGAATATTACATGCTTTTTCCCACTTCTTTCTACCTACCCAACATTACTCTAACATTGTTTCGTCCTTTTGGCAGGTGCATTTAGGCTTGCAACCTTGAAACATTTATTCTTTTAAAAGAAAAAACTATCTAATTCTACCTTATTTCATCCGAGGTCTTAGATTAAACTGATGAGCTCTTCATTATTCTCTACCTATCTACTGATTTGTCAGGATTAAACAGTCTGACAACACTTTATTCACTATCTAAAACATGAAAATTGAAAACATGAAAAGTCAAGTTTAAACAGTTTAACTCATCATGGATTACGTAATTTATTGACACTCTGCCATAATAATTTTCAAAAAGTAAAAATTAGTGGCATTTGGCCTTGCACATTTTCATGTTTTATTTTCATCTTTTTCTTTTTGGGGTCTATATTTTTTAAGTCCTTTGATCTTTCTTTTAGGATTTTTTACCCTCTTTTTGATTTTTTATTATTTTATTATTTTTATTTTTTTCAAAATATGGGAAAACAACTTGCAAAAAGCAAGGTATGTACATATTTTACAAGACTATCAAAATTCAATTCAAAATTATGAATCCTATATTTATAGAACCCTAACATTCTTAAACACTTTTTGGAACAAAGACTATCTTCAGAAGAGCAGCAAAAATGAGTCACAAAGATGTTGGGTTATGACTTTGAAATAATCTAAAAAAAAGGGAAGCTAGATGTTGTTGCAGATGCACTCTCAAGAAAGAATGAAGAGGTTGAAGCATTTCTTTGTGCCATTTCTATTATCCAACCAGATTGGATAACTGAAGCAAGAGATGAATGGAAGAATGACGAAGAAGTGTGGACACTCATTCAAATGTTGCAGCAAGATCCTAGTACATTTGATACATTTAGTTGGAAAAATGATTCCTTATGGTACAAGATCGCTTATACCTTTGTAAGAATTCCCAACTAAAACAAAATATTCTTTTGTAATTTCACACTTCTCCTTTAGGAGGACACTCGGGATTTTTAAAAACTTACCACAGGGTGAAGAAAGAATTTTTTTTGGATGGCCTTAAATCTAATATTCAAAAGTTTGTGGCGAAATTTTTGGTTTTCCAGTAGAATAAAGTTGAGACAATTAAGACCCCGGGTCTTCTACAACATTTATCCATTCCAAGTCAATGTTGGGAGGAGATTTCAATGGATTTTATCACAAGTTTGCCTAAGTCCGAAGGACAGAGTGTCATCATGGTGGTAGTTGATAGAATTACCAATTATGCACACTTTTGTGAATTATATCATCCATTTAAAGCAATTACAGTTGCTACTAAATTTATGGACACAATTAAAAAGCTACATGGAAACCCAAGGGTAATTGTGAGCGACAGAGATCCCATTTTTACTGGAAATTTTTGGACAGGGTTATTTTCTTGTTTGGGTACTCAATTAGCTCATAGCTCATCTTATCATCCTCAATCCGATGGTCAAGCTAAGATAGTAAATAAATGTTTGGAAGTATATCTTTGTTGTTTTGTATCTGATAAACAAACACAATGGGTCAAGTGGTTACCTCTCGCTAAATGGTGGTATAACACTTCCTTCCATACTGCAAAAAAAATTACCCCATTTATGGCACTTTATGGATATCATCCACCATCCATCACATCATCTTTAAGATAAAATTCGAAGGTTCAAGAAGTGGAAGATCACATCGAGCATCAACAAGAAGTCTCCAACTCTTAAAGGATAACTTGAATTTTGCACAAAATCGAATGAAACAACAGGCAGATCAACATCGTAGCAAGAGAATTTTTGATGTAGGAGACTGGGTATTTTTAAGGCTACAACCATACAAACAAATGTCCCTCAAGAAAGCTAAGAAGGATAATAAATTATCACCAAAGTACTATGTTCCTTACAAGGTGTTGCAAAATATTGGTACTATGGCATACAAATTGGAGCTTCCTACTTCTTCACGAGTGCATCCAATTTTCCATGTTTCGTGCTTAAAGAAGGTTATAGGTGAAAATCTTCCAGTTCAAACAATATTTCTAGAACTTGATGAGGAAGGAAAAATCATATTGGAACCTTAAGCGGTCTCGGAAATAAGAACTCGACAGCTACGGAATCGATTAATTTCAGAGTATCTCATCAAGTGGAAGAACTTATCCACTGAAGATTCTACATGGGAGGATGAGAATTTTATACAGAAGCACCCAGAGCTACTCAAGCGTTGAGGACAACACTTTTTTCAAGGAGAGGGGCATGTTAGGTCCCTATATTACTACTATAGTCCCTTATTGTTGTTAGTGTAACCCCCTTATTGTTATTATTGTACCCTGGTAACCCCCATATTGTTATTATTGTGCCCTTAAATTATTATTTTTAGGTCGGCTAGGATTAATTGTGGCCCCACTAGGATTACATTGTGGCCCCATGGACTCCTATATATATAAAGGAGGTTTTGTAATTTGTATCATCCAAGAATTGTTCATTCATGTAATGTATTGGAGGTTTCCCCCTCGAAGTGGCTTATTTCTAAGGCGTTGATATCTCTTTTCTTCTATTTTTGGAGCTAGTTTCACAACATCATGCTTGCGATTACCAATTAAATGATAATGTTATGAAACGCAATGGATAACAGGAAAATGAAAATTCTGTAAATAAACGTATAGCACAAAAGTAGCAAGAGAACCCCCAGGGTTGGGCCTGAAGCGTCTAGAAGCCTACTGCTAAGGAATACTCATAATTTTTTTAATCCTAAAAACTCCAAATTCTTCAATAATCCACAGAGAAATACATTAGCACAAACTTGACGATTCTGTCTAAATACATTTATTGTAGGAAGATTATAATACAGTAACTTTCCCTCATCTTTTGCACCTTCGGACTTTTATAGCTTAAAAGCGAATTCAAAAGTAGTAACATATCCTTCTTATTACGAGAACCTGCTCCTTCGTGGCTATCGATTGAGCACTACAAGAGTAAGCGTGCCTCTACATATTCCATTGATTCATAGGAGCCAATACGATTCTGTTCACCTTTGTAATATTCCGAAATGGAAATCAGAAGATTTTTCTCCACTGAAATGTTCCTTAGTCGGAAATATGAACAAGGCTATTTCAGAGATGAACTGAGTGGGAATTTACCAGATATTTCACCTCTAAAAAGAGGATGAGATCCAGAGGCTAGCTGGCCCCTTCTCAAGCTCTGTCTATAGCTATGTAAATATTCTTCCTTGGGAAAATTCAGGAAGCAAGAAGTAAAAATGCATTTCCAGCCATGCATGCAATAAAATACTGAAATGAACTCTTGGATCCCATATATACATCAATAAAAAATCTAAATCCAAGGATAGAGCTGAAACAAATCAAACTGGGTGGGCTAAACAAATCTCCCACTACTAGTATTGCCAGAAAATGTTAAAACCCCAAGACTGCAAAATACCGAAGTTGCTGCTTGATGGATTGTGCAGTCTATGAAAGGGTATATACTTATAAAATGAAGGAAACAATAGATATACTCATATATTAATAAAAAATTATCAAGTAATGAGATCTAGTCTCCTTATACAAAAAGCAAGATAACCCGGCAAGGGTTTCTTGTCAAACTCTCTGAGTACAAAATGTAATATTCAGAAATATCTAAATACTCACTAAAACATGAAGCATGAGAGTGCAAGAGGCTGATAGAAATCTGATATGATGCATATCCTTCAAATGCTTCCTCCCATGAGAGAATGAACCTCTCAATCACAAGGAAAAACCACAAAGAAGCCACCAAACCCTGCAATGAAATTTGCCTCCCAAAATAACGCAATCCCCAGCTAAAACTGCACTGGAAAATTTGAGAAGAGTGTGTTCTAATACCACTAATATTAAATATGCTCCAATACCCTCCAAAAATATCTCTGGATGAAAGTAAATCTCCCTCCAGCAAAAGATTAGCTCAGAAAGTGGGATTTCAATCCCTTCCACTGCTGCACCCAACAACACTACACAAACTCCGGAAAAGTTGTGCTGATGAAGATGGTTGAAGCTTGGCATGAAAACCTGAGGTGGAATGTTGAATACAAACTCTCCCAATGATCTCCTCAAAGGAAAGAGGTGGGATTCCTTCCCGAGAACACCCAAGTGCTAAACAGCATTGCTACTCTACTAAACAGCAAGAGTAAGAAAATGTTAAGAGAGACATGAATAATGATCTAGAACATGAATAAAAATGCTCCCATCCTCTTCCTCATATAGAATACGAGTTTTCTTCTCCTTGGGCCCACCCAATTAGGTCTTCTCTATCCAAATATGCTCTTCCCTCCAAAATTGCGTTATTCTTCTTAGGGTTTCTTCTCCTCCAAGACTGTGCAGTTGACCAAGTCAAAGCAGCTACATTTTATCCTTGTTCACACATAGAGGTGTTTTATTGAGCTTGAAAGAATGTCTCCTTTCACACTTAGAGTGATTTTATCCTCCTTAGGAGACTTATGGGCTTTTCTACCCATTTATTTTCCGATTATAGCTACTGCTAACTCTAATGTTCCATTTAGCTTGGAAGCTAAAAATTTGGAACATTACAGTCCTCCCCTCCAAAATATTTGCTTTTCCTCAAGAAAATTCATAAGGAGAGCAAAATATCTCCCCTCCTCCTCATTTGGCCTCCATCAATAGCCTCTATTACTACGTCAAGAGAATCTGCAAATAAATTGTCATCCAATGCTTCCTCCCTAGGGTGCAAAACCAAAGTGTCTGCATCAATCAAAGGTGGAAAGTGTGAATGGAAACATGCTAGTTGTCGCATGGCCTCCACAAAGTAGGAGTGACGAAAAAAATGGTGAATGAGTGCCTCCCTCATCCACGCAATCATCCAAATGAAGTGAGTCACCCTCTGACATGGTAACTCATGAAAATTCTCTTCCACCTTATGCTCCTGAAATGAAGGTGGGCTGAATAAGTGAACATGATAAGAAAGAGGGCCTATCCCATGCTATCCTCCTCTCCACTCATGATAAGTGTAGAGGGTATGCTGATATTGGGCTGAAACATGATTGCCCTCTAATGGCAAGAAGAAGATTGAGCCTCCAAAGGCTCTTCCTCCAAGATCATGAGTCATGCCAACCCAAACCATTCCATTCAAGATGAATGGCACATCATCACCACATGACATCCAAATCAGAAAATTTTTTAAGGTTATGTGCAAGTTTGGATGATGCAATGGTCTCTCTGGTGGATACTACGCAGTTCTCCCAACTACTTCTTGAGAATGTCATATGGCAAGTGTTCCTCCAACAAGTTACAAACTGAATATGTATGTTCTCCCAACATGTGGAAGTAATCATAAATGTATATCAGCTGCACATATATAAAATAATAGTACACCTGCCCAATGTCATGTATAGATGGGTTACTATCATCATAAACATTGGCACTAAAGTGACCATGAAATGCAAAAATAATCTTGCTCTTTTGGGGATCAATGCACTGTGAAAACATGGTGAGAAAGTACAAATACTCAATAGAGTAATCAACAAGTACATAAATGCATTCTCTACCATACATAGTGAGTGGAATGAAAGTGAGATCCTCCAATAAGTTCTCCCATGAGGGTATACTCATAAAAATCTGCAAGAAGAAGGGATTCCTCCTCCCTTTGGAATATCTCATCCATAAGAACATGCTCCTATGTGACAGTGTTGTAGGCTATTGTAATAAGGCTCCATGACTTCTCCCTTTGAAATTCCACATGCCAAATCCATCCACCATTATTTTGCTATGTGAGAAGATCTCCTTCCAACTTGGAAATCTCTCATGATCCTTCAATGCTAAAGGGTAGCCTCCTTGCACCATGAATGTGCCTTTCTTCTCTTCGAAAATATCATGGAAAGTATGGGAAGAATTTTTCCCATACTCTCCCAAGTGCAACCATAGCAACAACAACTTTTTTTGCTACCTCACCTCTCCGTCATACAAGCTTCCTCCGAACCAAAACACATTAGCAATACATGGAAGCATGATACAATAAGAACTAGTTGCCAAATGACAACCGGAGAGTGAATCTTGGTCCCTCTCATGGAACCAGCGCAGTGCACCCTTGTCCTACATCAGAATAAGAATTAACAAGTGCTTTACCAGCCAATTGTTTGCTGCCATAGTCATCTCATAAGATGAAAACATAAAATTACAATTTGGTGTCATTGGTGCACACCAAGAGACATATGGCTTCCCCCACAACTCATAACAAAGATAGCCAAGATCAATGCTACAAGCAGTTGCAAGTACATCATCATATAATATGTAAGAATAAATATTTCTTCTTGTTACACCATGCTGCTCAAATAAAGGGAAGGACTACAATACAAAACATGAAAGGATACCTCCTCCATTATGTACTTGAGATCTTGAGCTGAAATGGCTTAACTAGAAATTCTCCCTCACTCCCAATGAGTAGGAAGGTAGTTGTGACATCCTCTCTATCACCATCCTGGCTATGCATCTCTCCATATGCTGATATATGTCATGTTGGATGCCCTCCCAAGTGAACTCCTCCATCAACTGTAAATATGCATCAAAGTGCATAGAAAAGAAGTCCTCATGTGTTGCATGCAGCAGTCTCTCCTTGAGACAAGAAGATCTAGTCAAGAAGATCCTTCCATAGGAATAGATGACCACATCATCTACCATGTATCTATCATCTCTATCCGAGTCATCAAGAATAATGCATGCACCAAGATCCTTGGAGTACTCCACTAAAATCTGAGACCTCCAATAAGGATCATTCCTCCTCAGTGACAGCGTTGGTGATTTGGCATGTGAAGCTCCACTCATGCTGCTGCCTGCTACTTTGACATCCCCCATGCCAAATTTCTCATCAAAACTCTTCACCCCTCCAAAATCCAAAATTGGTGAACCCAAAGACAAGACATCTCTCATCAAATGAAGATCAGGTGGCCTCCCAGGTGGAATGTCTCCATATAGTGAGAGATCAATGTCAAGAGTAGACTGTATAGATGATTGGGCAACCTTGCCCTTTCCCTCACTGCACAAATCAGCCTGCCTCTTCCTTGCATTAGCTTTATGAAACAAAGAAGGGTGTATGCTTCTCATCAATTGATGTTTCTCTTCCTCCTTCCAGCTGCAATGTTGCACAATCATGTTGTTCACTAATTGTGCTCGGACCTCTATGTATGAGATCCTAGGGACTTCCTTGCAAAGAAGAAAAAATCCCTCCTATGGGAGAATGTGATCCTACCTCCTCTGCATGAGGCACTGGATGTGCTCTAGATATGACAGCACTGTTTCCCTCTTCTCCAATAATGTGTGTGGGAAACCTCCCAACAATTTGATCCCTTTGTGAAAAAGAGACCGCCATGTCCTCTTGTTCAAGAATATGAACTGAAGTTCTTGCCTCTGGAAATGTGAAATGCAAGATGTCAGCTCCATTCCTCCATCTCAAGATGTATCTGGGCTCTTTACTGCGTTGTGCACTATGGTTTGCAGCTGCATGCTTCTCCTCACCATGTGAAAATCTAGATTCTGCTCTAGATTCATCCTCCTTTGGAGTTACCATCTCCAATATTGTGTTCTTCATCTCTTCTTGAAATCTTTGTATAAATTATGGAAGAAGCTTTGTCAGCTTATCTTCCCTTCCTTTTGCACATGCTGAAGCTTTCTGGTTTTTTTCCACCTCTTCTTTCTCTGAAATGCAATGGCTTGAGATCTCATTGCAACCTCTTCTCCTTTGAGACCCCCTTGGAATCTCAATGCATTTTCCCTCTTTTTCTTGGGATCTAAAGATGGATGAGAGTAAACTCATATTCTTCATCCTTGAGCCCTCTGCTTCTGAATTTCTAACTTCACAGGCTGAGTCAATTTCGAAGCTCTGATACCACTATAGTATTCCGAAATGGAAATCAGCAGATTTTTCTCCACTGAAATGTTCCTTAGTCGGAAATATGAACAAGGCTATTTTAGAGATGGAATGAGTGGGAATTTACCGGATATGTAACCTCTAAAAAGAGGATGAGATCCAAAGGCTAGCTGGCCCCTTCTCAAGCTCTGTCTATAGCTATGTAAATATTCCTCCTTGGGAAAATTCAGGAATCAAGAAGTAAAAATTCATTTCCAGCCATGCATGCAATAAAATATTGAAATGAAATCTCGGATCCCATAGATACAACAATAAACAATATAAATCCAAGGATAGAGCTGAAACAAAGCAAACTGGGTGGGCTAAACAGATCTCCCACTACTAGTATTGCCAGAAAGTGCTAAAACCCAAAGACTGCAAAATACCGGAGTTTCTGCTTGATGGAATATGCAGTATATGAAATGGTTTATACTTATTAAATGAAGGAAAAAATATATATACTCATATATTAATAAAAAATTATCAAGGAATGAGATCTAGTCTCCTTATACAAAAAGAAAGATAACTCGGCAAGGGTTTCTTGTCAAATTCTCTGAGTACAAAATGTAATATTCAGAAATCTTTGAATACTCACTACAACATGAAGAATGAGAGTGCAAGAGGCTGATAGAAATATGATCTGATGCAGATCCTTCAAAGGCTTCCTCCCATTAGAGAATGAACCTCTCAATCACAAGGAAAAACCACAAAGAAGCCACCAAACCCTGCAATGAAATCTGCCTCCCAAAATAACGCAGTCCCCAGCTACAACTGTGCTAGAAAATATGAGAAGAGTGTGGTCTGATACCACTGATCTGAAATATTCTCCAAGACCCTCCAAACAAATCTCTGGATAAAAGGAAATATCCCTCCAACAAAAGATTAGCTCAAAAAGTGGGATTTCAATCCCTTCCACTGCTACACCCAGCAACACTACAAAAACTCTGACAAAGTTGTGCTGATGAAGATGGATGAAGCTTGGCCTGAAAACCTGATGTGGAATATTGAATAAAAACTCTCCCAATGAGCTCCTCAAAGAAAAGAGGTGGGATTCCTGCCCGGGAACACCCAAGTGCTAAACAACACTGCTACTCTGCTAAACAGCAAGAGTAAGAAAATGTCAAGAGAGACATGCATAATGATCTAAAACATGAAGAAAAATGCTCCCATCCTCTTCCTCATATAGAATATGAGTTTTATTCTCCTTGGGCCCACCCAATTCAGTCTTCTCTATCCAAATATGCTCTTCCCTCCAAAATTTCGTTATTCTTCCTAGGGTTTCTTCTCCTCCAAGACTGTGCAGTTGACCAAGTCAAAGCATTTTTGGCTTCTCTGTTCTGAGGTGTTTTGTGAAGCTTGAAATAAACAGTCCTTTCACACCAGTGTTTTTATCCTCTTAGGAGACTTATAATGAGGCTTTACCCATTTGTTACCGATTATAGCTAACACTAACTCTGTGTTCCATTTGGCTTGAAATGCAAAATTGGAACATTACAACCTCTTCTATTGTACGGTATCCTAGTCAAATTTTCCTATTTTTCTTCCCTATCAATAAAGACAACGAAAAATCAGTTTTTACATTATTAAACACTCCTTTTATCACTAATTCACTCTACCTTATTTTTGCATTATTTTCCTTTACTTTATTGCTAAGATGAAGGGAAAATATATAAAATTAAATGACAAATCATCGTAAAGATGGGGGTGAAATGTACCTTCTTCTTGGCCCAAAAACAAGCACACATCAGTAAAACTTAAAGCACTAAAAAATAAAGAAAATTTCCCAAAAATTTTGCAAGCGCGCCTATTTTTATCATAGACGCGACAAGGGCATGCCCAAATTTAGAACATGCACGATAATTGCGCACAAAACCTTATTTTTTCTTGCAATTTGTGTGCCTATACCTTGATGCTTCGCGCGGTCGAAAAGCTAACCCTAGGATCCAGCCATCTGTACTTGATTTTGCTTATTTTTCTTGAAAAAAATTAAAATGCAGGATGTCATGGAGCCTACCTGGCTAAAAAATCGCTAGTCCTTGGTACTCAAGCTCACCGCAATGGCAAGAATAGCTCCGCAGAAGCCTATGACCTCTCAAAACCTCAAGTGCTCGATAGACACAAATGAACTAAATTGAGCCATATTCACCTATATGTCGCCCTTTTCAAAAACTTTGGAGGACCATAACAAGAGCTCAAAAGGCCCAAACACTGAACCAAAAGCAACAATGTTATCAACACTCCATAATGCCCAAGGGCGGTGTCACACATTCGCACCCCCGAAAAAATAATTTTTTAGCGCCGACAGGTATGCACTCTCTCATATGCTTTTTTAAAACACATGTCTTTCAATAATATTTGGATAAGGAAGGTTTTTTCACTTGGGGTATTTGTTTTTGCAAGTAGTGTGCAAACCATCCATCAGTCCATCCACCAAAAGTTCCATAGCAGGTATCATTCTACCCTCAACATGATAGAGTCCCATAAAAACTCTGCACATCTTGACATCATTTATCCATAATAAATTAACCATAGGTTCTAAGCATCCGGCCATTTTTATCATCATCGCACCTTGCACATGATAAAAATCCCCGTTGTTCTATAGAGCCTCCCCTCCATGGCGCCCGTCACCCAAAGTAGACCATATATCACAAAAAAATAATGACACCATGGCCATACCACTTTAGTCCGGGAAGCACCTCATGCCCACTCATCCACCATGCATTAGGTAAAGTTTTACCATATCTAAATAAAACCCCTTTCCCATACTACCAGGTTTTGAAATTAGATCACAAGCGCACTACCGCGCCTCGCATTTGGACTACCATACCTCCATCGGCATAGCCCATTTGCGACATTTTCCATCCACTTCATCAACCCCACACATGATACCAACCAATGGGACCCCCACCCTCAGCAAAACACCTTCCTCACATCATAGTGAGCGAACACTTTCATTTTTTGGGGCACCCATCTCTTTGTTTTGTACAAACCAAACCCCATTATTTCATTCTTTTGGTAAGTGTACAAAGACCGCAAATGGTGCACTATGTCCCCCATTTACCCATCCATTTTTTCTCCCATGGCAGTAGTCCCTGGTCACCCTTGTTCATATTATCACAACCTTCACATATAAGCCACCATGACATTCATAACCAATATATACCCACCCTAGATGCCCTACCGACTCCAGGGATTTCCCCATTAGAAATAGTTATGACTGCCGCCAAGCTTATTTTTATACTTCGACCTTGGGCCAGCGAATCTCCATCATCATTTTTCAATCACCCCTCGCCATCATGCCTATGTTAAACCTATCACATCCAGGACCTTGATTCCTCATATCAGTGACTCTCTCGTTTAGTTGAGGCTTCCTTTTTATCGACATCAACACCTATTTTCCAAAAAGGAATCGGTACCTTGGATCACCCCTCTCCACAAAAGGAAAATTCTCAGGTGGCACTGTGGGATGCATCATTGCCCACAGATGTCATTGATCCTCCTAACATTTGACTACAACACAAGCTTTCATGTCAATATGGTATCGTACCTTACAACCATTGCACTTTGATCAAATTCGTTGAAGACCCATGCCTTTATAAGAATCTCTTTCAGCAATGCTTACATGGGAAAGCCCTAGTCAGACACCCATGTGTACAATGTGCATTTATATTCCATGCCAAGCTTACACATGTGGGTACCACATTCCACCTATCTTTAAAGAAAAAACACCCCTAAGGGCATCATAAATCATCGTCATCAATCAGCAGATCACTACCATTCTAGTGACACAGACAAAATATTTGTATCTATCAAATATATTTGTTTAGATATTGAAAACATCACAAGCATGGGACATGCCCGCCTCATAGAAATATTGTATTTAGTTTATTATACCATTTCTTGCAAGGTTCCCAGAAGACATGGTCCCTCTTCGGCCCGGTACAAGGTGTCTCCAACTCCGTGCTACACGCAAGTCTCTCTCTCTCTCTCTCTGCATAGTACACAAAAACTAAACTATAATGTATTTCAACTATATAGTTCTTCCTAAACCTCACACATTAGTGGGAAACTGTTATCACTGAAAAATTGAACAAGAAAAGATGACAATATTAAATTTCAGGCAGAAGGATTTACTGGGCTGAGGCACATTAGAGAATCTAAAGTATTTAAAAATATCTAACGTCTAGAAGGAAAATAAATTTTTTCACTGAAGGAACCAACAAAATGCATCTTTACATGCACTTTTCTTTGATAAGCGCACCTTTGCATGGCTTTTCCTCAAAAATTCGTGCGAACCTCAGAGTGGTGGAAGTCACTTTCTGGGACCACAAGACACACTCCAAGACATTGATCCCACACTTGAGGTCACCTAAGGACAACCACCCAAGCCTCCTTAGGACCTCAAGGGAGCACACAATGGAATAATGTGGCACACAATGGAATTACACTCCTCTCTTGGGTCACCATCCATCAATATACCAAGAGAGGGAAGGAGAGTTTGAATTCTCCTATAAAAAGCCACCAAGAGATGAGCAATATGAGAACACATTGTTATGTTGACCAGAATTTCCCCAAGCAATCCAGCAGTGTGTGATCTGGAGCAGAGATAGAGGGGACTCAGTTGTTGTCCATCCAACAACTCCAGTCCTTCGGAGTAGAGAGAGGGACTTTGCGCCAAGGTGTCTCAGAAGTAAATACATCCTTGCATCAAGTCTTATAACTCCCTAGTTATAAGGGCCCCTTGGAAAGTGGGTAATCGTTTCATCCTTTATTCCTACCAACAATCAATAAGAGGGGACGTAAGCTCCATCGTTTGGACTATTGAAGTTGTTTGACTAAATTTAAAGCTTTTGTATTATATGTTTTAGTTTAGTTTTTCTTTTTGAATATGCATGCTATTTCACTATTTATTATGTTTATTTCTTAGCATGTTCACTAACTTACTTGAATCCCTTGATTTTCTGCCTATGACCAAGAACTTAAGAGGAAAAAACCACTCCTCTTAAGTAGGTGTGATTTGGTACATTCGTGTGCCAAACACACATACGCAATGGTGATTTTGGATACTATCATGATGGCATGGATGTCCTACATAATGAGATTATCAACCTATGATTGATAAGCCAAACAAAGGAGAATCCAAGCAATGGAAAATCCATGTTGTCATATTCACCTTCTGCACACAAAAATTAAAGGCAGTTACAAATAAAAATTGTTTTTACCACCTTAGAGGCATCCTTCCAAATTGACTCCTACACCATCTTATAGAGTATATTTTTTCCTTTCCAATGAGCCTTTACTTTCCTCGAAACCCCCAACGGTTGATGAGATATGGAATTTTTAAGTTAAGAAAAATATATATTTGCAGGCTAGCCGACCTACTATTTGTCACTCATGTCGCCCTACATCTTAAAGACGTGTCCCTTTGTTTTTCCTAGCAAAAAAAACTATATTTACAGTTCGGACTACATTTCTTCTCCAACAATTTCGGTGATCATCACAAGAATAAAAGTCACTATTCACAGCTCGTGAACAAAGAAGAGAAGGAGCATAGGAGTTAAGAAAATAAGCAGCAGTGGATTGTTTGGGTCTAAAAACTCTACAAACAACCGAAGTTTTGATCACCTAGTAAAGCATATAAACACAAGTGGTTCGGATTTCCTATGGTGGGATATTTCAGATCCAAAATCGTCGTGGCTCGGAATTACAGTGGCCTAGAATTGCAGTACTGTGGCTCAGAATTACAGTGGTCCAGAATTGCAGTACTATGGCTCGGAATTACAGTGACCCAGAATTGCAGTACTGTGGCTGGGAATTACAGTGACCCACAATTGCAGTATTGTGGCTCGAAATTACAGTGACCCAATATTGTAGTGCTGAAGCAATAACCTCGGATTGTGGAATCCTTAGACTTCTTGCTATGGTTCAGGTGTCAAGATACAAATGGCTATCCTAAGCTTGGAGTTAACTCTGCGGTCATTCCTGTGGTGAGATAGATTGAAGAGTTGAAAAGTGGAGGAGGGCCCAAGCCCATTTTACATTCACAAAATCAAGATTGTGATTCTAGCACTTTGAATTCACTATTGAAGCAACTTTGGAGGTATCATTCAAGCATGTACAGTCAATGATGCAGACCTAAATTTTGAAGGATATTGGATAAGGATAGCACTAACACACAGTCCAACAACTTGAAATCATCAAGGCATAAGAAATCAATAATAGAGGCTTAAAGGTTGACATATTTTGGACAATCAAATTGGAGCTAATTGAAAATATGAAGAATTTATAGGTGAAGAATTTTATTGAAGGAATCAAGTAAGTACATCACTCATTTTTGTATCAACATTCATTGAAGTGAGTTAAGTGTTTTGAAGCACCTATTAAAGAGCCTGTGGAGAGATATATTTTTTGGGCAAGGAGTATTTAAGACACCTTATTAAAGGTTAGCTTGAAGACCTGAAGAAGCCCTCTTGGAGATACTTGCTGGGGCAACCCTTGGAAGCATTTTGAAGCATCCTTGTTGCAGGATCTTAAAGACAATATTGAAGACACTTTGTGAAGACAATCTTGAGGAGCAGGTCATTTGGAACACCTTGTGAAGACACCTTGGAAAAGCCATCATGAGGTGACCTTAGAGTATTTGTTTTTGTAATATGAAGAGCAGTGGTGACACCTTCTAAGAATACAAGGTTGTCATTATGATCCAAGTGGATATTGGTGGCCTCCCACCTATTCCATTTGGACCCGCAGCATCAATTCTTTCAGTTTTCAGCTTCAGCACAACTTACTATTTATAGCGAGGTTTTCGGGTCTGCACACCGGGCCGTTTTGGGGCATTAATAATCCGGGTGGATATTGGTGGTCACCCGCCTATTCCACTTGGGGCTCCACCATTGTCTATTTCAGTTTTTCAGTTTCGGCACAGTTTACTATTTTTAGCAGTTTTTCGGGTCCTAAACTTCCGGAGCCGTTTTGAGGCCCTAAACGACGTTTTTTGGGAAAACGGAGAGAAACATGGGTTCATTGATTGATGTTTCTCATTACAGATTTTTAATCCTCGGATAGATCTTTCTAACGGCTATTGAGTGCATCAAACGGAGATCGGATGCCAAAGTTACGTCCCCGGGAGATTGAACCACCAATTTACATAGCAGGGCCACAGTTTTGGTGCTTCATCTCCTACGGTTAGGGTTTGGACGTTTCGGATTCTACATTGTTTCTCAACAATAAATAGGCCCTCGAGCCTCATTGTAAGACAGTTGAGGGGGCTGGGAGCCAACACATCTCTTCTCAGAGATAAGTGTGACCAGTGCCTTAGCTCACCACATCTCTATCATGTCTGCATTGTAACACAGTTCAGGGGCTGGTAGCCACCACATCTCTTCTCAGGGATATGTTGCCAGTACCCTAGCTCATATATTTCCATTATGTTTGTAAGCTTATTGCAGTCATTCTTTTATTAATAAAATGAAGCATTATTTCCGTTGCATCTCTGTATCTATGGTTATATCTATATTCTGTTGCGTTCCTGCATAAATCCGGATTAGTGGTATCAGAGGGGGTCTGCTCTTTCTCTGTTTTTCTCTTCATGTCCCCAATGCGGCCAAGGTATAAGGAGTTCAACCTCGCAACCCCAACGACCCCCCATGGCGGAAGGAAAGAAAGACAAGGGAGCAGGAGATCCTATCAAAATCTTGCTCAAGGATGCCCTCAAGAAACAAAAGAACGCGATGATGGTTCATTGCGAGGATCCTTCCAATGGCTTTGCGGTGACATCTAAATCCAACACCAAGTTCAACAAAATTTCCCCCCCCATGGAGGAACTTAACGCAATGAAGACCATTGCTTCCTAAGGAGGGAGGAATGATCCAGGTGGATATCGGTGGCCTCCCACCTATTCCATTTGGACCCGCAGCATCAATTCTTTCAGTTTTTCAGCTTCAGCGCAGCTTACTATTTATAGCAGGTTTTCGGGTCCTGCACACCCGGAGCCATTTTGGGGCATTAATAATCCAGGTGGATATTGGTGGCCACCCATCGAGTCCATTTGAACCCCCACCATCAGTGATTTCAGTTTGTAATTTTCGGCACAACTTACTATTTTTAGCAGTTTTTCGGGTCATAAACTTCCAGAGCCATTTTGAGGCCCTAAATGACATTTTTTGGGAAAACGGAGAGCAACATGGGTCCATGGACTGATGTTTCTCATTCAAAAGTTGTACTCCCCGAGCAGATCTTTCTAACGAGCTATTGAGCACATCAAACGAAGATAGGATTCCAAAGTTACGTCCCCGGGAAGTTGAACCACGAATTTACCCAAACGGGGCCCACAATTTTGGCGCTTCATCTCCTACGGTTAGGGTTTTGGACGTTTCGGATTCTACATTGTTTCTCAACAATAAATAGGCCCTTGAGCCTCATTGTAAGACAGTTGAGGAGGTTGGGAGCCAACACATCTCTTCTCATAGATAAGCGCGACCAGTGCCCTAGCTCACCACATCTCTATCATGTCTGCATTGTAACACAATTCAGGGGCTGGTAGCCACCACATCTCTTCTCACGGATACGCTGCCAGTACCCGAGCTCATCTATTTCCATTATGTCTGTAATAGGCTTGCGAGCCTCAATGTAACACAGCTTAGAGGCCTGCGTACGCTACATCTCTTCTCAGAGATACGCTACCAGCGCCCCAGCTTGTTTCCATTATGTTTGTAAGCTTATTGCAGTCATTTGTTTATTAATAAAATGAAGCATTATTTCCGCTGCATCTCTGTATCTATGGTTATATTTGTATTCTGTTGCATTCCTGCATAAAATCTGGATCACATTAAAGAAGTGACGTAGAGGTTAAGTAAGGGGATAACTGAAGATTATTAGGGCTCATTGAAGAATACATTGGGAGCCATGAATTATAACTAAATATATCTTGATGAATTAAAGCAAGAGTTTGGAGCCTAATAAATACAAGTTTGGTGCCTTGGTAGATAGGGTTAGAGCCATAGAGGAAATGAGTCCTCTAGAAATGAGGTCGGAGTCTATACCATTGATAGGGTTCAATCCCTTGAGGTTGGTGCCTCATAATTGACAAGGTTGGAGCCTTGGAAGTCCAAGCCAGTGCTTGGAAAATACAAGTTGGAGCCTGGGATATTGAAGATCGGTGTCTTCATCTAGGGTTGAAACCCACATATACTATACTTGATTTATTGCAAAGAAGAAATTAATAAAACCATGTATTCTTATTGTTCCCTTTCTGTTCTAAATATAAGTGATCTAATTGGTAAACATAACAATTGAGAATAAATAGTGATTCAACCCCCCCCCCCCTCTCAGTATTTCAACAATTGGTATCAAATCTAGTACCTTCACTCAAAGCCTAATAGCTTGAACGTTGATCATTAGAACACAAATGGCGAATTCAAGAAAGAAAGTCTCCAATCCTCCTAAATATGTGTCTTTCTCAACCATTGAAATTGAAGTCAATTAATTTGTGAAGGCTCCATTTTTCAATGGAAACTTTGATATATGGGAGGCAAGAATGAGGAATTTCTTAAAGACTTAAGGTGTTGAAGTTTGGAAATCGATGATTACTGATAGCATTATGGAAGGATAATCCAAGGAGCATAATAAAAAAGCAATGAAAGCAATCTTGAATGGGCTACCTGATTCCATGGAGGCCAATTTTGAAAAGTGTTCATCAGCAAAAGACATATGCGATAAAATTCATGATCGTCACTCAAAAGGAGCATTGACTATGATCTCTAGTCAAGAAGATGATGGAAAATAAGAAGGAAACTCAAATCTCATCAAGGAAGCTGAGGATAAGAGTGATGATGACATCAATACAAAATAAGACCTATAAAATGAAGAGAACAAAGAATAATTTGAATAAGATCTCTTGACCAAGAATATAGATGCCATGGAAGAGATTAAGGGTTTGAAAAAGGAAATTTAGGAACTTAAGAAGAAAGGGAAAGATGGTTACCAAGACAATACAAGGAAGGAAGTTTACCTTTTGAAGCTTCAAGTACAAGAAATAAATGAGGATCTCGCCAAACTTAAGGAGGAATTTCATCAGAACAAAATAAAGCATAATGAATAATTCATATCTATGACAAATCAATTGGATAAGACAAAGAAAATGGAAGAAACTTTTTCAAGCCACCTTTGTAATATCCCAAAAGGGAGAATGCAATTTTACTGAAACACAATATAATAATTGCAACTAAGTAAACAATAAATCTAAATACAACATCAGAATATATAGAGAAGTTGAGCCTTTTTATTATGTGGAGAGGATTCAGTTACACAATGTACAAAATATGAGGGAATCTAGCCAAAGAGATGGCCTAGAATCACCTTGCAAACATGCTACAACTAGTACTGTGTAACTGGTGAGCTTACAGGAAGTAATACTGTGTTGTACCTTTTGCTACTAATGTACATGAATATTCTACAAAATTAAATGCAGATCTATGGAGCTCAGGAGCTCTGATGATGCCAAGATTCAAGATCTGGCCAATGTGATGGGAACCCCAGATAACCCATAAAGGATTTTCCAGATCTACAACTTTGGAAAATCACCCTCCTAGGATTTTATCCTTTGACTGCTGGATTATGCAGATCTGAAACTAGATCTGATCCAAAGATGTTTGCAGTATGTTCTACAAACATATCTGAGCTTTGAGGGCTGATCCCTCCTTCAGATCTACAAGCTAGGAGCTTGAGATATTGTCTCCTCTTATTCCTCCTTCAAGTTGCAGCAACTGAATATGAAGCTACTAGAGAAATTGTGTTTTACAAGAGGGAGAGGCTCTATGCTTGCTGAAATATGCTGCAATGAACTCCAGGCTAATGGAATTGGTGATGGCAAGGTGAGGGGATGATCCCTCACAGGATTACTAGCTGAAATACTAGTAACTTCCTTCCTCCTTTGGATCTGCAATGATGGAATGCACAATTCTTGATGGGACTGCTACTAATAGGAGGTAAATAATGTTTGGCCTGATTCAAGATATGAAATGAAGCCCTGGGAATGCTAATCTTCAAGCCCAAGGTGATAGGAATAATCCTACATCAGTTATCTTCAGTGATAGGAATAATACTGAAGACAATCTCCACCTCCCAATTGATCTTCAAAAATTACATAATTCCTGAAGGTAGGTGTTCTACAGAGAATGGAAATAATGTGGCACCAATGCCTGATGATGAATGAAGTACAACCCTCTTCCAAGGGCTACTTAATGAAAGAGGTGGGATTCCTAACCAGGAACACCCAGTGCTAAACAACACTTGCAATATTAGCTAAATAGCCAAAGAAAGCATGGAATGTCAAATGAAAATTCCATATCTAAACAGACCATTAATTGAATAATCAAAAGCATGCCTCCATTTTTTCCATCATCTCCTTTAAATAGTTTATGAGCCTTCCCATGCCTTGGCTCACCTCTAAACTGCATTGTGCATGTGGCCATAATCCTTCATGTTTGACTGCGTTGTCTCTCCAATTCATCCATCATGTCTACATACAATGTACACCCTCTCCATCATGTGTGCATTAATTGCACTACTTCCTCCACTTCATCATGAATGCTCTATGATCTTACATTAGATGCCTTCCATGATCTTAGTTGACTGCTTCAACCTCCATGATCTATCTCATTAATGAGACATTATATCCACTCCATTCACATTAGTAGTTGCCCCACTACCCCATTATGTAAATATAGGCTTAATCCATCCACATTCACACATAAAAGTGGATATTTATTCATCTTGAGGATTATGGGTCCCTCCACCATTTTATTTACTTAATTCACTAAGAAAATTAAGAACTCTAATATTCCAAATATCATGTGAAAAAATTGGGAATATTGTAGTCCTCCCAGGAAAAATGTATCATGTCCTCAAGCAACTAGAAAAGTAGATGCAAAGCCATCCATTCCCCTCCAAATGGCATCCACATAAGGAAGGCCTCCTCCATTTTCTGCAATGTTTTATGCATGTTTGGGTCCAAAGTTGTCTCTTAAGAATGGATAGAATGACCTCCAACTATATAGTTAGATGTCCTCCTTTCTCCAAGAAGCGCCAAATGACAACCATATGATGTCCAACATCATCATCAATACATGATATATATAAAATAAAGTGGTTCTTCCCATAAAGGAAAAGTACCATCTCACAAAGCATTTCTTCATCCCATGTTTCATGAAGTAAATTGAGCATTGACATGCCCCCATCTTTATCCCTATTGGCCTTGTTGGATCCAAGCATCATTCCAACATTATGCAAAATAATAAATAGAGATATATGGGTAGAAAAATATGTCAAACCATATTCTCCCAACATTAACCACCGAAGTAAGGCCCTTTTTTGCCATCCTCCATCTCCCCCATGCAAGATGGATAAGCCAAACTCCCCCAAAAGAAACCAAAGCAACAAGATATCTTGCTACCTTCTCTTCTCCTCATGTTCATAATGGAGTAAAGATGTATTGATAGACATGTGTAATGTCACAACAACCTAATACAAGTAAGCAAAATTAATACACATCATGAGAGTACCATGCCAAATTTTACTCAATTCAAAACACGTGGACATAGGGGATGTCATGTGATGGCCAAACTCTCACATGGTTAACCAAAGTGAACATGCCTTATTTTGTTGCATTCTATCATATTTTTTTTTAAATAATTCTAAATTCTATTAATGTAACATAAAAATACAAGGAGGCTCAGGCCTCGGCATTTCTAGCCCATGTCATGGGCATAATTCTTCAAAATAGCAAAAAAAATGACTGCCCTTGAAAGGGAAACCAGTCCATTGGGAAGTGTTATTGCTACCCACGCAGGGGAAACCAGAATGGCATAGAAAAAAAATAACAACATTTGAAATATCCAAAAACAAAAAACATTACTACCCAAAATCTTAAAAACAGGCCCAAAAGACTCAGGGCTAAAGACCAAAAACCATATTGAACCTGAGGGTCTAAGTATCATTTGGTGAAGGAGGGGCCTCTTCCACTATTAGGAATTTGTGCTCATCGATAGCGTCCTCAGTTGCACGCTTTGCACAGGTGGCATCCTCAGCTGCACGATTTGCACAAGTGGCGTCCTTAGCTGTCGTGATGGCGTTAGAGTGGTGAGATTTGATGCTTTCATATTCTCCACCCAACCATTCCTCACCGCTGCTTTCCCAAAATCTGCTTCTGTGACTGGAGGCAGGGCCACCTTTCACAATTTCCATGGGAGTGCCTTGACACACTGCACTCTTCTGCATTTTGGTGGTTCGAATACCTTTGAAGTTGGAAGGTTCCTCCCTAAAGGACATAGTTATAATTGTAGTAATGTGGGGTCTATCCATGGTACATGTATAATGGAACTGAGCCGAATGGGCTAGTTGCTGGGAGATGGAAGAATGGGCTGGCAGCGAAGAGATGGTTTCTTCCAAATGAGGTAGCGTCGGCGAGCTAGTGGTGGGTTGGGAAGTCAAAGGTGGAGAACAAGATCAGCCGTGCCCACTGCGGGTTGCCGAATAGAGGCCATATGAATGCTCCAATGAAGGGGAAGAGGAATCAGTGCGAGGCAAAGGAGACAAGCGAGCGGCTCTGACATGACTGCTACCGCGGTGACAGTGCATTCGATGTCACAAGCGGGGCATGCTAACTCAGGGAGGATTTCAATGACGGTGAAGCTCAGGCTCAGGAGAATTAGGGAACCAGGGAGCCGAAGACTCAGGGTTTAAAGTCTCAAAAGCAAGATGCAGACTGCAAAATAAGTTACGCGAAAAATGAAAACCAGTCATCACCTCTATGCATCAAAGAAGACTGCAACGCCTCCCTATAGGCGTTCGGGAGCTCAGCTCCGAGACTCCAGGGGGGGAATTGCAGCTTAGAAGCACATGAGGAGGATAAAGATGACCTTGAGAGCCCATTTTAAAGAGACGAGGTGGGTATCGACAGAAGATCTATGTAAATGAGCCATTAAGGTCATCGGTGGATCCATTTAATGCTTCCTGCGTGAGCTTATGGGCGGTCATGTGGCTATGCCACTTGCCATTCTGTAAGCCTGCCTTAACACCTTCCTTAATTAACACATGCATCTAGGATGTTGCATTCTATCATTTATACACAAGGCATCAAATAGAAAAATATGAGCTATTGGGTGGTAACCATACTCACCCAAGAGCAGCCAGCGCAACCATGCCTCCTTCTTCATTACATTGTTTTTAAAGGCATGGATCGAAGGAATAGGAGCCTTTGGGTAGTAACCTAACTCACCCAAGAGCAACCAACATAACCAATATTATTTCTAGCCCATGCCATATATCTGCAAGTGGTCATGCAACCCCTTTCTTATCATCCTCACCCACTCATCCCAATCTAGATGATGAATGATGTGCTCAGTAAACATGGTATCCTCCCTTTTTAGAATACCATCCTCCTCAAACTGATGAAGAAATTTGCACTCCATGAAATATTGAAGTGCACCTCCCATGATATTCTCTTTTCACCAAAGGCCCTCCAAAACCAAATAGGTTCTGGATCTGCTACAGGTAGAAGTTTCTCTTTGAGATGTGAGATGCTCATTGAGAAAGTGTCATCTAGAAAGGAGAAAAAAAATCCTCATATCAATATGTCTACCATTTATAATCTTAACCTCCATTTATTCATGAGTGAAGCTACCTTCATAATTCTCCAAGAATAATGGGGCCCCTTCATTATCACTATTACTAAGTGACATCATTGTAGATCTGCATGGTAATACATATGTTGTCTCAAAGCAAGGCACAATGTTGATCTCATAACCATTCTTTGTACATAGGACCATGCTCATCCCATTTTCTGAAACTCTACACTTCAACTCAAAGGGTTGAATGTAGTTCATCAATGAAAAACTGGGATAGCCTTTCATCTCCTCCTTGATTAGATCAAGGGTCCTCTGCACTGTGATAGTTTGTTGCTTCAAATCAGCATTTTGTTCTAACCCTTGTGTTGAGGTATAAAAAGGTATCTTTTGAACACCTAATTAGCCTACATTAATCATCAATCCGGGAGCGACTTTTTATTTCAAGAGTGTACTCTATCTGAGGCTACAATTATCTAAGAGTAATGCTATGAAGATGTAGTACAGAATGTTAAATGCAAAAGTAACAAATGCTTGTAAAGAAATCTAATTACAGTGACATAAATGGAAAAAAAACCTTAATTAAACCAATTTGAAAAACATCGATCAGGGATACATTAGCAATCACTCCTTCCCTCAGAAATTGATGCAAGATAACCAATCTGGGGACTTGGAAGCAATAACCAGTGTCCTCTACAGTTGGTGATCTTTAAAGCAATCGAAATGAAAGCAAACTCAATATTCGTGCTAATGAAAGTAACTCAAAAGGAACAAAATATGGAAAGGAACAACAACATGTAACTATAACTCATCTATTTGCTAATCGGAAGCTATGAATAAACAATGAACAGAAATGGAACAACAATATGTAATGAACAGTGATTACAACTCTAACGCAATCAAGCAACTAGATTTACACACTTCAATCCTGTCGACAGCCAATTACTACGCAACAATGAATTATAAAAAATCATAAATTAAAGGAACAACAACTTGAATCAGATACAGAACAACAAAGCTTTATAATGATAACAATATAACCGAACAACAAATGTGATTCTTGTAAAGGATGAAATAGCAATGGAATTTGTTAATAACTCTGTATTTGATCTAACAACGATAAATCAATTATATAACATTAAACACACTTCACACAACAATAAGCAAGGATTAAAAATACAAACAACAAAGTGATTCCACCAGAGCCAGGCCCTTAGCGCCAGTGAAATACTATTGGGCTAATTCAAAACTTTAGAAGATGAACGAAATGCGTGTCTTATATTAAACAAACATGAAGCATTACAGAGGAGGTTCTCTCAAAGCCGAGAGTCAATAAAACATAATATTACAGAGGAAATGTTTAAATGTAAATCCTTTCGACCAACTCACTCACTGACTATTACTAAAGGACATTACTTTATATATCAAATCTCGATGGACAATTCAAGGAATAAGATGAGTTTGAACAATGATCCCTTTCGCTCCTCTTTATTTAGTTATCATCCTATTTACTCTGACTGAGGTCGAGCTGTCCCCTGCCTTTTCTTGGAAATTCGTTTGGATCTCCTTGCCTTTGGTTGGATATGGTTCAACGCTAATGGAGCAGCAGTTACATTAATTTCAACCCCGCCTTTGGTACAACTGTTCACCTCGTTGAATTCCTGTTTTGTCAACAAAAGTAACCTTTAGCCATATTTTTACAATAAACATAAACCTTTCCAATTCTATCATAATTCTTACAATAAATTACCTTTCCAAGGAAAAAAGGAGTATGTCTATGGTAAAAGAATGAGAAGATACATAGTAATTTCATACATTTTTCACTGCCCAACATACCCCCCTGCTTAATCTTTTTCATGTCCTCATGAAAACTATAGTTCACATGGAGAGTAGTCAAAGAATAAGCCGGATAAGGTTTTTCATCGACAGGCCTAAAACCATGTAGTGCAGATAATTCCTCAAAAACATGTTATGTATATCCTTCAGGGAGTTTGTAAATAGCTTTGTAGTCCGAAGCAGGTTACCATGCAATAGGGCTGGGGAACCTACATCCTAACCAGAATGGTCCATATTTTAAAACAAGATGGCTATAGGAAATCAAGTGGTCTGCAGCTAGCCCAAAGTTTATATAATTAAATGGTTCCCTATTTTGTACATTCTGATTGGAGGTTCTCCACCAGACCTTAGCTACTATATAAGCTTGGTTTCTAATGGATGAGAAATAATCTATTCCATGCAAGATAATTGATTTGTGGATAGGCCCCAGGGCTTGGGTGATGCCTTCCTTAGTCATCAATCTTTTCTTCCTAGCCCAAAATTGAAGTGGGTTCTGAGGTTCACTCCTGACCCACAGATCTAATTCATTTTCCTGCATTTGAAAGGTGTTATAGGCTTCAAGCCATTTTAATTGATTTACAACAAAGGAAATGAATGCCTAAAATTGAACATCTCCAACAAAAGGGCTAGGGTTTGATTCATAGTCATTTTCAAGTATTATATTATGCAAGTAAAATTCACACAAAAGGTGTTGTACTTTGATCCCATAAAGTTTGCAGCATGATACAAAGTCGTCTATAGTTTTTAGCTCTATGGATTTCCCTACCCTAACTGCCTTGATCTTTAGTTGTAAATATCTTTCTCGTAAAAACAAAGCATAGTTTTTGGCGGGGCATCTACATGCTAAGACATTAGTAGACAAGGAGCAGAGAGTGTCCATTTGATTGTAGGCTAGTTTTAGTTGGTTCATTACCTTATCAGCCTTTTTCTTTGCTTTCTGACATTTTTCATGAGCTTTAGCTTCTGCTTCATGAATAATTCTCATTTTTTGCTGCAATTCCTAATATTTCTTTCTTGGGACAGTGTCTTCCTCCAATCTCTGCCTTTCTATTTGGGCCTATGCCAACTCTTCTTGGAGTCTAGCCAGTGACAGTTCACTAAAAGTGTGCTGACTGCTAGATTGCATATTTTCACTTGAAACAGGTTCCTCTAGAATAGCTTGTGTTGGAACGGCCATTTTCTGCTCTGCATCCTCATAATTAGGCTTAGGTATGGTTTCTTCTGTAACTTGGGGGTTCCTATTAGTGGTCACCTTTCTCTTTTTCGAAATTCTTTTGGTAGCAATGCTTCTTCTCTTAGGGGCTCGCTTAGGCATAAGTTTCATTCTCAGAACCCTAATAGTTTGCCTGAGTTGTTCTACTAGTTTATGAAGCTTTATTTGTTCCCTATGAAGCTTCTCAATCTCAGTTGTTTTCCTCCTCTTTCTTAATGGAACAACCGCTTCTTTATCTGAACCCGTTTTCTCAACAGGGTTTTGGTCTATATCAGTTGTGCCTTTAGTTAAATTATCTTCTTGATCTTCTTCTTGGGGTTCTTCTTCCACATTCATATGCCCTTGGATAAATTCTTCAGGAATCATATTCTTAGTTGACTCTGCGATCTCCTCGGGGCTTCCAAGTTGAGATATTTCTTCGGTGTTCTCTTTCTCCTATTCACGCCTCTCAGGAGAAGCAACCCTAGCTTCGCTAGGGTTTGTTGTTTCATTCAGCATTTCTCCAACTATTTCTTTATCGTTAGCAGAGTACTCTGGTAGTTGATTAATATCAATGTTAAGGTCCGAAGGGCTATGAGGCTGTGCATAATCACTCATATTGGCCAAAATCTGGGCTAATTGTTCTTCCTGTAAAGGGCTTACGATAGCATTTTCGGGAGGTTCTGTTCCTTCTTTATCGCTGCTATGATGGTCTTTGTCCTCCTCACAGGTATGATAGCTTCCTTCCTCCTCATCCGAATATCGAATTTTTCCTTCAATTTCTTCTTCCTCATTATTTCCCTCCTCTGCACTGGATTGTTTTTCACTACCGGTGTGGCAACTTATTTCTTCTTCGTCCGAGTAGCGAATTTCTCCTTCCAATTCCTATTCTTCATCAGTGCGGGGGCTTGCTCCCTCCAATTATGGAGGTTTTTCATCCTCTGAGCTATGCAATTCCAGCGGCTGGCTACTGTTGCCCAAAAGTCCTTCCACCATCCTCCTACTTCGTTTTGAACAGAGGGACTGCCTGTGAGTAGATGGCTCAGCTATTGAGCCGGCCATCCTCTTCCGTTTTGGAGTAGGTAAAGCTAACCCTCCGTCAATGGAGAATATCAACTCTTCCCAGCTGGTCTGTTGTTGGGCGAGGCTACGACTCACTATTAATCGAATTAGACAATGGTGGCTGACCACCATATCTGCATGTTGAGCTTTTCTTATGCCACGAGCAATATCATGCAACAAATAATTTAAAAATGCAAGCAAATTAATGGTGCATTTCTGTTTTAATATAGCAAATAGCTTAAGGTGGCGAGGTCTTACCACGTCTTTTCTTTCGTCGCACGTTATATAAGCCTGCATAATCTTGGCAAACTCCGTCCATGGTTCTCCTAATGATGTTGTCTGAACTCCTTTTCCCTTGACAACTAATGTCTATCCGTCATCTTGAAAAATCTTCATGGCTTCTCAAATCCTAATATTTTTCTGAGTCCAAATAGTCCCTTGCGCTGGGATGCCAGACACCTCTGCAATTATTTCGTCAGATACAGCTATCTGTCTTCCTCTAACCATGGAGGATCCTTCCTGTAAGTTCTGTAAAAATTCGGTGGCCACTGCTTCATGGGGTTGTTGCATCCTCATGAAATATGTAATCCACCCCAGTCTTTCTAAAATTTCTTGTGTAGCATCAAAAATGATCAGTACCTGTGGTTCACTGCGAATTGGCCGTCCTCCCATCGTCTCTGCACTCTGTTAGTTTTTATCAACACACAGTAATCGCAATGGAACAACACAGCACAGTGAATTGGAATAATGTCGTTGAAAATTTGTTATTTCCTAAAATGCAGGGATTTGGTATATAGGTAAAGAAATCTCGGGATGTGATCTGCATGCAGACATCTGTGCCCCCCCTAATGGATGATAGGTCATCCTCGACCGTAAATTGAGAGAGTCAAGTGTGGCACAGTAGTAGTACATCAGTAAAAAGCAGGCATAATTATGATACATTCAATCAAATTATAGCAATTACTGAAATCAATGCGTGTAATGAATCGGTAATGGATAGAAAATAATTTTGTAATGATTCAAATATGAGGATAAGGGACAGCATAAGATAAACATAAGTACAATTTAATTATTTACCATTTCAAACTAATATGATCGATTTGTAATGATTTTCATGTATAATAGGTTTGGAAGTAAAGGTGAAGGATTCATATTTTCATTTGATATTTAAATAGAGATATAGGAAAAAGGGTTAAATATAACTATTGATGTGTATAAATGTGACTCCAATACCATCAGCAGAGCTTTTTTGCCCACAGGTGTCCATAACCTTGAAAGAGTTTCTTTCTTACCCACGGAACCATTGTCCTTTATTTATACTGAGGAAGTGCATTTTGTTGAATATCATGATAGAGGCCATTGTGCTGGCTTGGTGACCAGATAAACACAATGCCATTCACCGGGAAGAAGTGAAAGGTGGGTAGGCCAGCTCATGATGAGACCTCCTGTTCCAAAGACTTCTTGATTTTTTCAATTTTCTATTGGACCATTTCCCTGGTTTGGTGGCCATGATGGGAATGCCACTTCACTGCCTTCCTTATGATCACGGTAGGCTGGCTCTTGATGAGACCCCCTATCCTCCATCTGCAAAATCATAAAATTATTAATAAAATATGTAAATATTTTTCTTTTTCATATAGCACTTTTCCTTAGTTATTCATAAAGGATGGCTCAACACTCCTTAAGAGTAGGGATGGTGGAAGAAGTCTCAACATCTCAATAGAAAAGAATATGCCCTTATTCCTATTCCATAAATAAAAATCAAAGAAAGTTATAGCATATGGGAAAGAAACAGTCATGGTAAAGATAATCGATCAGATTAATTCAATGGTAATAAAATAGCAAAGTTATGTTATTGATCATGCCCCTTTTTCATTTTTTCTTATCATTACTAGACAATTTCCTTAAAAATGACGATTTCTTTTGATTTTCTGATTACAGTAAGCTTTAATTTGAATGATTGTATATAAATTATATATTTTCCTTTAGAAGAGTGATCAAAAATTCAAAATGCTGGCTTAAAACAAAAAACAATCCACTCAAAAATGTGTTGTTCCTTTAAAAAGAACAGCAAAAACAATCTGAGGAATTGTTGTTCCTTTCGAAAGGAATAACAAAAATACTCTGCGAAAGTGTTGTTCTTTTAGAAAGGAATGAAAAATGCACTCTAAGAAACTGTTTTTCCTTTCGAAAGGAACAGCAGAAGTGTTGTTCCTTTGGAAAGGAACATCAAAACAAACGAAATAAACAGAATTTTTTCTTTTTTTTTTAAAGAAACCGAATTTCATGAAACAAACAATGAAGAAATAAAGAAATGATATGAACAGAAATTTAAAAAAAAATGAATTTCGTAAAACAATAATCAAGAAAATGAAAAATGCTTTATGTACAAAATTTAAAAAAAGGAATGATTTAACAAACTGGTGCCGGGAGGAGTTCTCCCCTTCAGCGAGACTTTCCATGGTAGAATCTTCCCATAACTATTGGTAAAAGGATTCCTGGGTAAGCAGTTTATGATACAATCGTACTTGATGACTATTTACCTTAAAGGGATGTCCAGATCCATCAATGGTAGCTAATGTAATAGTGCCATTATCATGCACTTTTTTTATTTCATAGGGTCCAAGCCATCGTGTCCGGAGTTTCCCTGGGAAATCCTGAAACCTAGAATCATATAGGAGTTCCCAATCTCCTTCGTGGAAGATCTTTTCTTTGATATGGGTGTCATGCCATTTGGCTCTCTGTTGTTGGATTAATGTTGTGTGCTGAAGAGCAGAGAGCTTAATTTCATCTAACTCATTAATTTGCCGCAGTCTTTTAGCCTGGGCCTCATTCAGATCTAGACCCACCTCTTGAGTTGTTCTTAATGTTTGAATTTCAAATTCTATAGGAAAGATGGGTTCTTTTCCAAATACCAATTGATATGGTGAATATCCTGTAGTAGGTCTCCACGTTGTTCGATATGCCCATAATGCTTCTGGAAATCTGTAGGCCCAATCTCGTCTATGTGAGGCAACGGTTTTTGTTAATATAGATTCAATTATTTTGTTCGTGTTCTCTACTTTTCCATTAGCCTGTGGATGATATGGAGTTGTAATCTTGTGCTGAATGTGGTATTTTTGCAGTGTTTCAGCTAATTTATTACCTACAAATTGTGGTCCTCCATCTATTATTATGTCCCTTGGGAGGCCATAGCGCAAAAATATTTGGAAAAGAAACCATACTACAGAGTCCTTTGTAGCTTTTGAAAGTGCCTCTGCTTCGACCCACTTAGTGACATATTCGGTTGCAACTAGGATGTATGTTTTTTGGTTTGAAGGAGGGGTAATAGGGCCAACAAAATCACGTGCTTAGCGTTCAAATGGTTCAATCACTAGTTGAGGGTTCAAAGGCATTTCATCAAACTGCCCAGGGCGACCTGCCCTTTGGCAGCTATCACAGGCCTGCACGAATTTTTTGGCATCCTTAAAGATGGCAGGCCAGTAATATCTCGTTCGTAAAACCTTATGGGCAGTTCTACGATCTACAAAATGTCCGCCACATTGGCCATCATGGCATGCTTTCAAAATATCAAATACTTCGTCCTCCTAGACACATCTTCTTATTTGCATATCTCCCCCTGTATGAAATAGGTAGCCCCCAATCCAAGAGAATCGAGTACTACGCTGTATTATCTATTTTCGTTCATTAAGGGGTAGATGTTTAGGTAATTTACCTATTGCCAAATAGTTTTCTATATCAGCATACCACAGTGTTCTGACAGTAACAACGAAGAGATGTTCATCTGGAAAGTGGTCTTCAATTGCTTCTGTATCTGTTGGTTTTGGCATTCTTGACAAAAAATCAGCTACAAGGTTCTCTTTTCCAGGTCGATCTTTGATTGTGATATTGAATTCCTGTAGTAAAATCAACCATCTTGTCACTCTTTCATTTGTAACAGGTTTATTTGCTAAAAATTTAATGGCAGAGTGATCAGTATATAGTACTACAGGATACTCATTTATATAATGTCTAAACTTGTTTATAGCATGAACTACAGCTAAAAAATATTTCTCAGTCATGTTAGGTATCTGTAATCAGCAAGATTGGCAAAGTCCGATCACAGAAACAACATCGTTTCAACCACTTTGGGATTCTAGGATCTAGCCCTCCTGAATTCGGAGAGGGATCTCTCCAACAAGTGAAAATATGGATTTGTCTTTGAAGTTTGGGGTAATAATATTAGGCTAGTTATGAAGGCCAAGGGTTTGTTTTGTTTTTGGATGGTTAAACATGAAAACTGTTTGAGGGAAAATCCTAAATGGAAAGAGTTTCAAAGGTGAGAAGTTGCAAGCGATGAGAGTAAGCTTCAACCAAAAAGATAGATATTTGTAGGTTTTAGTTCATTGGGCTATGGAGTCATAATAGGGTTTAATTGGAACAACAAGAGGCAAGAGTGGTCCATGGGGCAATTCATCAATGTCTAAGGATCTCCTTGAAGTTTGATTTATGGAATGAAATGATACAACAAGTAGGAGAATTAAACAGATGAGGAACAAAGAGCAGCCCAGGATCTGGTAAGTACTTCTAAACTAGCCAGCCTTTGACATAGACTCAAGAAAAACATAAAAGTGAACTAGGATCTGGTAAGTACTTTTAAACTAGCCAACCTTTTATACACTTTCAATATAAAACATTTTAAAACAAAGGGAAACTTGAAGGCAACTTTTGGAGTAGAAACTAGCGGGCCAGGCTCACCACAAATCCTCTCCTAGCTCTGCTTTACTTGGTTACTTTCAATAAAAAAACAAAGATAACACAAAATGGCCTAAGATCTGGTAATTAATTCTAAACTAGCCAGCTTTTAACACATTCCAAGGGAAACATTCAGACAGTTGTGGAGATGAAACTGGGACCAGGGCTCACCATATCTTCCTCAGTTCATCTTCACTTAACATATACTGAAAATAACATTTAAGACTAACATTTAGCTAAGACAATAAGACGAGGGAACGCCAGCATTCCTATGCTTAAACTGAATTAAATCATTCTCAAATAACACAGATTGGAAGAAAACATTCAGATAAAGGCTTTCATTTAGAGGAGGTTACTGATGTACAGTAGGTCCTAACTCTATGCATGTTGTTCTTTATAAGAGAAAATGAAACACAGTGAAAACAAAAACAAAATAACAAGTTACAATGAGAAAAAATATCACCATAAACATAGACCAGGATCCCATAAATCAACTTGTATTGATGCTCCAAACTAGTTACAGCTTTAAGTCCAGTGCTTTAGTTTAGCAACCATCTACACATCTCAACCTAACCTATCTATCACCAGCAGAGCTCCAAGATCCAGTGAATAATATTTACAATCAGAAGTTTCTAGCTCAATTACATTACAATTTTCAGCAACCTAATCAACCAACCCCTCTCTCATCTTCTGTAGTAGTATATATAGAAGAATGAGGAGGTGAGATCTGATAAAAGATCTCCAATTACAATTAATACAGACTTAATGGCTTCTTGGCCTTTGAGGGGCTCAATGAAGAAAATTTTATACATATCCTCTGTATTAAATTATTTTCATAAATATTTAAGCTCAGTGGGAGCTTTTGTTGACCTTTGAGGCTCTGTGTGGTGTCGAAGTAACTCTGTAGAAGTTTTTCATTAATTTGCCTGCAGAATTTACCTTTTGGCTGTGTTGTGAGGCAGATATCCGGTCCTGATCAATAAATTCAGCCTATGATTGAATAATTTGAGGTACAGGTGGCATTTCAATAGCTGGGAGGAATCAATTTGCCTCAGATGTGGCGGTGGAGGCGTTCCTGTTGATAAAACACTTAAGATCTTCTTTTAAACTGTGTTTTAAATCGGGGATTAGGCTTTTGATAAACATTCTTAGCTGTGATCCCCGCAAATATGTGTTCCATTCTCTGTCCTAGCTCATTTGATCTTCGTCACTGATACTCTCTGATTGTGCCCGATTTATGGTTTTTTCCGGTATGCAGGGCTGCGCAGGGGTGATAAAGCATCAATGCCTCATGAATCATTGATAAAACGTGAAATTTGAAATTTGAAAATGATTTCTCTGGTGGATCAAAGGCAGGAGGGTCGTCACCCTCTGCTTCTGAATTTTCTTCGGACATGGCAGAAAAACCATTGAAAACCTTGCAAAATACAAACAAAAATTATAAAATCCATGCATATATAGGTTTACTGCTTCAGAAGGCACGTGGAGAGAACGAGGCCATTGGATGGCATCATCTAATAGTCGAGATTGATCGGGAGAAAAAAAAAGGAAGGCAGAAGAATAATTTAAATCAGAGTCGTCAATTGCGCAGAGATCGACGGTCTGGAGGGCAGGTGGAAAGTCAAAATAGAGAAAACGGGCGATGAATTTTGGGTCGTCGATCTGTAGATTAGATCGATGGCGGAGATGCTGCTATCACTATGCCAGAGCCTGGTTAACTGTCAGGCATATTCGGTGAGCGATAGCCGTCCGATGGGCGGCCTCAGATCGGATGGTGGATGCCAATATCGCGTGGGGTCCACGTCTAATGTTTAACGCGCGATGGACGGTGGTTTGGTGAACAGTGCCTAGGACACGTGTAGGCCAGCGTATGGAATCGCTGCGAAATGGAAGAAAACTGCCCTCCACTCGAAGGCGGTGCAATGGATACCGCCGGTTTTGGCAACGACGAGTGGATGGCGGGGACCACCGGGGTGATGGACTCCGCGTCGTCGATTTGCAACTTAGATCAACGGTGGGGATTGACTAAAATTTTGAACCGGCAGAAAAAAATTAGAAAATAATTAAAAACCCAAAGTTTGAAAATAACATAAGGTTTTAATATTATCGGGGGGCGGGGTATATATATAATATGATCAGGCACACGGCTATAGGGCCTTTGGGCGCATGGAGGGGGGTTAAAACTTAGCCCAAGGGGCTTAAGTTATGATATATGAAAAATATGATTTTCATGGATTTTCAATGTTTTTCAAAGGTTTAGAGGGGTTCCGATAAGGCAAAGAAGGAGTCTTTGAACCTTGTCAAAGGGTTTCGATGAATGGGGAAGGGGAAAGGCATGAAAATTAAGGATTTCATGGGAGAAGGACAAGCAAAGATGAGGTTAGTTTTGGAAGAAGGGAAAAAGGGGAAAAATGGTGTTTGTAGCAGTAATCTGTCTTGGAAATCTGCAGGATTTCTAAATGTAGAATAGGCATAGAAGTGAAGATGGGATAGAGGCATGAGGCATTCAAGAGTCTTCAAGAGCCAACACTTTTTAGTAATAAATTTTTTTCCTTGAAGGCTCAAAAAGTCTTAGCCACCTTTTGCTATAACAAATTTTATAGGTGGCTAACAGTGGCTCCACTTGGGGATGGTGCCTTCTTGAGGGCATCAAGAACTTCAGACTTGCATTCTCTGGGAGGCTGACATGTGCCTGATCCATTGGGCTGCCATTTCTTTATGTGGATGATGTTCTCTGAAAACATATTAGCAACCATAAAAACCATGGATCTTTCATCAATACAAACTTTCTACCTACCCCATCCTACTGATCGAACATTTTTTCTTCATTAGAATGCACTTGGATTGGAAAAATCTTTTACAAAATTTTATTCTTTTGAAAGTAGGAAAACTAATCTATTTCTACTCCTTATTTCTCCATGGACCCAGATTAAATAGTTGAGCCCATATGATTCTCTACCTAATCTACTGTCTGTTGCGATTAAACTGTCCAACAGAATTTATTCTCTAATTTCTACAACAGAAATTAAAAAGCATTCAAGTCAGGGTTGAATATTCTAACTTGATGTTGGTCTATGGCATAAAAACAAGCTGCACATAGATACTATTTTGCAGAAAATTAAATAAAAAATGGAAGGCTTAAAACCTGAAAGTTTCTCATCATGGCCTTCTCTTTTCCTTACAGCTCTAGTTTGAATTTGTTTGAGCTATTTTGTCTTTATCAATTGGTTCAGATTTTGAGCTGATCGGAACTAGATTTTTACATCTCTTGACTCAGAATTTGAAGCAAATTTGAGTCATTTTCTTTTTAAACCTTAGGTTCAAAATTTTATCTTGTTTGAACATTTAATTTCTATCCTAATCTACCTACTGATAAGCCAAGATTACACAATTTGGCAAATCGAATTCGCTATCCTATCAGCGGAAAATTTAAAACTAATTAGTCAAGATTAGGCTGTTTGACTAACTAGAAGTGTGTTCTTTAGGAGTGGCATTTGAGCTTGCACACTTTCAGATTTGTTTCTCTTTTTTGGTATGGGGCTATACCTTTCTTGTTTTCACAATCTACCCTCTTTTCTTTCTTTTTCATTGTTTTTGTATTTTTTATTTTATAACTTGAATGCAATGGTGGATGAAATATTTATAATGGAAAAAATATAAAAATGCTTTTGGAACATAAAATGGATCAAAATAAGTAATTCTTAAGCATCCTGCCATTGACAGGACCCCCAAACAGTTCTGCTCCATTCAACTCTTGCAAGAAAAATGCATTGTTACCAGCAGCTGAATTAATAGAGTAAGGGCCAAGCCATAAGTTGTCAAATTTTCCATGATTGCCCCTTTCTTCCCTCCTTGAGTCCCACTTTAAAACTTTGTCCCCAATTTTGAAATTGTTGGCCTTTGTTCTTTTGTCAAAAAGTTTTTTAATGCTGATCTGTTTCTGCAATGCTTTGTTATAAACTTCCTCTCTGGTTTGTTGAAGATGAATGGTCTGATTTATTCTTCTGATCATGTCATTTTCTTTAGTTTGCAATTCTTGGATCAACTTCATCACTGGTACATGAAGGTTGTTTGGAAAAATTTCATCTGTACCATACACAAGCTGGAAAGGTGACATACCAATAGATTTCTTCAAAGTCAATCTGTCAGCCCACAGTGTATGAACTAGCTTTGTGTGCCAATAATTTTTGTTGTCCTCCAACAGTTTCTTGATTATGTTCACTAAAATTTTGTTTGAGGATTCTGCGAGTCCATTACCTTGGGGGTAATAGGCCGTGGAATGCCCCAATTTTATCTAATATCTGTGATAGAAATCAACCATCTTGTTTGATCTAAATGTTGCTGCATTATCAGTGATAATCTTGGTAGGTCGGCCAAATCTGGAGAGAATATTAGTCTCCATAAATTTTATGATAACTAAATCATTGGTCTGCCTACAAGGTATGACTTCTATCCACTTAGTGAAATAGTCTGTGGCAGTGAGAATCCATCTATGCTGGGCAGAAGATGGGGGATGGATTTCTCCAATGAAGTCAAGTACCCACTGTTGAAATGGGGCTTCAACAGTGATTGGATGCAGAGGTAGGGGTAGCAGTTTTCTTTTGCCTTCAAAAAGTTGACATTTGTGACAGGCTATGATCATCTTGTGCACATCATGGAAAAGAGTAGGCCAATAGAAACCAGCCCTCAATATTTTGTTGGCTTTTGTCTTCCAGTACAAATGACCTCCACACTCTCCTTCATGGAACTGGTATTTAACCTTTTCTGCATCAAACTCAGGCAAACATTTAAGCAATACACCACTTGCATTTTTCCAGTAAAGACATATATCAATAATGCAATAGTTTACAACTTTCAATTTGAGGAATCTTGCCTTTGTTTTTTTCAAACCAGGAGGTGTATTCAAATTAAGCAAAACGTAAACAATATCAGCATACCAAGAGGAATTCATAAAATTGTCTTCAACAGCGGGTGTTAAGACTTCCTCTTGGTCATCTAAAGCATTAATCATATTAATATCAAGAACTTTAAAATTATATTCAGCCATTAATCTAGCCATACCTTGGCCTTTGATGAGTTTAGTGGGTTTTATCTCTAAATCGTATTTAAGGATAATAGCAATCCACTTACCTCTCTTACCATCTGGGTCCTGTGTTAGAATATCTTTAACAAATGAGTTTGGGACGAAGGCAATGATGTGTGAGTGTAGGATGTACACCCTGAAGTCTTTCGAAGCTTTAACCAAAGCAAAATCTTGCTTTTCCATAATGTTATACTTCAAAGGGGCATCCCTCAATGCCTTGCTAAAGAATGCAATAGGCTGCTCTTGTCCTTGCAGATTTTTCTGTAAAAGGACAACAGCTATGGTATGTTCTGATGCAAATGAAAAAATTTAAAAATCCTTTGAAAAATCAGGACTTATAAAAACCAGTGTTTTGGTTAACGCTTGGTTTACTAGTTCAAAAGACTTATTTGCTTCCAAGGTCCATTTTACCCCTTGCTCCTTCTTTAACATGTTTATGATATTCCTAAGGAGCTCGACCAGGTTGGGGATGAACCTTCTCAAAAAGTTAATCTTCCTAATGAAAGATTGCAAATCCTTGATGTTCCGAGGATGAGAGATTTGCAATATGGCCTCAATCCTCTTTGGATCTATCTTTATACCCTCTTCAGAAATAATGTGTCCAAGAAGTTTACCTTCTTGGAGACCAAATAGTGTCTTCTTAGGGTTTAAAGATATCCCAAACTTCCTACATTTCTCGAAAACTTTTCTCAAATGTTCTAAGTGCTCTTCATCTGTTTTTGAAAACAAAGTGACATCATCAAGGTATATAATGATGAAGTAGCCCAATTATTTCGAGAATGCTATGTCCATGGCTCTTTGAAAAGTTTCTCCAACATTCATTAGACCAAAAGTCATTTTCACATACATGAAAGTGCCCCATGGTGTAGTAAAGGTTGTCTTTAATTGATCAGTAGGGTAAACTAAGATCTGATTATACCCTGAAAAGCCATCCAGCAAAGAAATTCTTCTAGACCCTACCACCCTTTGTAAACTATGATCCGTCTTGGGTAAAGGGTAGTTGTCTTTAATTGAATCTTTGTTTAAGTCTCTAAAGTCTATACAAAGCCTGATCTCTCCAGTTTTCTTCCTAACAGACACCAGATTAGACACCCACTCAGAGTATCTAATAGGGACAATAATACCAGCTTCATACATTTTCATGATCTCCCTCTGAACCAAAGGGAGCTGAACAGGGTTTATTCTGCACATTTTCTGTTTGAATGGATTTTGGTTTTCTTTGAGGGGAATTTTGTGTTGTATTATTTCAGTGTCATAGGACTTAAGATCTTTGTAACTCCACGCAAAAACATCAGAAAACTCTTTAAACAGCTCTATGTATTTGAATTTAATATGAGCTGGTAAAGTCTTAGACAGTTTAATCAATTTCAGTTTTTCCTCACTGCTTATATTGCACTCCTCCACTTCAGTCTCTACAGGTTCCAGTTTTGGCTTTTTGGCCACATCGTTAAGATCGAACAACTCTTCTAAAGGCGCTAGACCTCTTGGAAGACTTTCATATTTAGAGTGCAGAGTTTCTAACTCCTTTGTTTCTAACTCTGCAGTCATTTCCTTTTTGTTTTTAAGTTTTCTATTCAGAATATTAATGTTGACAAACTCAGGAGACAGCTCTTCTTCACAAAGAAAATTTTCTTCACTGCAGTCTGTATCATAATCTGAGTTCGAACTGTTTAGTTCGAATTCATTTCTGAATTGCATGAAGTCTTCTATTTTTTTTTCATTGTCAAACACCTGCCAATACTTTTCATTATTAGGCATAGCTAGTCTAAATTTTATTTGAGTTGTGCAGTCTTTGGTTTCACATGGCGTTAAGCATGTTCTAGCTGCAAAGGCTAAATTGTGGGTGGCAATATTTCTTTTTTGGGACAAAAATCAAATTGGACTCCTCGAAAGTTTTTAAAAGGTTCATGACATCGTTTCATTAGGCCCTAAGTATGGGATGGTTTGTGTTATACTCCCCATTGACTTCCCTAATGACTAACTCTGAATCCCCATACACATTAATTCTTCTGGCTCCTAACTTTTTCAATAGATGTAAGCCTAAGAGAAGGGATTCATACTCCGCTATGTTATTGGAACACTGAAAGTTTAACTTGCAGGAAATGCATTCTATGTGGTTGTTTTCATCATTACAAATCCAGACACCGACACCAGCATTGGTCTTAGTGCAAGACTCGTCAAAGTGCATACTCCATAGAGGACTAGTTTTAATTTCATCTGTTAGGTGAATATCCTCTTCAACTACTGTGCTTTCTGATTGTTCTTGAGTATCAACACTCAATTGAATTTGTTTCATTTCCTCAGATATATTATTGGGTTGAGGACTGCTTTCATGACTCTCAATGTTTAAAAGCAAAGGACACGTAATTTGTAGTTCAAGACCTGTGTTTTGTTTTCTACTATCTTTAAATGCAGCAAACTGTTTTGACACTTCTGCATTGTGTTCCTCTTCCTCCCTATCAGCCATTAATCCTATTAAAGTGACTTTTTCACCAAGTGTTTCATCATTAAACATAATAAAAGAATCAAGGCCTGTATTTACAGAATAGAGAGGAGAGTTTTGGGGTTGGTCTTGACTTGTAACTGTGTATTGCATATGGGACTCCCTGTAAAGTCTTCTAGTCTGATTGAAAACAGGGATAGTCGCATAGGTCATGTCCATTGGCATAGTCCCCTGTAACTTAGCCCCCCAAGATCTTGACAATAGCATTCCATACTTTTGGGGGCACATCAGCCACAACAATATCCATGACTAAACATTTGGCTGGAATTTGGGCTAAGTTAACGCAGAGGTCTTTGATTAATCCTAAAAATTTCACCCTACTGGAGTCAAAGGAGTAAAGATCTTTATAAGGTCTGGTGATTTCTAGATCCAGGCTCTCCATTATAGCTTTTGGCATTAAATTATGAGAAGCCCCGGAATCATGCATAGCATTGTGCAAAATTTTTTCATGAACGTTTAAACTTACATAAAAGGGAGGAACAGGTCCCTCTTGATACATACCTTCAATCTTAGGGCCAAAAATCAGCTCTGGTTGGTCATCATTAAGATTTATAGTGTCCTCAATCTCTTCAATGTTTAAAGCCTTCAAAATTTGGGTCCTATATACATGATGGGCAGCTAATTGAGTTAAGGGAACAGAGATTTTGATCTTTGAAATTTCCTGCTGAAGGCTGAAATGGATTTGGTTCTTTGAAGAACTTGTTTCAGCCTTATTAGCTATCATTCTATCAGCAATATCATCTTGCTGATTTGTTTTATTTAAACTTGAAAAAATTGTTTTCACATGAGTACTAGCTAAAGTGTTAGTACTACTAATGTCTGCACTCTGTTTGTCATTGTTTTGAGTGCCTTTCTCTTTACATTTATCAAAATTTACAGCCACTGTTTTTTCCTTTTATTTGACAACTTTAGGTTTGGTTGCAGTGATGTTTTGTGAAGATTTGTCAGAGGTTTTGTTGTTGGAATTTTGTTGACTGGTTTTGCTTCTAAGTTCATATTCTCTTTGAGACTCTATGATGACATTTTCCATGTATTGATAACAATTTTCATCATCATCTCTTCTGTCATCATAAGGTGTGTATAGACCTTGGTTTCTATCGTAATGAATCTCAAAGTCATCATTATCTACCCCCATCATGTTGATATCATCCTCCTCTGTCATTTCACGTGTTTCCTCAACCTCACTCACATAATTTTGATGAAAGGGAGGAGTGATATGTTGATCATCTTCCCTAGTTCTGTTTGAAGGTTGGTTTCTTCTAAAATTTTGATTCTGGTTTTCATTTCTATTTTGAGGAGAACTTTGGTTTTGAGTGGCTTGTGATCTCTTAATTATGCTCATCTCTTTCATCATCTCCTCCATCATTTTCTCCATCTTTGAGTTGGAAGTGGAAGGTGTGTTTTCCTCTCTAAAAGACACTCTCTTTTAATTTTTCATTCTTGCTCTCTTCTCCATTAAGTTGACCTCCACAGAAAGAGCGCCTCTTTGCATATCTTCAAGAGTTGAAAAATCTCTCTCTCTGAGCTAATAGGCCATCTTAGGGTCAAACCCTTCGGGAAACTTGTTTAAAGTTGATCCTTGTGGAGGTTTTAGTTCTGGGGAAAGTGCATTATACACACTGTTAAATCTAGTGCAATAAGCTTGTACACTTTCCCCAGTGTTTCTATGGAGGTTCTTGTAATCAGAAAGGACTTGGAGAGGATTCTTCTTTACTTCCCATTTGTTTAAGAAAGTTTGATGGAAAGCTTGGAGATCATTAATACTGAGGGGGGTTAAACCTTTGAGCCATTTTCTTACTTCTCCCCCTAAGCTCTGAGCAAATAATCTAAGCTTGACAGAATTATCATCAATTTCATTTCTGTCAAAGTAGTCATTCATTTTATCCAAATGTTGTGATGCAGTTGTAGCATTGCTAGCATCATATAATGTAATTTTGGAATGATAGTCCTATGGAAGATTAACTAATGGTGCATGAAGGACTAAGGGAGCATACCATGTTGCCATGATATGTGGTGGGGATGGATTTACAAGAGGTGGATTAACAAAAGGGAAAATGGGCTGAAGTGAAGTGGTTTGAATAGTGGATGTAGGGTGAGCAGAAGTGAATGGACCAGGAGTAGATTGTTGAGCTGATCTTGGGTGAGAGACACCTAAGTTGTGAAGGAAATGTAAATCAGGAGGTGTTGTTTCACTGCTGCCAGGATGTTCACTTGTTTCAGGAAATGAAAGTGAAGACTTAGAATCTAACTAATCTAAATCGCTAAGAGACCTAGTTCTAAAGGGATTTGCTAAGTCAACTTGTGATTGTTGTAGAGCTGAAAGATTTTCGGGGACTGAATTAGCTCTCAAGGGTGATCTAAAAACAGTTGATAATTGAATCCTAGGAGACTTCCTAAGGATAATTTCTGGGTTATCAACTAACTCAGGTGGATCAGGGTCAGGATAGGCTCTAGTGTGAATCATTCTAGGAGCCACTATGCTATGTTTTTTAGACCCAAATAAACAAGAAAATTTCAACCAGGTATGACAGTCTTTGAGAGGTTAAATAACTGAGGTTTACAGAAATTTAAATGCTATAGTCCTCTAACTGAGTTTGAATGTTTTTATAAGGATAAGGGTTCTTCCCAGTGGAGTCTTAAGGTCTGTTCAGGATTGTGGAGTCGCCAAGTGGAATTTTTTAGCTCGTAAGGTAAAAGGTTTTATGGTCCACCACCATGTTTATTGGATACCAATCTGAAATATTTTTAGGTTTTCTGAGTTATTTTTCAGTTGTGTGGTTTCTCAAAATGTGCTAACTCTATTTCAAAACTTAGCTACGGTTATGAGACAAAGACAGTCTATTCTTATGGCTAAGCCGACTGATTTTTCAAGGTTAGATAAATTCTTATGAGAATCCAAGGGTTTTACCTATTTTGTCACTGATTCAAACAAGTTTCACCATGATTACCATTCCTTGGTAATGCTTGAAAAGGATACTTTTACTCACAATGTTTTTGAAGGTTTTTTGTAAGGGAAGGTTCCCCAGCGGAGTCGCCAGAAATGTTAGTTGCTGGTGGCTCAGCTGGTTAATATAGAAAATGTTCTTGAACCAAATCCCTGATATCCTATGGTTACCCTCAAATGAAAATGATTCTGGTTTCGTTCCCCAGTAGAGTCACCAGAAATGTTAGTTGCTGGTGGCTCAGCTGGTTGATATAACAAATGTTCTTTGAAACAAATCTTTGATGTCCTATGGTTACCTCAAAATGAAAATGATTCTAGGTTTCATCCCCAGCAGAGTCGCCAGAAATGTTAGTTATCTGTAATCAACAATATTGGAAAAGTCTGATCACAGAAACAACATCGTTTCAACCACTTTGGGATTCTAGGATCTAGCCCTCCTGAATCCAGAGAGGGATCTCTCCAATGAGTGCAAATATGGATTTGTCTTTGAAGTTTGGGGTAATAATATTATGCTAGTTATGAAGGCCAAGGGTTTGTTTTGTTTTTGGATGGTTGAGCATGAATACTGTTTGAGGGAAAATCCTAAATGGAAAGAGTTTCAAAGCTGAGAAGTTGCAAGCGATGAGAGTAAGCTTCGACCAAAAGGATAGATAATTGCAAGTTTTAGTCCATTGGGCTATGGAGTCATAATAGGTTTTAATTGGAACAGCAAGAGGCAATAGTGGTCCATGGGGAAAGTCATCTATGTCTAAGGATCTCCTTGAAGTTTGATTTATGGAATGAAATGATACAACAAGTAGGAGAATTAAACAGATGAGGAACAAAGAGCAGCCCAGGATCTGGTAAGTTCTTCTAAACTAACTAGCCTTTGACATAGACTCAAGAAAAACATAAAAGTGAACTAGGATCTGGTAAGTACTTTTAAACTAGCCAGCCTTTGATACACTTTCAATAGAAAACATTTTAAAACAAAGGGAAACTTGAAGGCAATTTTTGGATTAGAAACTAGCAGGCCGGGCTCACCACAAATCCTCTCCTAGCTCTGCTTTACTTGGTTACTTTCAAGACAAACACAAATATAACACAGAATGGCCTAAGATCTGGTAAATACTTCTAAACTAGCCAGCTTTTAACACATTCCAAGGGAAACATTCAGACAGTTGTGGAGATGAAACTGGGACCAGGGCTCACCATATCTTCCTCAGTTCATATTCAATTAACATATACTAAAAATAACATTTAAGACTAACATTCAGTTAAGAAAATAAGACGAGGGAACGCCAACATTCCTATGCTTAAACTGAATTAAATCATTCTCAAATAACACAGATTGGAAGAAAACATTCATATAAAGGCTTTCAATTAGAGGAAGTTACTGATGTATAGTAGGTCCTAACTCTATGCATCCTGTTCTTTATAAGAAAAAATGAAACACACAGTGAAAATAGAAACAAAATAACAAGTTACAATGAGAAAAAAAATCACCGTCAACATAGACCAGGATCCCATAAATAAACTTGTATTGATGCTCCAAACCAGTTACAGCTTTCAGTCCAGTGATTTAGTTTAGCAACCATCTACACATCTCAACCTAACCTATCTATCACCAGCAAAGCTCCAAGAGCTAGTGAATACTATTTACAATCAGAATTTTCCAGCTCAATTACATTACAATGTTCAGCAACCTGATCAACCAACCCTTCTCTCATCTTCTGCGGTAGTATATATAGAAGAATGAGGAGGTGAGATCTGATAAAAGATCTCCAATTACAATTAATACAGAATTAATGGATTCGTGGCCTTTGAGGGGCTCAATGAAGAAAATTTTATACATATCCTCTGTATTAAATGATTTTCATAAAGATTTAAGCTCGGTGGGAGCTTTTGTTTACCTTTGAGGCTCAGTGTGGCATCGAAGTAACTTTGCAGATGTTTGTCATTAATTTTCCTGCAGAATTTACCTTTTGGATGTGTTGTGAGGCAGATATCTGGTCTTGATCAATAAATTCAGCCTCTTATTGAATACTTTGACGTACAGGTGGCATTTCAGTAGTTGGGAGGAATCAATTTGCCTTAGATGTGGCGGTGGAGGCGTTCCTGTTGATAAAACACTTAAGATCTTCTTTTAAACTGTGTTTTAAATCAGGGATTAGGCTTTTGATAAAAATTATTAGCCGTGATCCCCACAAATATGTCTTCCATTCTCTGTCCTGGTTCATTTTATCTTTGTCACTGATACTCTCTGATTGTGCCCGATTTATGGTTTTTGCTGGTATGCAGGGCTGCGCAGGGGTGATAAGGCATCAATGCCTCATGAATCATTGATAAAATGTGAAATTTGAAATCTGCGAATGATTTCTCTGGTGGATCAAAGGCGGGATGGTCGTAACCCTATGCTTCTGAATTTTCTTTGGACATGGCAGAAAAACCATTGAAAACCCTGCAAAATACAAACAAAAATTATAAAATCCATGCATATATAGGTTTACTGCTTCAGAAGGCACGTGGAGAGAGCGAGGCCGTTGGATGGCATCATCCAACAGTCGAGATTGGTCGGGAGAAAACAAAAGGAAGGAGGAAGAATCATTTAAATCATAGTCATTGATCGCACAGAGATCGACGGTCGGGAGGGCAGGTGGAAAGTCAAAACAGAGAAAACGAGCGATGAATTTTGGGTCATCGATCTGCAAATCATATTGACGGTGGAGATGCTACTATCACTGCGCCAGAGCCTGGTTAACTGTGGGGCATCTTCGGTGAGTGATAGCTATTCGATGGGCGGCCTCAGATTAGACGTTGGACGCCAATATCGCACGGGGTCCACATCTGATGTTTAACGCGCGATGGACGGCAGTTTGGTGAGCAGTGCCCAGGACACGTGTCGACCAACGTATGGAATCACTGCGAAATGGAAGAAACCCACCCTCCGCTTGAAGGCGGTGCGATGGATACTGCCAGTTTTGGCAACGGTGAGTGGATGGAGGGGACCACCAGGGTGATGGACTCCGCGCCGTCGATCTGCAGATCAGATCGACAGTGGGGATTGACTGAAATTTTGAACCGGTGGAAAAAACTTAGAAAATAATTAAAAACCCAAAGTTTGAAAATAACATAAGGTTTTAATATTATCGGGGGGTGGGGTATATATATAATATGATCAGGCACCCGGTTTCAGGGCCTTTGGGCGCATGGAGGGGGGTTAAAACTTAGCCCAAGGGGCTTAAGTTATGATAGATGAAAAATATGATTTTCATGGATTTTCGATGTTTTTCAAAGGTTTAAAGGGGTTCCGATAAGGCAAAGAAGGAGTGTTTGAACCTTGTCAAAGGGTTTCGATGAATGGGGAAGGGGAAAGGCATGAAAATGAAGGATTTCATGGGAGAAGGACAAGTAAAGATGAGGTTAGTTTTGGAAGAAGGGGAAAAGGGGAAAAATGGTGTTTGCAGTAGTAATCTGTCTTGGAAATCTGCAGGATTTCTAAATGTAGAATAGGCATAGAAGTGAAGATGGGACAGAGGCATGAGGCCTTCAAGAGTCTTCAAGAGCCAACACTTTTTAGTAATAAAATTTGTTCCTTGAAGGCTCAAAAGGTCTTAGCCACCTTTTGCTATAACAAATTTTACAGGTGGCTAACAAGTCACAGTATAATTTAATTCAACAGGGGATATATTTTTGCTAATATAATAAATTTCATATGGCTTCTTGTCTTCCTCCTGCCCAAGTACTGCTCCAATTGTTGTGTCTGAGGCATTGGATGAAATTTGGAATGGAAAATTCCAATTTGGGCCCCTCAGCATTGGGGATGTTGAAACAAGCTTTTTCAGATCATTAAAGGCATTGTCACATTTATCTGTCCAAATGAAATCAGAATTTCCAGTCAGTGCATATAAAGGTGCAGCTATTCGAGAATAATGTTCTATAAATCTTCTATAGTAACCAGAAAATCCAAGAAAGCTACGTACCTCTGTTAGTGTGGTGGGTGTGGGAATTAACAAGATTATTTGAATTTTAGCTGGGTCCACTTGAATTCCAGCTGCTGAAATATAATGCCCTAAGATAACTCCTTCGGTCATCATCATAAGACACTTTTTGTGGCTTAAACAAATCCTAGTGTCAATACATATTTGCAATACCTTTTCTAGGTTTTCCAATGCAGGCTCAAAATCATCCCCATAAGGTGTGAAATCATCCATATATACTTCGAGGCCTTCATTTATTAAGTCTGCAAAGATGCTGAGAATTTCCCTTTGAAATGTAGCAGGGGCATTGCATAGGCCAAAAGGTAAGACTCGGTAGGCAAATGTCCCCGTGGACAGGTAAAAGTATTTTTGTCCTGGTCTTCAGGGGCAATCTGGATTTGATTGTACCCAATGAATCCATTGAGGAAAGAAAAGAATTTCTTTCCTGCCAATGTGTCTAATGCCTGGTCAATGAAAGGAAGGGGAAAGTGGTCTTTCTGTGTTGCCTTATTAAGTTCACGGTAATCTACACATATTCTCCACTTTCCATTCTTTTTTGGTACCACTACTAATGGAGAGACACACTTGCTATCAGATATTGGGTAGATAAAATTAACATCCAATAGTTTTTGTAATTCAGCTTTCACAATATCTTTGAGGTGAGGGTTTAGTCTTCTTTGGGGTTGGTGAATGGGTCTTGCATCTTTTTCGATATAGATGTGGTGTGTACACAATTGAGGGTCAATTCCTTTCATATCGGGGTAATCCCATGCAAAGGCTGTGTTAGTATGAATCTTTCGTCGTAAAAGATCACTTTTAGCTACGCATAACAAATAGCCCTAACATCGACTATGGCTGCAAAATATCTTTAAGATTGTTGCACAAATTCAGATCTAAGCACAAAATATATTAAGCAGATAAAATATAACATAGCTCCATAGATCCAATGAACAAGACAAGAAGAATGTATTTGAAATAATTTTGTATTATATTAAAGAATGGGGCACCTGAGAGGAAAACAAGAAAGGTGTCTTCCGGTTCTCCTCAGTGGGATGGGTTCTTGGAAGTCCTCAGTGTTTCAGATCTAACATTTCTCTCTCTTATGGATGTAGAAAAGCAAACATAGAACTCAATGGGAGTTCACAAAGAAAAATGAAAAATGGTGACCAAGAGTAGATCCAGGGTGATCTAATGCAATGAAGGTGACTAATGAATGGGGAAAACCCCCCTATTTATAACAAAATATTGGGGCGGTCTAGAACTCGGTGCATGAATAAAATATTATTAATCGAATTCTAGAAGCACCCTTTAGGAATATTTATTATATTTGTTGGAGGGAAAAGGGTTCTTGACTTGGGTCAATTCCTTTATTTATAAATAATAAATAAATAAATGGTTTATTTATCATTTTAGGGAAGTGATGGGAATATAATTAAATAAACAATGGTTTATTTAATTATTTATGGATGATTTAGTCAAATTTAACTAAGAATATTATTTAAATAATGATTTAAATAACTTGTTCTTAGGAAATAATTAAATAAATAAGGATTTATTTAATTAATTTCGTTGTTTTGGGTTAAATATGACCAAATGAGTTATTTTATATGGCGAAAGAAATTTTACTTAGGGTAAAATTGGTCTTACATGGTGTACCTGGGTTAATCTAATAATAATAGGTTAGATGACCAAAAAAATGGTGTAACAGATTGCCCCCCAACGTACGAGTGTTAGGAGCAAATCGTATGACCGAAGTACATTGTAAGAACTCAATCACTAGATATCAAAAGGGAAGTGAGAGAGAGAAGTGTAATGTTGTCTGATGTGCTAAAGGACTAGACCCTGAGGAGATGAGACTTACAAGTGCAACAAGTCTCTAGTTTATGAAGTGGTACCTGTGCCAAAGGTGGTGGGGAAGGCATACCTATGCCCACCGAGACAAAGTACAAAGAATAAGGTGCCCGGAAAACCACGGAACACAATAATGAAGCATGTGCTGGCCTAAACATGAGCCAGATAAATAACATGATGAATCCCACATACATGTGATGCCTGGAATGACCTTCAGGACTTATACAAGAATATTTTAGTACATGAGATATAAATATACCCAAATGCCCCCTACACACGGGGAAGGGCTCACAAAATCTGATTGATATATGCAAATCGAAGAGGCACCGCAAGCGGTTGAGGCTGATATCATCAAATGGGAGGAGCTGCATCAAGGGCGGAAATGAGGAAGTCATCCGGGCATGTGGGGGGATACCTGCAGGGCCACCCCCTCATGAGGGTTGAGACATCTCACACACACCCGGGAATCACCAATAACTGTTGCTGCATCACTGGACTATCAAGTTTATAGATCATGATCATGCTGAAAAGAGCTCGAACCAAGGTACACTGTCCCCCAGACCTGGCTTCTGGAGTAAATGAGTTGATGTTGACAGAAGTAGGTCCACAATAGGTGAGGCAACAAGGGAATCTCAACTAAGGCACGGGAGAAAATAGTAGAGTGACTAGCAAACGGATACTTATGATGATAATGAAACGAGGAATACTGAGTAGTGGATGGACGACTTCCCTTGTTAGAGCATAAAGGGCATGAATGGCTTGGAAATGACTGACACACTATCATGAGGGATAGGGGACAATGGTACTCAAGGCTATAATGTGCAACACGAGAGAGGTACCAAGCAATGAAGGATGGAGGACTATAGTGGGATACAAAGGGATGCGACATAGACTCCATGACTCATGATGACACAACTCAAATGCTCTAAACAAGGGCGACTCGATGGTGCTGCCACACAGTAAAGGTCCAATGGGGAACCATAAAAACATGAGTACAATAGGGTATCTCATGACGAAAATCAACACGAACAAAGACAAGTAAGGAGACAAAGGGGTGTCCCAAGTACAAGTAAGGTAATTGAAGAAATTCGATTTTTAGGAGAGGTGAATAGACTCTTCGTGGAAAAAATGTGTCTTGGTGAAGTATCAAGGTACTAAAATATAAAAGGTACACAGAGCCCATGAACAAGCCAGGTCACACTTTTTGGGGTCTATTCTGTGACCTGGGTAGTAGGTATTGGGCAGAAAACTGCGACCTAAATGACCTGAAAAGTGTGACCTGGTAGAGAAAGGGGGTTTCATTGTTGTTTTTGGCTAAGATCTGGGATATTTATGGTTGAGGGGCATAGGTGCCCCCAAGCATGTTGTGGTCAGGCCAAAATGTATGTAGAAAAGGGAGAATTTAAACACGTTTAAAGGATATGGTGTGCCATTTGTTTTCGTTATGGTTATGCAGTTTGAGAAAGGCAATGGAGGATTTCCAATCTTGTTTAATACTGCATATATGAATCAAATGGAATTTAAGTTGCTGGGTTGGCATACCTAGTGCCACGATCCCAAATAGAGGATTTGGAGATAATGAACTGATGCTCTCCTAGAAAACCTATAGGTTGGTCAACAACAATGTCTAAGAGACTGGGTTGCGGATGTAAAATGAAGGAACGATAAGGGGTATCATCCCGAGAGTGATCTGAAGGGGTATGGGGCTCTAGAGGTTCTTCTAAATGTGGAAGAATAATGGTACTAGAGTCGACATAACTAGATACACTAGGAGAGTTATGGAGAATGACTTCTCCTGGTCTCTCAAATATGGGTGCCCCCTTACCCAAACATTGGGTTGCAATGTAATGGCCACAAGGTGTATGTGGTTCAAATGCATGGTTTCGATGTAAGGGGGAAGAGAGAAAGTCAGGGGAGATGATTCCTTCCATAAGGTCATCATCGTGATAGAATATGGGGTGACTGGTGGAAGAAAGACCACCTGACACGGCGAAGCTACCTAACTCATCATCATGAGAAGAGAGGTTCACATGTGCATCGTCACAAGGGGTGATCGAAGAGTAAGCAGATAAAGGATCTACCGATGTTGAGCCCAAGGTGATCGTTGAAGGAGGTCAAGAGAAACAATAGGGGAGGATTCAGAGGGAATGTTCCCCGAGGGTCTCATGGATTATGATAGGTAGAAGATGGTGGACGAAGGCTCCATCATCATGACATCACGAGGGGGAATGTCAATGGGATCCGTCATGTCTAGTAGTTCTACCGAAGCAAAATGCACAAGTAGGGGAGAGGTGGACTCGTTGCGCTTGGCCTCGAATTGGCGGACCACGGCTAGAGAGGTGCGGAAGTCCTTGAGGCGGGAAAAAAGGTGGGTGTAATGGCCATGGAGATCACACAAAGAACAAGGGTGGTTGGTGTGAATATTCTTAGGGTTCTTGGCCATGAGCACGGAAGGAACCAAGGCTTCCGGGACCGTGGACTCAGGGAACGTGACATTAACCATGGGCTTGAGTTGAGGCAATTCAGGACAAGTATGTGTGGCGTGACCGACAACATCACACAAGGCACACTAGATGGTATGCTTTGGAGGCTGAGGAGGGGCAGGGTTTATCAGGGCAGTCTTGTTGGTTGATGCCCCCCTGCGAGCTTTTCCAGTCTTACCCGAAGTGGTCGCAACGGGAGGTGGTTCCTGTTGAGGTGGTTGAGGCATTGTTGTGGCAGGAGAAGTCATGGGGACTGGTTGAAATGGGGTCAAAGCAAGATCGGGTTTGGGTTGACCAAGCGGGGTAGTGGTTGGAATACCCAAGGTCAAGTTAGGGAGGGAGAGGTTGGCCAAGAGAGGGACCGAATAAACTCCGAGAGGGGGAGCAAGGAAAGGTATTTGACCAGAGGGGTAATGGCCAGGTGGGACGACTCCTAAATGGATAAGGCTTGGGGGAACTATTCCAGGAGGGTAAAGAGGCTCATGAGTATTAGCTGGATGGGAAGGTCCAAGGAGAAGAAGTTCAGGCAGCTAAGGCGAGGGGCTAGGAGCGGATTGCTGCAGGCAAGGTTGAGGTTGCTGACTAGCCGAAATGGGTTGTTTAAGGGCAGCTTGAGATGGTTGCATCATGCAAACATTCGCTAAGCTGGGATCAGAGATAGGAGGAGGAGGGAGACCAAGGAAGGTTCCAAGAAAGGAAGAGTCTTTGTAGACGCCGGGGGAAACACTGGTCAAAGAATCAACTGTTTGTTTATTGGTTACAGAAGAGAGGGTTGACTCAGGGGAGGTCTGAGATTTTGGCTCATGATACGTCAACTGGTTGATGGTGACTATCTTTCCATTGTGAGGGAAAAACATCTTGCGGTGGACTACGGATGGGACAGCAGACATGGCATAGGTGTAGCTACGCCCCAAAAGAATGTTATAATCAAGAGGGGCATCGATGAATTCAACGTCAACACAAATAGTCTTGCCCGCAAGAGTGATGGGACAACTATGGAAAAGGCCAATGGGCTGGGAGGCGTGGCCATCCCACGCTCGAAGAGTGATCATGGAAGGGGCCAACTCAGGAGATCCGAGTTGTTTCCAAACTGAAGCGGTCATGACACAGTTGGATGCCCCCTCGTCAATGATGCACCAGGAAATGTCAGCATTCCGGATTTTGACTGAGATTTGGAAAGCTACAGAAGCAGGAAGAGGAGGAGATTCCAACTGATGGGCATCGAAAACAATCAATTGGTCATCTTCTAGATCTACAGCATCCAGGGCAGATAGTAGAGCTTTTCTTTGGGAGGGGCATGACTGGAGGAGTTCCAGCGTTGAAATGGAAACAAAATATTGGGCCATCTCATCTACTATGCTAAACGAATGGGCAGCTTGGTTAGAAGCAACATTTGAGTGTAAGGGTCCCTTAGGAATCTTGGGCGGAGGGATATGCGAGGGACCATAAGTTGTCGAAAGAGGCTCTGTAGAACCTGAAGAAGGTAACTCGGGGACAGATGGAGCAGGAGGTTGGGGGTACGGACGGGACTGAGTGTGAAGGTTAAGGTCAGTGGTTATAGGTTGGTCAGAGTTCATCATGAGGATCTGGTAATCAGAGGTACCAGATGTACGAGGTTGAGTGGGTACTGGTCCGTGAGGTGGTTGGGTAGCCACGAAGCTTGGCTGCGGGAAAGGATTGGTCACACTCTGTTGTGCATACTCCTGCCCCTGAGGGGGTGGTGGCTGCTGTTGCGGGGGTTGAGAAGACAAGGGAGGCAGGAGTGCTAATGCTATAGGAGTTGGAGTAATAGGTTGTGGATATGGATGATAATGAGGTTGGGTAATAGGGGGTTGGGCAGAAAGAGGAGGCATGCCGGATCCTGGATGCGAGCTAACGAGAGGGGGAGAAGTGCAGGAAGTGGTGCCCCCTCCCCCAGGGAAACCATAGCTCATTGGAGGTTGAGCGGATGGATGAGAGATAGCTCCAATGATACTGTTAGCGGCATGAGGTGCCCCCTGTGCATGGGCATTACCGGGTCTAGGGAGGTCAAGTAGAACAGTATAAACATAACCCGTCTGAGCGTAGATCAGGTCATATTTTAATGCCATTTGGAGGGCAGCTTCTTTGGTTTGAGGAAAATGTGATGCGACATCTTTCTCAATAGGTGGCAAGAGAGATCTGAGGAAACCGTCCATATAGACACGGTCTTCGAAGGTAGGAGATTGACATAGGCTCTTTCTTCGCTGCCATTCCTTGACATGATCGGATAGGCGGGTCACAGATGATTGACGGAAAGAATTCAAAAGTTCAATACCAGTGTCATAATGAAGGGGAAGCTGGAAGTAAGATAGAAAAGCCCGGGCAAGAGTCAAAAAGGTGGTATGAGAGGAAGTGGGCTGATCAAAATACCACTTAGAAGCTGCGCCTGTAAGCGTGCGTTGGAACAATCTAAGATGGATGGAATCATCAATAATGGAATGGGATGAACACCACATGTGGAAAGATCGGATGTGGTTGGAGGGATATTCTCCAGCAAGGCCTTCAAACTTGGGAATGTCGGAGGGGAGCTTGGTTGGCATAACAGGCCAACTAACATCGTGGCGGATAGGATCATTGATCAACTGATTGAAATCGGGGAGACTGAGGCCTGCCATGAAGGGGAGCAAGGGAGCAGTCGAGGTAGTTCCTATGGCAGTTCCGCTAGTAACAGTCCCAGCATTAGGGCCAGGGTGGCCACTAGCATTAGGCCCTGGACTAGACATGGTGGAGGTAACCGGGGGAGAACCAGAAGTAGGGGAAGAAACCAAAGAATCAGAATACGGGGGAGGACTAACTCGACGACGATGAGAAGGAGCAACTCAACCAACTGGAAACTAAGGGTGAAGGCTAAGAAGTCTCCGGGATAAACGCCTTGGAGGCACAATGATGACAAGCAGAAGAAAAACTGAAAAAGGCATGGTGGTGCAAGATTAAGTGAGTACAATGTCGAAACAAGGGCAGAGAGGTGCAGTGTCAATTTATTTTAAAGTCTTTGCCAAGCAATGTTAACTAGGCTCTTCTTCACTTAGGGTCAGTGTGTGGCATGTGTTAATTTTAATTTTTTTAAACCCAGACGTTTTGAGAATAAAATAAAATGTGTGCTGCGTAACTGAAAATAAATCTACAGAGAATAGTAAATAAGACTAAAATAACAGAAAATTAACAGCTAACAATGCATCAATCTAACCCAAGGAGGCGAGTCTCTCAAAACTAGTCTATAAGAGGGAAAAAATATAATCAAAACACACTAAAAATAAGGCCAATAGATCTAAATTTAGGAGGAACAGGGATCTAAAGGAGAAATATGCTGAAAAGAGGTGCAGAAAATAGCAAAGAGGCAAAGGCAAGGTTGCTATTAAAAAAGAGGAGATCAGCTAAAAATAGAATGGACAAGGAGGTGGCCCTTGAAATGAACTCAAAAAAATATATATGAGGTGTTTTGGAAGGGAGAAGAGCTGATCTGTAGCAATCTGAAAAGGAGGTATCAGAACAGAAAGAAAAAAGGTTGAAACTCTGGAAATTCAGACTTCTGAAACAAAGAAAACTCTCCCACAAAAAGTGGAGGGTACTGAAGCCCTAGGGGGCTAGATTACCACTTAGTTGAGTAAAACGGAGCAATAATAGGTCTAAACGGGTGAAGACAGAGGTCAGACAACCCTGACAGAGGTTCAGACGAAACCCAGAAAAATTTCAGAAAAATTCCAGAAAAAAGGCCAGGTCGCAGTTTTTGACTTGTTTTTTGCTCAGGTTGCACTTTTTGGGCTGTTTTCCGCGACCTGAAGCTTCAGGACACACTTTTTGGGCCTGTTAACCCCCCTATAAATTTTTGACAAAGCAAAGCAGGGGGCTAAATTTGTTTTTGAGGCCTCAAGGAATGCATCTCCCCGAAGACACATCATCCTTGAGGTCTCCTTTGCCTTTGCCTTTGATAAATTTCCCTCTGCAGAACTCTCCATCTGGCTCCTCTCTCCCCCTTCAAAAAATCCCCTTTCCATCCCAAATTTTCCCCAATTTCCCCTTTGAATCCTACCCGTACCCTTGGTTTCCTCAAAATTCCCTTCTGTCTCTCTATCGTTACCCTCCTCAGGCCTCAAAATGCATTAAAAATGGCTAAAAACCCACTTTCGGACCATATAATAGGCCTCATCCCCTTCCCCGCTAGCCCCGTAACCTTTCTCTCCACAGAACCCAGCGCTGTGACCGAAGCGCTAGCCCTGAAGGCTTTTGTCCCATATGATTGTCGGGCGTTGCCCCAGCCGTTGATATCGGTAGATCGGACGACTATCGTTAAATCTTCAGCGCCCTTGTTTCTCCGTTCAAATCTCCAATCGCGCCATCACCGTCCATTCACCGCTAGATCAACGGTCCAGAGTTTACCCGCCGGTGGTCCCTGCAGCGCACTATTTCAAAACCCGGCGGTTTCCATCGCACCACCTTCGGGCAGTCGGCGGTTTTTCCTCATCGGCCAGCGATTCCATACACCTCTTGATGCGTGGCTCCTGTACGATTTCAAAACTGCTATTCCATCGCATGTTACCGTTCGGTACAGGACGCACAGCAATATTCACGTCAGCCGTTAGATCTTGGGAGCCTCATCCGACGGTCATCGATTGACGAAGCTGCGCGGGGTTTAAACCATAGACTCCGTACCCCTGGCCCACCATTCCACTGCCCCCCGCCGTGTTTTCCACCGTCGATCTCCTCTCAGATTTGATGATCCAGATTGTCTCCCATTGTTGAATATTCCACTGTTAGCCAGCCTCGCCACGTCACCTCCATGTGTCTCGCCATACATCTGCCCTCCTATTTCGTATAGCTGTTCAAAGGTCATAGATTTAAAGGTTTTCATTTATTTTCCCCCGTGTCATCTCTCGACTGTATCCATATCGTTTCCACCACACTATGGGTCTTCCACAATGTTTGTGCCATCTCACCAATCTGCGTAGTCAATCTAGCCATCCCCATTGCGTCCACCACCTCCATTGTTTTCTTAACATGTTTTCGTATTGTGCAGGGTTTCCAGAAAGGCGAAAAGCCACCATGATTCATGGGAATCATTGTAAGCGACGCATTGAGCAGGCAGAATTAAAATTGAAGTTGGTACTGCATGGAAATGTCAAGAAAGGTGGCGGCAATATAAATTCCATCGAAGGACAAAGTTCGAAACTTTGCAGACTCCATCCCGCGCCATTAAAACCCAGATCTTGCAGAATCAAGACATTTATGAAGCCATGGAGGAAAACCAGCTTACGATCAAGGATTTCAGCATTTGGCATTGAGTGTTTTGAGTTTTAATACAACAATTTAGAGGCAAAGCATCAGATCAATGATTCCACAGATCATGCAAAGGTATAGCACGTAGAAATCAATACATATCAGGGGTTTTTACAGCAGCAGAATGTTTTTCCTCCATGAAGAACAGAGCGCCCATACAGTATTCAATCTATGCCGTGTTCTGGAGAGTTTTCCTACCCTGATACAACCCCAGTACTATCAGAGCATTTACTTCATCAGTATGGAAGATTTCTTTATCATTTCTCTACCTATTTTTTATTGACCAATAGCACCACGCAGTACTACAGTCAGAACACATCAGAGTCATATCAGATTAATCCCCAGTCTAAAAGAGATCATTCGTTCACCCAAGAACGCCAGAGATTAATGCACAGGATCTATACAGAATGGGCTTCGGCCCTCTTTCTTTTCAGAAGTTTAATACTGCATTTAGTTCTCCACCTACCTCCTCTGCTCCTCTGGAGCTATAAATTCATGAAGAACTCATTGTAATGGTTGTTGATCAGTTATCAGAGAACTAAAGGTAGTTTCTTTTGAGACACAGTCTCTGTGTAAAGATTGTAAGATAGGTTGAAGGAGATGTTTTTAGACTGAGTATTTGGCTATTGGCAATATTGTACTTGATTGGTATTGCTATTTAATATGACAAGCACATTTCTTTGGATCCTGATCTGAAGCAGCGGTGATGTTTTCCTATATCTGTGTTTACATTCATTTCATTTCGTTTCTACTGGCTTGCATCAGAATATTGGCATAGGATTTACCCTTGTTAGGTACCCTATGTTTCTGCTCTCCTTGCCATTTATGTTTCTCTTCTGAATGTATTATCTAAGGAATGTTTTCAGTTGGTTTAACCAGTGTAGTGGATGTTGTTGCCTGCTCTCTGATGTATGAATTAAATGAATTCAATCCTTATATGCTTCTTGTTATAGATTTAGTTGGAAGATTTGGGAACACTGGGGATTAGAGTTAGCCCTGTCCACTAGGATCCTTGTACGACCTGCTGATCTATAACTTTGTGCTCTAAAATCTGTGTTATCTCCTCCCCTCCTACTTTCCATATCACAAAATCATCTTGAAGATCCTATGTTTCAGATGACTAGCCCAATTGAAAGCCTGCCTTTTGAGTAGCAAGAAAATCCTTTCCTGACTCCATTGCCCAATGGTTTTGAATATTTCCTGGAATATTTCACCTTTGCCTTATCCCTCTTTGCTCATCTCGGTCTTACATTGAACCCTTCTTTCCTGCTAACCAACAACCAAAACAAATAATCAAACAAACAAACCTTATGCCTATAACTAGCCTAACATCTTAAACTTGGAGCTTCATAGACATAAACCTTTGCTCAAACTAGAGAGATCCCTCTCTGGACCCAGGAGGGCTAGATCCTGAGGTCTAAAAGTGGTTTTGATGTTGTCTCATCTTTTGGTCTTGCCAATCTGGCCAAAACATGGGAACCCCAATAGGGCCAAAAAGTGCGACCTGCACTTCTGACACTCTCGGCGGCAGATTTCAGAAAAAAAATGGTCTTCTCAGCTGCGGCTGATTTTGGTCACCTGCGCAATAGGGCCAAAAACACACGGAAGTTAAAAATTTAACTGTTTGAGGGTTTTATAGGTGGAAAGCACCATAAAAATAGGAAAATTAGAAAACTGAAGAGAAACCCTACGGTCTGAAACAACTGGATATGCAGGAATAGATAAAACGACATCGGTCGTAAAATAAAACCCGTGTGGAGTCGCCAATTGTTAGTATGAATATTTCATCGTAAAAGATCACTTTTAGCTACACATAACAAATAGCCCTAACATCGATTATGGCTGCAAAATATCTTTAAGATTGTTGCACAAATTCAGATCTAAGCACAAAAGATATTAAGCAGATAAAATATAACATAGCTCCATAGATCCAATGAACAAGACTAGAAGAATGTATTTGAAAGAATTTTGTATTATATTAAAGAATGGGGCACCTGAGAGGAAAACAATAAAGGTGTCTTCCGATTCTCCTTAGTGGGATGGGTTCTTGGAAGTCCTCAGTGTTTCAGATCTAACATTTTTCTCTCTTATGGATGTAGAAAAGAAAACATAGAACTCAATGGGAGTTCACAAAGCAAAATGAAAAATGGTGACCAAGAGTAGATCCAGGTGATCTAATGCAATGAAGGTGACTAATGAATGGGGAAAACCCCCCTATTTATAACAAAATATTGGGGCGGTCTAGAACTCGGTGCATGAATAAAATATTATTAATTGAATTTTAGAAGCACCTTTTAGGAATATTTTATTATATTTGTTGGAGGGAAAAGGATTCTTGACTTGGGTCAATTCCTTTATTTATAAATAATAAATAAATAAATGATTTATTTATCATTTTGGGGGAATGATGGGAATATAATTAAATAAATAATGGTTTATTTAATTATTTATGGATGATTTAGTCAAATTTAACTAAGAATATTATTTAAATAATGATTTAAATAACTTGTTCTTGGGAAATAATTAAATAAATAAGGATTTATTTAATTAATTTCGTTGTTTTGGGTTAAATATGACCAAATGAGTTATTTTATATGGCGAAAGAAATTTTACTTAGGGTAAAATTGGCCTTACATGGTGTACTTGGGTTCGTCTAATAATAATAGGTTAGATGAACAAAAAAATGGTGTAACATGCTGCTTTGTATTTTCGTAATAATTGGACCAATTTCTCTTCTTGTTTAGCAGTGAGATTTTTGTTAATGTTTAGAGTTTTCCCCGACTCAATTTCTACAATCTTTCTATTGTACACAGAAGTAGTAGGTATTACCTGATCAGGAATATCTTTGAAAGGATCTTCTTCTTCTTTATTATCGAATGCTGCCTTGATCATGTGACATTGCAAATGAGATCTAGTTTGTGGTTTATTAATGAAATTATTAATGATATCATCCTCTGTTTGATCTTTAAAATCAAGAGAATTTTCTATAGTTAGAGGTGATCTCATATTTTCCATTAGATATGATGTAGGTTGTTTTTTTTGTTTTGATTATTGATAGACTTGGTTGGGCTGGGGGATATAGGGCTAAATTCTTGACATAGTTTCCCCTTGTTATTGTCATATTGCCTTGGTGACATCCAGTATAAGCATCGGCAGTTGCCAACCAAGGTCTACCTAAGATCAACGGATGCCCTTCTAGCCAATTCTTTGGATTAATAACCAAGAAATCAGCAGGGTATTCCCAGGAATCTACAGATACCATTACATCTTGTAATGTACCTTCTGGTTTGACTACCGATCGGTCAGCCAATTCCAGTAAGGTTGTTGTTGGTTCTAGTGATGTAATGCCAAGTTTCTGACAGGTGGTGGTTGTTAAAATATTGATTGCTGCTCCCAAATCAACTAAGACATTTGGAAACAATTGCCCATGGATTTGGACGGTCACTATAGGATTTCCTGGGTCTTCATATTTTACAGGTGTTTCCATTCCTGATAATAATTCAGATAAGGTACCAACTATTTGGACAGTAGGATTGGTGGTTGTCCTCCTCTTTGGCTTCTTTATGCATAATTCCTTAAGGTTTTTTGCATATATAGGAATGTCTTGGATAGCTTGGAGGAGAGGGATTTTTATACACAATTTTTTAATTCTCCCAGAAGATCAAAATTAGGTTGTTCCAATGGACGTGGTATGATTAATCGTTCTGGGAATGGTGGAGATGAATTTGTTACTTGTTTTTTATTTCATTGTTGAACTTCCTTCTCATTTTGTCTTGTTTTTTCTATAGGTAACAAATCTTCAATATGAGCATCATTGTTTCTCTATGTTTCTACTATGCGCCCAGACCTTAATTGAAGATCATTGCACTCCCTCAGTTCAGTTTCTACTTCTGAAGGTTCCATTATTTGGATAGACTGAACTGGCCTATTGTTTGGGTTTGGGTTGGGTTGGGCTGGGAGTTGTGGTCTTAAGTTGGTCTGGGGGTTTGTATAGGGAGCTGGCAGTGTAGGTTGAGAGAGAGGAATTGATCCAACTGGCTGATTTTTAGGTTTTTTCCAGTTTGACTGCCAGGCCTGACTTTGGGAAGTAGAGAGGGACCATTGTGTAGGATATTTATTTTTCCAAAATGGTGGGTAGAAAGGAAATCTAAGCCAATTATTTTGGTTTGTTTGATTTGGCCAAGATGTGGGAGGAAATGGCTATTGTGACCAATTGGGGAAAGGTGGTTGATTTTGCCACATCCCACTATATTGTTGAGCATTATACTGAGGAGGCTAAAAATAAAATGTATCATTTGGCATACCTGATTGTCGCGGCTGCCATTGTCGGTGGTGATTAAGCAGAAATACCACTTCTGATTCTTCTTTTTCCTCCTTATAAACTAATTTTAGGCCAGGAAGCGAAGGACATCCCTCTGTAGGGTGATCTTTCGTGCAAATGGCGCAAACTTTAATCACATCCAATGGGCATTCTTTGTGGCTATGTTTCTTTCTACATCTGGGACAGAATATTTCCAAATTTTTCTCTGCTTCTGCTTGTTTCTGTTTGGCTTGCTAATATCGAACTACGTTGTTAGAGTCCCAAGTATGTTTGTCTTAAAGTCTTCTAGAAGATTTCCAATCTCTGCACGGGTCACACCTTCATTAGAGGTCTTATTTTCTCTTGTAATCATATCACGTTCTGCTGATTTTAGCCTTGTATTGCCCCTCGAACTCCTAATACACAAATCAATGATGTTAGGATAACTTTCCTGATATATATCACATTTTCCCATAATATTCAATGTTTCAACCCATTGACCTTTCATTCCCCTAATTAATGTGGTTTTCAAAACATTATCAGGTAAGGGTAAGGATGCATAAGGGGATCTCTGAAGATTGTATTGAAACTGTTCCACATATTCTTCCAAAGTTTCATTTAGTTTTGTTGTCATTTGTAATATTTCATCTTTTAATTCCCGAGATCTGCAATAATCTTGATACTTCTTTAAAAATGCAGCTTTCATCTGATCCCAATCAGTTATGACACCCCCACCTAATCCCATGAACCATCGTAAGGCTGCCCCTTTTAATGTTGAAGGAAATAGTTTTAATTTTTGGGGATCGGTGGTATAATCATATCCCCTGCACAGCACATCAAATTCAAACAAAAATGTGTCTGGATCCTTTGATGTTAAGCCATGAAACGTGAGAATATGTTGAAGGGGAATAGCTTTCATAGGTGCGTTGACTGTAGTATCTACTATAGGATATTGCAGCGTAGAGGTTTTCTGGGGTGTCTGCTGGTTTTGACTTAGGTTTTGAGCCATTTGATCGAATATATGCCAATATCCCTCTGGGATTTCCAAGGAATTTCTAGGTTGACGAGCAGGGGTAGGAATGGCTTTGGCAACACTCCCTTTTTCTGAAATAATAAGTATTCCCTGTTGACCTACTGTTTGAGGTGATTGAGGACCTTGGTTCCGAATAAGTTGAACAACACTTCCCTTATTTGGGCTGCTTATTGTTTGGGAGACTTTAATAGGAGATTTTGAGTCTCTGGTTTCTCCCATTTCCCCTTCTCCTTCTCGGAGATTTCTAGAGTTCCCTTCTTGAGGGGAACTTATGCAAGGATTCTCAATTTCTTGGGAATCTTGCTCAATTCCCTCTGTTTGACTGTGTATCTCAGCAAAGGCTTCATATGGTGATTCTGTAGCCTGAAGGGAACTAGTAGGTTGTCTAGAGATAGCTTTTCTAAATCCTACTGATGGCTGAGATTCAGTTCTCTTAAGGATTTCATCAATAAAAGTTGTTCGCCCAAGGGTCACCGATCCCTTAGGTTTTTCAGTTTTAGGAGGAATTTTGTTTTGCTTAGTTGGTCTATTCATTCAAGAAAACAAACCTTCATTCCTACCTAAAGAAAGAATCTTACCTACTTCTACTATGAAGTGGACTGCGAGCAAGTGTGTTTCTTGCCCAGTGCGCAGGTTCTTACCTTCCATCTTTAATACCCAATTATTCGCAAGCAGTAGAAAATCAGTTGTGCATCAATCCTTTGAAATGGCATACACTCTCCCCAGCAACAGCGCCAAAATTTTGAGGTATAAAAAGGTATCTTTTGAACACCTAATTAGCCTACATTAATCATCAATCCGGGAGAGACTTTTTATTTCAAGAGTGTACTCTGTTTGAGGCTACAATTATCTAAGAGTAATGCTATGAAGATGTAGTACAGAATGTTAAACGCAAAAGTAACAAATGCTTTTAAATAAATCTAATTACAGTGACATAATGGAAAAAAAACCTTAATTAACCAATCTGCAAAACATCGATCAGGGATACAGTAGCAATAACTCCTTCCCTTAGAAATCGATTCAAGATAACCAATATGGGGACTTGGAAGCAATAACCAGTGTCCTCTACAGTTGGTGATCTTTAAATAAATCGAAATGAAAGCAAACTCAATCTTCGTGCTAATGAAAGTAACTCAAAAGGAACATAATCTGGAAAGGAACAACAGCATGTAACTATAACTCATCTATTTGCTAATCAAAAGCTATGAATAAAAAATGAACAGAAATGGAATAACAATATGTAATGAACATCGATTACAACTCTAACGCAATCAAGAAACTAGATTTCCACACGTCATTCCTGTCAACAGCCAATTACTACACAACAATGAATTATAGCAAATCATAAATTAAAGTAATAGCAACTCGAATCAGATACAGAACAACAAAGCTTTATAATGATAACAAGATAACCGAACAACAAATGTGATTCTTGTAAAGGATGAAATAGCAATGCAATTTGTTAATAACTATGTATTTGATCTAAAAACGATAAATCAATTCTGTAACATTAAACACACTTCACACAAAAATAAGAAAGGATTAAAAATACAAACAACGAAGTGATTCCACCAGAGCCAGGCCCTTAGCGCCAGTGAAATACTGTTGGGATAATTCAAAACTTTAGAAGATGAACGAAACACGTGTCTTATATTAAACAAACATAAAGCATTATAGAGGAGGTTCTCTCAAAGCCGAGAGTCAATAAAACATAATATTACAGAGGAAATGTTTAAATGTAAAGCCTTTCGACCAACTTGCTCACTGAATGTTACTAAAGGACATTACTTTATATATCAAATCTCGATGGACAATTCAAGGAATAATATGAGTTTGAACAGCGATCCCTCAGGATCAAAGGATCCTGAGGGATTCGCTCCTCTTTGTTTAGTTATCATCCTGTTTACTCTGACCGAGGCTGAGCTGTCCCCTGCCTTTTCTTGGCAATTCATTCGGATCTCCTTGCCTTTGGCTGGATATGGTTCAACGCTGATGGAGCAACAGTTACATTAATTTCAACCCCGCCTTTGGTACAACTATTCACCTCGTCGAATTCCTTTGGTACAACTATTCAACAAAAAGTAACCTTTAGCCATATTTTTACAATAAACATAAACCTTTCCAATTCTATCATAATTCTTCCAACAAATTACCTTTCCAAGGCAAAAAGGAGTATGTCTATGGTAAAAGAATGAGAAGATACATAGTAATTTCATACCTTTTTCACTGCCCAACACCTTGGTTATGCATTGGCCCTAATGGAATGTCCTCATAAGTTCCAATAAGATCTACTGAAACAATATGTGATAAATATGTATGCATACCTTGGATCAACTGATGTGTGGGAACCTCTTGCAAGAACACAAGAGCCCCTCCAACTAGAACAATGGTGTCTCCAACTACTGGTAAGAGTGATGGTTTCTCTTCTACCAATGTACCAGCACTGAAATCTTCCTCCTCTTCCTCATGCATCTCTTGAATCATGCATGGGACACTATGTGTCAAGAGCTCAAGACTATCTTGCAAATTTTCAAGTGTCTTTTCTCTGGATGTAATTACTTCTATAGCTAGTGGTGAATGTAGTGACCCCTTGTCTAGAGTGACAAGATTGCATCCTCCTTTTTTTCCTTAGGAAATGTCTCTTTATAACACATCTCTGGTTTTCTCACATCAAACTTCCTTCCCAACTTGTGAAATAAATCTGAATATTTAGTCACCTTTGCATGCTCCATGTGACCAAACCACCAATCATTGGCTTCACCTAAAAGATGAAGTGCAACAATTTGGACAATATTTTTTTCAGCCATGGGATGTAGCATGAAAAATGTATCTAAATCTTTCCTCCAAGCCTTAACAATGCTTGAGGAAGATTCATAAAATGTAGTCAAATAAAATCTATTGTGCATCTTTCTTCTATTGCTGCTATAGGATCTCCTTTCTTCTTTGAGTTTGAAGAATTCTTGGAGAGTTAGAATCTCTTAGAATGCTCTATACTGTGCTCTGTACTATTCAAGATATAGAATGAGATTCTCATGAGTCTCAGGTTCTCTTCTTTATTCATTTCTATAGCTTTCACCTTCTTCAAAGAAAGTGGGCATAGTAGATCTATGATTCTCCGGTATTCTTTGTTGTTGATAGGAAGTGCTTGGACCTTCCTCATCAAATATTCTTCTTGGATTCTCCTTTTGCCTTTCCATCTTCATTTGATTGACCTTCTTGGATAGATATTTCATGGATCTAATGAGAGGAGTAACAAAACTATAATCCTCCTTCATGATAGATCTCATCTATCTTCTTCTTTTGATGCAAAAGATGAAGTTTCCACCAGCTGAGACAAAGATCATGCTCTAATACCATTGTAATATCCAAAATGGAAGAATGCAGTAATAATGAAACATAATATAAGAAATACAACTAAGTAAATGATAAATCTAAAGACAACATCAGAGTATACAAAGAAGCTAAGCCTTTTTATTATGTGGAGAGGATTCAGTTACACAATGTAAAAAATAGGAGGGAATCTAGCTAAAGAGATGGCATAGAATCACCCTGCAAACATGCTACAACTAGCACTACGTAACTGGTGAGCTTACAAGAATAAATACTGCATTGTCCCTTTTGATTTTGATGTACATGAAGCTGTTGCAAAAGGAAATGCAAATATATGGAGCTCAGGAGCTCTGATGATGCCAAGATTCAAGATCTGGCCAATGTGATGGGAACACAAGATAACCCAGAAAGGATTTTCCATATCTCCAACTTTGGAAAATCACCCTCCTAGGATTTGATCCATTGATTGTTGGGTTATGCAGATCTAAAGCTAGATTTGATCCAAATATGGCTGCATTATGTTCTAAAAACATATCTGAGCTTTGAGGGTTGATCACTCCTTCAGATCTACAAGCTAGGAGCTTGAGATCTTGTCTCCTCTTCTTCCTCCTTCAAGTTGCAGCAACTGAATATGTAGCTGCTACATAAACTGTGTTGTACAGTAGGGAGAGGCTCTATGCCTATTGAAATATGCTACAATGAACTCTAGGCTGATGCAATTAGTGATGGCAAGGTGAGGGGATGATCCCTCACAGGATTACTAGTTGAAATACTAGTAACTTCCTTCCTCCTTTGGATCTGCAATGATGGACTGCACAATCCTTGATGGGACTACTGTTGATAGGAGGTCAATAATGTTTGGCTTGATGACAGATCTGAAATGAAGCCCTGGGAATGCTGATATTTAAGCCCAAGCTGATAGGAATAACCCTACGCTGGTTCTCCAACTGAAACACTAAATACAACCTCCACCTCCAACGGGTCTTCAGAAATTGCGTAATTCCTGAAGGTAGGTTTTTTGCAAAGAATGGAAATAATGTGGCACCAATGCCTGATGATGAATGAAATAAAACCCTCTTCCAAGAGCTACTTAATGAAAGAGGTGGGATTCTCTACCAGGAACACCCAGTGCTAAACAACACTTGCAATATTAGCTAAACAGCCAAAGAAAGCATGGAATGTCAAACGACAATTCCAGATCTAAACAGACCTTCAAATGAATAATCAAAAGCCTGCATCCATTTTTTCCTTCATCTCCTTTATATAGTTTATGAGCCTTCCCATGCCTTGGCCCACCTCTAAATTGCGTTGTGCATGTGGACATAATCCTCCATGTTTGACTGCGTTGTCTCTCCAAGTCATCCATCATGTCTATATACAATGTACACCCTCTCCATTATTTGTGCATTAATTGCATTACTTCCTCCATCACTTCATCGTGAATGCTCTATGATCTTACATTAGATGCCTTCCATGATCTTAGTTGACTACTTCAACCTCCATGATCTATCTCATTAATGAGACATGATCTCCACTCCATTCACATTATTAGTTTCTCCACTACCCCATTATGTAGATATAGGCTTAATCCATCAACATTAACACATAAAAAGTGCATATTTATTCATCATGAGGATTATGGGTCCCTCCACCCTTTTATTTACTTAATTCATTAGGAAAATTAAAAACTCTAATATTCCAAATATCATGTGAAAATTTTGGGAATATTACAACCTTGAACAAAGACTTAAGAGCTTGAATAATATTGAAGCAGAAATTGGTCAATACAAGGAAGAGGTCTCCTCTCTTAGATCTCAACTAGAAGAAGCAAAAAAACAAGCGCAAGGAGCTAAGAAGCTGATGGAAACTTTGACATTCATAGAAGGACAAGTTGATGAAGGAGAAAAGGAGAGAAACACAATGATGTTAGCCCCCTAATTTTCTCTCTTTTTTCCATTTTCCCCTTCCTAAATCATAACCACTTACCTTTGTTTTACCTCTTCTATGTACCCTCATCTTGCACCAATCCAAGCACGGTGACATATTTCGTATAAAATTTATTTTTCATATTTTCAATTCAACTTAGCATTTGTTAAGTATTTATTACATGATTTCTTACTTTTAATCATTCTTTGTAACTTATCAATATCTCCTATGTTTATTTGGTAGTTAGAGTACATACCGTGACCGTTGAACCTAGTGCAGGATCGGATCTTGTACTGTTGCCAACATAGCAAATCCTTGCAGCAGATCCGAACCTCCTTGATCACTGCCTTGTCTTGAGCTGCTTCAGCCACGAAATAAAAGTGATCCAAAGGCAGCTGAGACCAAATCTGTGAAGGGCGAAAGCTGGAGATTAGCTACGGCCAATTCTGATAACTGTCTAATTTTGAAGACCGAAAAAGCTAAATTCATTGTTTGGTTATGTAATCAGTTAAAGGATCTATTTTGGCCTTTGGCCAAAGGTCTATATAATGTAGAATGTAAATAGGATTAGGGGGAAAATTTTTGATATTAGAGGAGAACAGAAACACAGCCAAGAGGCAGTAGCAGGTCATTGTATTTTATTATCACCCAAATCTAGGTTGGACGATGTATTAATGTATGTACTTGCCTCTGTGAATTAATAAAAGGAGCTCCACCTCATGTTTCAAAAATTATGTTTATGTATTGAGTTGATGGATTGATTAAGGTATTGAGCAGCGTTTCTATTTAAAAGGGAAACGTGATGGTTGGCTAGGGCCCAGCCAACCCAACACGTTTACCCCATTTCTTGTTTTCTTGTATTCCGTGTTTACATTGTCAAGTGTGATTTAGTTTTAAGCACATGTATTCCTATCTGAGTGAAAGCGGATCCATTGTGCGAAGTAGATAAATTTCCTTTTCCTGCAATTTATGTTCCCGCACTTGATTCCATATTGGTTTTCCTCCGCTTGTTCCAAGCAGGAGAAATAACCTTGCACCAGGGCACGTTGGTGTGATATCTCCTTTTCTGCAATTCAATTTGACTAGTTTTCCCTGCCTAGTCCAAGCAGGAGAAATGAGCCTGCACTAGTGCACATTGGTGTGATGCAGCAAGCCTTCTCAGTCTACTTCCCAAAATATTCCTTCTTTCATTAAATGCTTATGAGCAGGATAGATGTATATTGATTGTTTCCTTATTTCTGCACTCTGTTAAGATAAAAAACATTCAATGTTTATGTGTGCAAATTGATTTAACAGTATAATAGCACTTTCAAAAATTAAACACTCATTTTAAGAATTAAATGCTAAGTGCAGGAAGCTCTGATCCAGTGCAAGAACTAGTTTCTTGCCACGGGATCTGAGTGCTTCGAACCTAGAAAAGTTCAATCCCTTGCATGCAATAAAAATCCTTTAGTAAAGACACCATTTATACCTTCTGCATAAATATCTATTCCTACACTAGTGCAAGAAGACTGCGATAGTGCAGGACAAATTAGTGCAAGAAGGAAATCTCTAAAGGAGCAGGTTTAAGGGCCCATTTGGTGAGACTGCTAAGTGTCTCTACTAAATAAAAACACACACTCAGTAGTTAAACAATAATTAGCTGGAGTTATTGCCTTTTATCTTTAATTCCCTCTTGCAAATGCATTCTTTCTTGTTCCAGTCTTAGATTATTTTTTGATGGTTCAAGTTGCCTTTTTCTCTTTTTAATTTGATTCTGCAATATTTCCTTTAAAGAAAGTAGGGATTTATATTAGGAAGATTCATACCATCTTTGGAATTTCCTGTGCTTTGTCTCTAAGTTTACGGATCCCCCAGGTTGACAAATTAAGTGTTGAGGATTTTGCTTAAGTGTAATTCCTGCACCCAACATTTTGGCGCTGTTGTTGGGGAGGCGATTTGATTTGGTAAGAATTTTATGATTATACAATAGAGGTAATTTTCCCATTATTTTTGTAGTATTGTTTGGAAAAATCTTCTTTGAAGGAATTTTACTGGTGTTAATTGATTTCTGGCCGCATTTTTACTAGAATTTGTTGCTATTTTTCTTTTCTTGAAATGAATGCCTAGAAAAGGTAAGGATTCGAAGCCCACTAAGGGCCAAAATAATTTTGAAAACAATTCTCATATTGGGTCTCCTTCTGTAAGCAGGAAGCCCAATCCAGTTCAAACCCATCACGCAGGAACAATCCACCTGGATTCTGGTGCCAACATCTCAGGTGTGGATCAGCCTGTTGAGAGCAGTACAAGTAAAATGGAAATAATGGTGGACCATGAAGATCATTTGGAAGGGACTGGTGAAAACTAGGTAAGTAGAGAACAATCCATTTTTTTGTTTCCAATTGTGGATCTTGATACTGTGGCACAAATGAACAATATTCCACCATCAGCTCTCCCTCATTTCCATGGTAAATTTCATGAATATCCCGACTCTTTTCTATTCGAGTTTGATATTCTGTGTATAAGTTATGGTTATTCAACTGACACTCAGAAGTTACGATTATTTCCTGTTACTCTCAAGGAATTAGCTCTACGCTGGTTTATGGGGTTAGGGGGAAACACTATAAACTCTTGGGATGAGATGAAGAGAGTGTTTTTGCCTAAATATCAAGAATATTGCAAAACTCGAGACATGCAGGATGAGATTTTTACAATCATACAGGATGATGATGAAACTCTTGAAGATTACTTGGAAAGATTTACGTATATTTTACAAAGGTTGAAACTTAAGTTTGATCCCAGTACTATTAGAACCTTGTTCTTAAGAGGACTTACTGATAATGCTAGAAATAATTTATATCTATTAGTACAAGGTGATATTTCTCAGCAAAATTTTGAACAAATTTGTGAATTATGCAGGAAATTTTCAAGAAATCAGTATAGATCTGGTAGAGGAACTAAAAATAGAAATAGAAAAACTAAATCTATTGATGCTATGATTATTGGACTAGAAAATAAAATGGAAAACATGAAAATTGATGTAATGAATATTGTTACCAAACAATTAGACTCTTTAAAATTCCAACAAAAACTCATGAAAGAACAAGATTCATTATGTATTTTTTGTCCTAAATGTAGAGACAAGCATCCTCCTAAAGAGTGTCCTCTTAATTTGAAAGAAACTAATAAGTGTGCCATTTGTGTAGAAGACCATGTCACAGAAAAATGTCCATCTATACTTGGACTTAAAGCTGTATTTACCTGGGGGCATCCTGAAGCTGAATACTTGTATGCTATGGGAGCAAGAAGGAATTGGCCTCAGGTAGGTGCAGGTATGGCTCTTGAATTTTCTCCACACAATTTTGGTTATAATTCACATGCATATTCTTATCCTAACACTAATCAGCAGTGACAAGATGGGAATCAATATCAGCATGGGAAACCTTCTCAACCATGGCAACAAGGTTGGAAATGGCCAACTCATTTTCTGTATTCCCACCAGCCACCTATGCAGTCATATCCATCTACGCATACACCTTATTCAATGCCTCAACTTCCAAGTCAGTCTACTCCACCATTTCCTTTACCTCCACCCTTTTGACCTCCTCAGTTGCCTGCTCAACCTATGCCCAATCCTAATAATAACAAAGCAATGAAAATGATCTATGTAACAAACCCACCTTTACCATTCGAATACTAGTCTATTCCAGTTGGGGTTCATGATATTCAAATAAGATCGAGAAGGACCATAACATCAGAAAATCAGAAGCAACCTAGGGTGATTATTGAAGAGAAAGGAGAAGAGGAAACTCTTAACCATTCACCGAAAGCTATCACTAAGCAGCCTTTACCCTCTAAATCCTTGTCATCTTCTTCCAACCAGCCTCCCTTCCTAGAGAGGCTACTAATGGAAAGAAGTGAGCCTATTTATGAGACTAGTTTAGCATCTGAGCTTCGGGATATTTTCATTAGGATACCTTTGCTTAAAGCCATTAAAGAGATCCCCATTTTTACTAAGATTATTTGTAATATTCCTACTTTGCATAAGCTAAGAGGAATATTCATTTTTGTTTTACTTTCTATTGCATGAATAAATGAATAAAGGAGGACATGTAAAACTCCTAAAAAGATTGAAAAAACCAATGCCCATGTGAGCACAAAGAAATCAGGGCCATGTAAATAAATCACTTGCAGGTGTGAAAGGGGTTTGAGCTATGAGACTGGGTCAACCTTGACCAAATATACAGCGTTGTCTAGGTTCAATGTATCTCCAAAAGGGACAACACAGTTCTAGAAGGAGGCCCCTCATGTGAAAGGAGCTAACTCATCAACGTGGTTTAGGGTTTGCAAAGGCTTTCATCTTATAAAAGGAAGGGAAAGGAAACAAGAGGAGGTTGTTGATTGATTATATTTCTAAGTATCTTGGCTTCTTAGAAAAATACTATTCTCTGTTGTTTAGTAGAGAATTGTGTTGCTTAGCACTTGGAGCTACTATGCAGGGATTTCACCTCTTCCCTTGAGGATTCCTGGAGGAGAATTTTCTGATTTGATCCACTATTAGGCTTGAGGCCAAGCTCTACTTCCAATTGCAGCACAGATCTAGTGAGGTTTTGTCTGCTTTTGCAAGCTGCAACAAATGGGATTCTAGATCTGAAGAGATCTAGCTTGTTTTGGGAGCCTCTTCTCATGGAGTGTGTCTTTTAACCTCCTGAAAGAGTGCCTCTCCTATTTGTACTTCAGATCTGTATCTTGGCAATTGGCCATAAATTTTATTCAAGATACAACATTTTTTCCATTGAGGAACTGCATTATTTTCATATGATATTCTTCAAGGTGTTTTGATCACAGTTTTGATGAGAGATCTCTGGTGTTGGGCTTTGCCTTCCACTTTGGTGATCCATGGATTAGCTTACTGATCCATGTTCTATTTAGATCTAATCTATTGTAATGTGATTTTATATTCAGAAATTACTGCAGCACTTTACAGATCTGTAACTTAAAACTCAGATCTACTCTTATTTATGCATGATTTGGTCAAAACCCCAAGGGGATCTTGTAAAGAAAACTATCTAGTTTCCAGATCTGAAATAGATCTAATGTTTTGTCCACGGATCTTTCCTAGATCTCAGTTTTAATATTCAGCTACTGCATCTCCTTAAAATAATTCTATTGAGCCATTTCTGCACTTATATATGTGTTGTAGCTTTCTTTTCTGAGGATTTCTTTCTCTATGGCCTCATATATTATATTGTATATTGAGAGAGATTCATTATAATTCTGATTTTTTGCAGTACATTAATAATTTAATCATATTTGATGACCCCCTACTCATACTTTCCAAGACTGCGTTATTTCTGAAGCAGTTTGTTGTGCATAGCTGAAGCCCCTCTTGTAGGGTGTTTTTCAGCTAGACTAGGTTGTGGGAGATCTATTTACCATGCCTAATTAGATTTGTTTTTACTCCCCTTGTGGATCCAAACTCCAGATCTGCTGATCTAAGGGATCCAAGGGTTGTAAACTCATTTCTGTACACCAATCTCCCAGGAGTGCGTTATTACAGCAAGCTTGCTATGCTATTCCAGATCTAGGGATATTACAGTGGTATCGAAGCTTCTTTCTTGGCACCGAATGTGCTTTCTTTGGAGCATCACAGTCATGTTGAATTAAAAATAAGATGAACCTCTTACTGAGAGGGAGAAGAGGTATCAGAATATAATTCATAAGAAGTATGATTACACTACTGAAGATCAAGACAAGGGTAAAGCCCTTGAGACTGCAAGTGACAAAGAAGGGGAAGAGTTTGCAAGGATTCTTTTGGTGTTCATGCAAGATCTTGCCAGAGCGATTAAGGAGATGAGGGTGGACAGAATGAGGGAATATCTAGGGGGAGATTTCATCCAGGAGAAAGCTCTAACATGTCTCATCATGGGACTAGTCAACTAGTGAATCTACCACAAGCCCCACAAGCTTCACAACGCTCCACTATGCCTACTTTCTTGGATATGGAGAATGAAGGGCCACAAGAAAAAGCTTCCCTTGAAGATTAATTTGTGGAGTATAATTCTTAGAGTCAGATATTCAAGGATAACTTGAGCTTCCAAGAATTTTGTCACATCAAGGACAGAAGAAGACCAAGGCAGCAATATAGAGAAGGTGGGTTCTTTCATAGTCAGGATAGACACCACTCTATGGGTAGATTCGTTTTGCCTAAGTTTGATGGATCATCCTCTAGTTTTGCCAAGGCATGCGTATAAAAGCTGGATATTTACTTCCAGTTGAATAAGGTCCCTGAGACTGAAGCCATCAAGATTGAAGCGTTGCACTTTGAAGGTGAAGCACACAATTGGTGGTTCCATAGGATATCTACATTGGGACATAACCATGTGACTACCTATTCTAATTTTACTAGAAGACTGGTGGAGAGGTTTGACAAGAAGGATCCTAAAGCACCCTTCATAAGCCTTGCAAATTTGAAGCAATCAGGGGATGTAGAGACCTATATCTCTGAGTTTCTGAGATTATCAGTCATGGTCCCTGATCTATCTGTAGCAAGGAGAGTCTACATGTTCATCGATGGCCTGGAGGAACCTTAGCATGGGTTTTTAAAATCTACCAAGCCCGTCACTTTGCATGATTCCATTGAGAGGGCTAGAGACCTCCAAGATGCCTTGCCAAAAGCAAAGGCAACTTTCCAAAGCAAGGCCCCTCACTTTTCTAAGGGGGAGGAAGGGAAAACTGCTCCTCCCAAGGAGAGCTCCTTGAAGAATCCTGTTGACATTGATCTCAAGAGGGAAATGAGGAAAAATAAATAGTGTTTCACTTTCCAAGAGTCATGGGCACCGAGACATAGATATGTTGCATGGAAAGCACACTACATAGAAGTCTTCTCAGATCTTGATGAGGAAGATGAAGATGATAAACCTAGGAGGGGTCACAACACTGAGGATGATGAGGAAGATCAAACACCATCCAGAGATGGGAAGGGAGCCTTTGCTCCAATGAGGGGGACTCTTGCATCTTTGAGAGGAGTGCCCAAGTACTTGACCCTAAGAGTACAAGGTTTAGTCATGAATCAAAGATTATCTGTCTTGATTGACACTGGGGTAACCCACAATTTTATTGATGCTCATCTTGTGCAAAGGAGGGCAATCCCCATTGACACTTTTGAGGGATTTTATGTTTTGGTCCCAGGAGATAGGACGATGCAATGCATGCAATATGTTCCATCACTCTCTGTCACTATGGGATCCTACACTCTGGTGGATCACTTCTTTGTAGTTGACATACCATACACCAACATCATTTTGGGTGTCCAATAGTTGATTACCTTGGGGAAGGTTACCACTAATTGGAAAGCTTTCCAAATGGAGTGGGTGGACTTGAAGAGTGGGAAACCACAAATGATTCAAGGCATGCACACTAATCCTTCACCTAATACCTCCACACAAATAGTAGAGAAGGATTTGCGTAGTGGAGGCAGGGATCTCATAGTTCCTTCTCTCATGTTCATGAGGATGTTGCAAGGGACATTCTTATCTAGTGGCAAGCCATCCAGAGTGCCATAAGATTCAGATCTTGTGGGGAAAGCCTCACAAAGTGCTGCTCCAAATCTAGATCCAAGAAGGATTGGAGTAATGAGAGACCAAGTTACAGCACTGGAAGGCTTGGGACAGCCCAAGAATGAGGAGGATCTTCTTCCTGCATCACTATCACCCTCTCACTTTTCTAAATCTGCGCTGTGGGAGGAGAAGAATGGGAGGATCAGCCTTCCAACAAAAAAAATTTGCATGAGTAATTTCAAAAAGGAAATTAGCAACATGAAAAGAACTCCCAGGGATGTATCAGCAGCATTGTCATTATTGAGCAGTGTGGATCTTTATTGGAAATATCAACTTCTTGTAGAGTAATCCAAAGATCTCCACACAGGTATGATACTAGATGGCATGCATCAAGAAGAGGGATACTTAGTCCAAGGAGGAGTCATCTATTATCATGGTAAGTTCTTCTTGGCTAGAGCTTCCAAACTCAAGCAGAAGATCCTACAAGGAGCACATGAGGCATTCTTCCTCAGCCACATGCATTCAATGAAGATTTATACCCTGATCATGATGATTTTTGATTGGGAAAGCATGAGAGAGGAATTACATCATCAATTTCAAGAGTGAAATAGCTATGGAGGATTTGGGCAGACAATGGACTCTGTACAAGAGTCATCTCAGCCAACTCTTCCTTTGTTTGAAAGGAGGGGAATGCTCATGCACAACTCCATGTGTATGAAGGACTATGATGGTAAAGGATTTGAACATGCCAAGAAAGTTGTATTTTCTGATCTATTACATTCCTTTGCCATATTTTTGCAGGATATGACTCCTAAATGGAGTGAGAGATCATGTGAATCTCATAGCTTGTTGGGGGCCAATAGAAATTCTGAACTTTTCCACTCCCTTATTGTGCAAAGGGGGATTCCTTTTCATGATGGGTTCTTCCAAAAGGCACCAAACTTAAGTAACACCTTCAGCCATGTTAAGGTGACTCATGTAGCAAATGTGTGGTGGGAATGCCACTTGCCACACCTGGATCTAATGAAGACAAGAGGTGCACTTCGCTGGCATCACATGTGGGATTTTGACCCACCTCCTCAAGTTCAAATTTCAGTTTGCATATATGTAGTTTTGCTTTCATACCTTGATGATATAGTTGTATTTTTATGGGGTTGTATGGACAGAGGATGGGCAGTGTGTATGTACCACATGGTTTTGAACTTCTACCTGTACTTCATGATACATGTTTTATATGTAGCATTGCTTCAACCATGTTTATTTCTGTTGATTTTTACACTCCTGAAGGGATGGACTATGCACATATTATGTTGGCCTTGGAGGAACAATTCATGATGTATTGGCTCTTTAAGCACTTGGCTTATGATGAGGAATTGATCCTTGATGCTGCCATCAATGAGGGAGGAGAAGGAATACAAATCTTACCCTATCAGTTGCTTGAAGACAAGAAAATTTTGGAGGGGAGGACTGTAATATTCCTACTTAGCCTAAGCTAATAGGAATATTCATTTTTGTTTTACTTTCTGTTGCATGAATAAATGAATAAAGGAGTACATGTAAAACTCCTAAAAATACTGAATAAATAAATCCCCATGTGAACACAGATAAATCAGGGTAATGTAAATAAATCACTTGCAAGTGTGAAAGGGTTTTGAGCTATGAGACTGTGTCAACCTTGACCAAATCTAGAGCACTGTCTAGGTTAAATGTATCTCCTAAAGGGACAATGCAATTCTAGAAGGAGGCCCCTCATGTGAAAGGAGCTAACTCATCAAGGTGGTTTAGGTTTTGCAAAGGCTTTCATCTTATAAAAGGAAGGGAAAGGCAACAAGAGGAGTTTGTTGATTGATTATATTTTTTAGTATCTTGTCTACTTAGAAAAATATTGTTCTCTGTTGTTTAGTAGAGAATTGTACTGCTTAGCACTTGGAGTTCCTATGCAGGGATTTCACCTCTTCCTTTGAGGATTCTTGGAGGAGAATTTTCTGATTTGATCCACTATCAGGCTTGAGGCCAAGCTCTACTTCCAATTGCAGCGTAGATCCAATGAGGGTCTGTCTGCTTTTGCAAGCTGCAGCAAATGGGATTCTAGATCTGCAGAGATATAGCTTGTTTTGGGAGCATCTTCTCATGGAGTGTGTCTTTTAACCTCCTGGAAGAGTGCCTCTCATGTTTTTACTTCAGATATGTATCTTGGTAGTTGGCCATCTATGTTATTCAAGCTACAACATTGTTTCCAATGAGGAACTGCGTTATTTTCATATGAGATTCTTCAAGGTGTTTTGATCACAATTTTGATGAGAGATATTTGTGCCTTCCACTTTGGTGATCCATGGATTAGCTTGCTAATCCATGTTCTGTTTAGATATGATATATTGTAATGTAATGTTATATTCAAAAATTATTGCAGCATTTTACATATCTACAACTTAAAACTCAGATCTACTCTTATTTATGCATGATTTGGTCAAAACCCCAAAGGGATCTTGTAAAGAAAAATATCTAGTTTCTAAATCTGAAATAGATATGATGTGTTGTCCACAGATCTGTCCTATATCTGAGTTTTAATATTCAGCTGCTGCAACTCCTTAAAATAATGATGTTGAGCCATTTCTGCATTTATATATGTGTTACAGCTTTCTTTTCTGAGGATTTCTTGCTCTATGGCCTCATGTATTCTACTGTATATTGAAAGAGCTTCATTATAATTCTGATTTGATGTTGTAAATTCATAATTTAATCATATTTGATGCCCTCCTGCTCATATTTTCCAAGACTGCGTTATTTTTTAAGCAGTTTGTTGTGCATAGCTGCAGCCCCTCTTGTAGGGTGTTTTTCAGCTAGACTAGGTTGTGGGAGATCTGTTTACCACGCCTAGTTAGATTTTTTTTTTATCCCCTTGTGGAACTAGACTCCATATCTTCTGATATAAGGGATCCAAGGGTTTTAAACTCATTTCTGTACATCAATCTCCCATAAGTGCATTATTCCAGCAGGCTTGCTATGCTATTCTAGATCTGGGGATATTACAGTGGTATCAGAGCTCCTTTCTTGGCATAGCCTGTGCTTTCTTTGGAGCATCACAACCATGTTGCATTTAGAAGAGGATGAACCTATTACTGAGAGGGAGAAGAGGTATTAGAACATAATTCATAAGAATTATGATTATACTACTGAAGATCAAGACAAGGGCAAAGACCCTGAGACTGCAAGTGACAAATAAGGGGAAGAGTTTGCCAGAACTCTTTTGGTGGCCATGCAAGATCTTGCCAAAGAGATCAAGGAGATGATGGTGGATAGAATGAGGGAATATCTTGGGAGATTTCATCCAGGAGAAAGATCTAACCTGTCTCATCATGGGACTAGTCAACCAGTGAATCTACCACAAGCCCCACAAGCTTCACAATGCTCCACTATGCCTACTTTCTTGGTTGTGGAGAATGAAGGGCCACAAGAACAAGCTTCCCTTGAAGATTACTTTCTGGAGTATGATTCTCAAAGTGAGAGATTCAAGGATAACTTGAGTTTCCAAGACTTTTTTCACATCAAGGACAAAAGAAGACCAAGGCAGCAGTATAGAGATCGTGGTTTCTTTCATAATCAGGATAGACACCACTCTATGGGAAGATTCATTTTTCTTAAGTTTGATGGATCATCCTCCATTTTTTCCAAGGCACAGGTAGAAAAGCTGGATATTTACTTCCAGTTGAATAAGGTCCCTGAGACTAAAGCCATCAAGATTGCAGCGCTGCACTTTGAAGGTGAAGCACACAATTGGTGCTTCCATGGGCTGTCTACATTGGGACATAGCAATGTGACTAAAACTCCTCTATTTACATGGGATATTTACTTCTCCTCTAAAACTGCGCAGTCCATCAAGGAGATACATTGTATCTAGATAGTGCATGTGGACTTGGTCAAAATGACTAGATCAAACATGATCCAATCTTGTTCACACCATGTGGTGCTCAAATTAGTTGCTTTATTATTCCTCCTTTCACAAAAGGAGTGTTATTTCTCCATCTAAGGGGGTTAAGGTGTCTCCTTACCCATTTTATTCAAAAAAATGAAAATATGCAACTATAATGTTCCTTTTAGCTTGAGGCTAAAATTTGGGAACATTACATTCCTCCCCTCCCACATGTTGCTTATCCTCAATAAACTACATAGAGAGAACAAAATTTCTCCCTTTTTTTCTTCTGTGGCCTCCTCATCAACAATATCCACCACTGATCAAGATATCATGTAACAAATCTGTCCTCCAATGCTTCCTCCCAAGTATTAAAACCGAAATGGGGCACATCATGGAAGAATAGAAGGTGTAGGTGGAAACCTTCTCACTATGCTATGGCCTCCTCAAGGTGGGGGTGATGACATGCATGGGAAAAAAATTTCCCCAATGATGATCCTCTCATCCATGCTATCATCCAAATAAAAATCTCAACCCCTGGTTCATGCAATGTGTTGGGGCTGAATGGAGAGTTGGGCTTTTGATTCCCAAGATGTTTCTCTCTCCATTTTTGGTACATATGGGGTTGCCTCCATCCTTGGGCTAAAATGGTATGGCCTCCAAGAATGGCCCAAGATTCCCCATCAAGAAAATCAGCCATGAGATGCCCCCTCAAATTCTCCAAGTGGTTTTTCCCATAAGAAGAGGAAAGTAGCAATGTGGAAATCATGGTTTGCCCATGGTATCTCCTAAAATTTAAAACATGTACAATGGGAAGAATCATGCTCCAAATGGGTTGTCCCAATACCTCCAACACTCTCCAAGAAGTGCTCCCTATAAATTTACAACCATTAGCAACACAAGGAAGCAACATGTAATGAAAACAAGTTGTCATAAGACAACTAGAGAGTGGGTCACTGCTCCACTCATGGGACCAACGCAGTGAGCCTCCTTCCTGCATCAGGACTAAAAACAACAAGTGGTTTCTGTTACACTAAAAACTGACATCCTGACATTTTGTTATGAGTATGAGCTCATTATTACTCATACTTCCTCCTTTTGCAAGTCTAACATATCAGTTCCTCATGTCAAGCTTTCAAAATCGGAGAAAAATTCCTAAAAAATCCCCTAAACATTGGTATCGCACTTTCTCTATTCATTGCTTGCGGTCCCGCACCTAAATTTTAGCTCTCCTACGGAACCATACCGCACGTTCTTTGTGTTATGGGTGCGGACCTCTGTAAAACTCAAAAAGGAGAGAAAGTAAACATAAAAAGTTGATTTCAGATGAATTCTAGAAGATTCTAGATGGGAATTTTTGGGAATGGATACGCTTTGAGAAGGTTCATGCATCCCTCACTTGATGGAGCTAACCCCTTGATGTAAGGAGCTAATCCCTTTGAAAGAGGATTCTATCCCTTCATATTTGGAACAGAAAACCTCCTCTTTTCCACTATAAAAAGAGGCCTTGGGTAGCCTCAAAGGGAGTTCAAGCTTTAAGATATTTGAAGTTAAATGATGTTGAGATTCAGACTTAGTTAACTAAGACTTTCTGTGAGGTTAAATCACTCACTTCTATCCGTCTTGGTTCAAAGAGTGCAATGCTAGTCAAAGTAGAAGAGATTCCTGCTTCGGACCCCAAGAGGACCTGCACGACATCAAGGCACAGGTTGTAAAGGTTTTCTTTTATTTGAAGTTAATACAAATATACTCATTTCTCTCATTAAACTGTCTATTCATGGTTTATTTCATAAATTCCTTGATCATTATGATGAGTATGATTTATAATAATGTCTATACAAGTGCTATGTAATATTTTTGCTTGTTTGTGACTGCAGATTCATGAGGAACGCTCTTTCAAGTGCACAGGAAGGACTTCAACGAGATCAAGCAAGCACTGGACATAAGGTAGGCCTTACACCTATATAGCATTTTTATGAATCTTGTATGCTTAGAGAGAGATTAGTATAATTGGTGGTTTGTTGCTAGTTACTTTTAAGTACTAGAGAGATCGGTCTTGTCCGCAAGACGAATTAATCTACACAACAAAATGGCGACTCCGCTGGGGAAAAAACTTGTTGTTTTTGGTTCTCTTTTATTTTTGATTTGAGGAAAAAAAATTTCCTAGTTTTTGATTGATACATATCTGTCTGGGTAATTTAGATTTTCCCTGTCTTTAAAAATTTAGAAATATTTTAAGTTTTTCTATAATTTTTCCTAGGACCGCACTTTGGCTTATTTTGACAGTGCGGGCAGGTTCGCACTTTCTGTAAAGAATACAGTGCGGGACCGCACCTGTCAATACTGGTTGCCTGCGGACCCTGTAAATTTTTTAGAAAACCTCCATATTTCTTTCTGTAGTTTATTTTTATTTAGATTTAGCTCTTTGGTTTCTGCCCAGATTGATTATTGTTTCTGTCAAGAATTTTTTGTGAATGAACTCCAATAGTATTGATGTTTTGATGATTTTCTAGAAGATTTTGCATTTTGGATTGTTTTTCCACTTGGTCTTTGTAGCGATTCAAAGCTTTGACAGTTTGAAGTATCTAAGATTACATTGATCTCTTTTTGTCTTTTTGAATCCGACCTAATTGTGAAAACATACTTTATTGAGAAATAGAGCCTTTTATTTCTTTGCGAATATTTGAAAAAACTTGGTTGAAAGTTTTGAATTTCATTTTTATAAAAAAAACATATTTTGAGTGTTTTTGATCTGTTTGTTATTCTAAACAAATAGACTCTTAGTTTGCTGAATAACTAAGGAAAACATTCTTCAAAAAATCTTAAAGCTTTTACTCAATTTAGATTGTTTAAAATCATAGTTCTGAAGATTAGATTTTGTGGTTTTGAGTAGTTTTTAATTTTTATAGCTTTCTTTTGAAGGAAAATTGTTTTGTAGCTTCAAGTTTGGAAAGAAAAAGGGTTTTTTTATGATCTTGATATATATCATTGTTGAAAAGAAAAAATATTTTCTTTCAATCATTCTTCATGTTTAAAGAAAGAATTGTTTATTAAAAGAATTGCATTCTCCAACTCTTTCTTAGATAGAAGTTCATTGAAAGAAAAATAATTGAATATCATTCTAGGTGCATTTTAATGTTTTTTGGAAATCGAGTCTTCACATCATCAAAGTTTCATTTTCGCACCCATTGACTTAAGAAACAACTCATAAAAGTAACGCTTAATTAAAATTCATCTAGTAATCTTTTTATTTCTAGGGCTCTTATCACCAACATAGCTTAGGCTAGTATCTTGGAGTAGGGAGTAATTAACTCTCCAAGATAGCTAAAACAAGCAAGTAGACAAATCTTGCAGTAGGAAGAAATTCCAATTGTTGCATCTATGCTCTGGGAAGCTCCTCCTAAAGGAGCCAAGCACGAGATCATATCTGTAGGTTTTAACCCTGAACAGAAATATCTACACACGAATCTTATAATAGAAAATAAACAATAGCAAGAGCATAAAACATAAAACAGATAAACACAGAGATTTTCCCCTGGATCCCAAATCGGGACGACCAGCTTGATTTTTCATTATATTCTTTTTAGTGTTACAACACATATATATACATGCCGGAGCATACATAAACCCCAATCCATTAACCCTGGATTAGAACATAACCGTAGTTCCCTTGACCGGATCTACAAAAATACCAGGGGCTGAAAACCATCGAACCCCAAAACCATGTGCAAAACCATGCACAAAACCATGGACATAGACTACCCAGCGGAAATTAAGGAACCAAAATTTTCACCGGGGCACTACCCCGGACCCCGACAGGGGGCTACCGCCCCCCCCTGTGACCCCCCCATTGCGCCCAGTGCAAAGGGGGGGCTATCGCCCCCCCTCTTACCCCCCCGCGCGTGCTTAGTCGTGGAAAGAATATAACACATACCCAACATTCTCCCACTTGTTGTTTTCTTTCCACGAGGGGCCACAGGAGGGCTTAGTCATTGGCCCAATTCTTCAACACCCATTTTTTCTCTACACCAAGAGAACTTCTGAGTGCTCACAGACTTTGTCAATGCATCTGCAACATTCTTCAAAGTGTCCACCTTTACCAGCAACACCCTTTAGCCTCAACCATATCTCTAACAAAGTGATATTGAACATCAATGTGCTTTGTCTTTGAATGATAAGCAGGGTTCTTAGCCAAGAAAATTGCACTTTGGCTATCACAGTCTATCCTTATAGCTTGTTGTACCAACTCCATACTTGAACACAATCTCTGCAACCAAACTGCTTCCTTGCTTGCATGAGTGGCTACTATGTATTCTGCCTCTGTAGTTGAAAGAGCCACTACAGACTGTCTTTTACTCATCCAACTGACTGCGCCTCCAAATAGGCTAAACATATACCCACTTGTAGATCTTCTTTGGTCTAGATCTCCAGCCCAGTCTGCATCAACAAAACCATGAATGTCCAACATTCTTTCCAATCTTGGTCTTCCCTGGTAGCACAAGCCATAATCACTAGTGCCACGTAAATATCTGAAAACCCGCTTCACTACTGTCCAATGCTCCTTCCCTGGGTTTGACATAAACCTGCTCAATACTCCCACTGCATGTGGAATGTCTGGTCTAGTACAGACCATTGCATACATCAGACTACCCACTGCACTTACATATGGAACATGGGACATATACTCCTCTTCTTCTTGTGTCTTGGGACACTATTAAGCAGACAGCTTTACACCTACAGGAATAGGAACATTCACCGGTTTACTATCCTGCATATTGAACCTCTGCAATATAGTCTCGACATACTTCCTCTGGTTTAACCAGAGCTTCCTCTTTGTCCGATCTCTCTTAATTTCCATGCCCAAAATATAGTTTGCAGCACCCAGATCCTTCATGTCGAATTTGGAGAGCAGTTGGGTCTTCAAATCTTGGATAATTTCTTTGTCATTTCCAATCAACAACATATAATCCACATACAAGACCAAATAAATAACACGGTCACCAATTAATTTAAAATAAACACAGTGATCCTCCTTGCTTCTGGTGAAGCCAAGTCCCCGTATATAGGTATCAAATTTCTGATACCACATCCTTGGTTACTGTTTTAACCCATACAGAGACTTCTTCAACCTGCATACTAGTTCTTTCTTACCCTTCACCATAAAGCCTTCAGGTTGCTTCATGTAGATCTCCTCTTATAGATCCCCGTGAAGAAATGTTGTCTTCACATCCATCTGTTCTATCTCAAAATCAAATGCAGCAGCAACAGATAAAAGTAATCTAATAGAAGTAACTTTGGCAACAGGAGAAAAAATATCACCAAAGTCAATTCCTGGCACCTGGGAATAACCTTTCGCTACCAACCGAGCTTTGTATTTCTCCACCTTGCCTTCTATATTCATCTTCTTCTTAAACACCCATTTTCTCCCAATGGGCTTCCTTCCAGCCGGCAACTCCACCAGATCCCATGCATCGTTTTTGTGCAAGGATGCCATTTCATAAACCATGGCCTCCTTCCAGAGTTTTCCATCCTCACTCACGAATCTGCGCCTCCCGACGGTTGCGGGTTCATCATCGAGTTATAGTTAGGCAAAACCTGAACGAGAAAGCGAGATGGACTATACCTTTACAGTTGCCTTCTTTCCCAGTAGTCTTCTCAAAGGCTGAGTTTGTGGCTCTTCCTCTTCTGAATATTCTTCTGGTGTAGAGTCTGATTTATCCTCCTTAGCTCAAACTCTATCTTCTCAGGTTCCTTTGGTAGGACTTCATGTGTAACAACATCTTTCACCTCTCTAAACACCACATCTCGGTTGTACACAACCTTCCTTGTTTCTGGATTCCAAAGCTTGTAACCCTTTAAACCATCCTTATACCCAATAAAGATGCACTTTTCAGATTTATTATCCAACTTGGTCCTTTTCTCCTTTGGAACATGTACATATGCATCACATCCAAATACCCTTAGATGTGAAAGAGAAGGTTTCTTACCAATCCATACCTCATGTGGGGTATTATCCTCCAACACTGATGAAGGTGATCTGTTAACCAGATAGCATGTAGTCTCCACTGCCTCTGCCTAGAATTCTTGTCCTAAACCGGTACCACTGAGCATGCTTCTTGCCTTTTCCATCAGTGTTCTGTTCATTATTTCTGCAACTCCATTTTGCTGAGGTGTGTATGGAGTAGTCTTCTGCCGTGCTATACCACACTTCTTACAGAACTCTTCAAATTCCTTCTTGCAGAACTCCCCACCATTATCTCTCCTCGGCGCCTTTATCTTCTTCTCTGTCTGATTTTCCACCAGAGCCTTAAATTCTTTAAATTTGTCAAAGACTTCAGATTTCTTCCTCAAGAAATATATCCATGTGTTCCTTGAGAAGTCATCTATGAATGAAACATAATACACAGATTTTCCTAGTGATGGAACTGACACAGGTCCAAAAACATCACTGTGCACAAGTTCTAATATCTTGTTTGCCCTCTTAGCACCAGAAGGAAAACTCACCCGATTCTGCTTCCCATATACACAATGTTCACAGAAATCGAAATCCAGAGAGAAATTAGAAATACCTTCTACCATACCATTTCTATGCAGTATCCGAAGGCCCTTCTCTCCAATATGTCCAAGCCTTTGATGCCATAGCATGGTCTTTTCTCCAGAGACAGCTAGGCTTTCCGCTCCTCTTTCAGGAACCACAGAACTATTACATCCATCAATAATAGTGCTACCTTGTAGCTTGTACAGAGTTCCAATCCGAACTCCTCACGATAATACCTACAAGCAGTTCTCGAACCATCTTGCAGACATCTTTCTCGAACACTGTCTTTACACCTGCATCATCCATCTTGCTTACAGAAATCAGATTTCTGGCCAATGCAGGAATATGCAGAACACCAGGAAGTGTTCTAATCTTTCCACCTTGCATCTTCAGCTTGACCTTTCCACGTCCGATGATTTTGGCCCTCCTATCATCCCCTAGGAAGACATCACCACCATCATATTTCTCATACTCGCAGAACCACTCCCTATGGGGAGTGAAGTGAAAGGATGCACCTGAGTCAATCAACCATGACTCATGATCTACATGTGTATTTTAAGAAGAAGCCAAATACACATCCCCACCTTCATCCGAGGTGGTTTTTGCCTCTGCAGAAGGACCTTCATCAGATCCCTTTCCTTTCTCAAGAGCTTTAGATCTGCATTCCTTTTTGTAGTGCCCTTCCTTTCCGCATTTCCAGCACACCTTTACAAACTTTCCAGGAGATTTAGATCTCCCACTCGAAACCTTATTCTTGTTTCTGTTCTGGGACCTTCCTCGTACAGATAAGGAATCTCTATTATGACCCTCCATATTTCTCCGTCTCATTTCCTCTGATAGCAAGGCTGAGACAATGTCATAAAAATTCAAGGTAGTTGTATTGCTACCTATTTCAATAACCAGACTGTCCCACGAGTCTGGTAGAGAGAACAACAAACTGATGCACTTATCTTCATCTAAAATTTTAATATCAACAGACGACAGCTGACTTACCACAGTATTGAAGGCGTTCAAATGCTCTGTCACTGAGTCTCCATCCTTCATCCTCAGGTTATACAGCTTTTTTCGCAGGAACAACTTATTCACCAAAGACTTAGATTGGTACAAAGTCCCAAGTTTTTCCCACAAATTCTTCGCCGTAGCTTCCCCAGATACATTCAACAATGCTGAATTTGACACACACAACCATATTGTGCTCTTAGCCTTCTGATCCAGTTTCTTCCAGTCTTCATCTGACATTTCCGTTGGTTTAGTACCTGGATCTACTGCGATCCACTGATCTTTATCCACCAGCAGATCCTCCATCTTGAGCTTCCACAATTCAAAACTCTGACCATTAAATTTCTCGATCTCTATCTTTCCGCCGCTCGCCATATTCTTTCACCGCAAGAATCGATCCCGCAGATCTCCCACTGCACAGGATCTACCACAGGCCCGAGCAAAAAACCCTCAATAACAAAGGCGTCCCCTTGAAGCCGAAACAGCTCCGATACCAAATGTAGGTTTTAACCCTGAACAAAAATATCTACACACGAATCTTATAATAGAAAATAAACAATAGCAAGAGCATAAAACATAAAACAGATAAACACAGAGATTTTCCCCTGGATCCCAAATCGGGACGACCAGCTTGATTTTTCATTATATTCCTTTTAGTGCTACAACACATATATATACATGCCGGAGCATACATAAACCCCAATCCATTAACCCTGGATTAGAACATAACCGTAGTTCCCTTGACCGGATCTACAAAAATACCAGGGGCCGAAAACCATCGAACCCCAAAACCATGTGCAAAACCATGCACAAAACCATGGACGCAGACTACCCAGTGGAAATTAAGGAAAGAATATAACACATACCCAACAATATCTGAACCAGTGGGGTAATCAATCCTTCCTCATTGGGAACGATAGAAGATATACACGTATTAACAACAGTAAACCTCGGATAGACCATTGTCGAGGAGCCTGGGGTCACTTTTCGGTAAAACTTGGATTATTTCAGGGAGCCTTCAAGGGGATTGAGCTTTGTTACTCTACCCTTGCATGTGTGTCGGATCGTAGACTGTTCCCCCAGGTATATTTGTTTCAGTTGGTAACCTTAGTGGCCATAATCTTTAGGATGCTTTCCTAAGGTGACGGTGGAGGGAAGATCCCACTGTACCTGGAACAGACGTTGGCTAGACTCACTTGGACTCTCCGAAGGGTTATCTTAACTCGAGATGGTATAGTGGAGAAACTTGCACCGATCTGTTTCATTAAGCAGGTTGTCGGGGTAACTGTTCCAACCGCCCTTTTCGTGTTAAAATTCTACTAAGTTGGATTTCATCACCAACTAGTGTTTTTAGTACGGAAAGTTATTGTTTGTGTGTGGTTTGAACTCTTAGATTTTTAAGCGTATGATAAAATTGTTTGTTTCTTAGAGACTTTAGGTGTTTTCATTGAAATTTTTCTTTGTTTGCATGTGATTAGATAATTTTTAATCGTGGCAGAATTGCCGAGACAATCCCGGAGAATACAAGGGAAACCCCCTGAATATTCAGCAAGTCAACTTGAAGGGCTTCACGCTCTGGTATCATCTAGTAGTAGTAGAATTAGATCAACAGAAATTGGAAGTTCATCTATAGTTATACATCCTAATCATCAAATACCTACAACATAATACATTCAAGAACCGATTTCAGTTTCTGAAGTTACTGAAAGTATTTATCCTTCTGGTGAATTATCTGACGAACCTAAAATCTATGAACCTGAAACAGAATCTTCTGTTTTGGAAACATCCTCAGGATTTATTACACCAACTTCTAGCGATCTAGGTTCACCTAGGGTAAGAAATATTGTTACAGACAATCTTCCCTCTGGACTTATTTCTATGGAAGAACTTACTAATCCAGACGAAGACATATCTCTTCCCGACTCCCCTCAATTGTTAAATCTTAGGGAGCGTGAATCTATTTTCTACAGCCCCATTCGAACTAATCCTTGGTATCTCTCTTTAACGAACTTTTTAGAGAATCCGGGTCTTACTTTTTATCCACCTCGAATTCCATTTCATCCTACACCCAGAGGTTATTACCCGTCATCTTTTATGGCAGGAGAGTCATCCATGTTTTCTCAAACACTGGAATCATTTTTACACATTGGTCCTTCTGTTCCTTTGGGATATCAGTCTTTGTTTGGTACTTTCTCGGGAGCAACTCCTCAACCCATCGAAAACGTCTTATCATCTGGTCTTGATGGACTTAAAATTGAAACGTCGAACGCAGATCAAATCTTTATGATGTCTGGTAATATTCCAAATCCTCAAACTCAAGGCAGTCAGTTTCCTTCTGGGGGACAGCCTCAAGGAAATCCATTATCACCTGGGGGGCAACCTCAGGGTAGTCAGTTACCGCCTAGGGGGCAACCTCAAGGTAGTCAGTTACCACCCGGGGCACAACCTCAAGGTAGCTTTTTCCCAGGAAAAACTGTGGAATCATATTATTTTGGGGGACAACCCCAAAGACAGTACATACCTCAGGGTTATCAACCTCAAGGATAGTACATACCTCAAGGTCAACCCCAAGCACAATATGCTCCTCAGGGTCCTTATCAACCCCAGCCTCAGTACGCGCCTCAGGGTTATCAACCTCAAGGTTAGTACCCAATTCAAGGTTTCCAACAGCCTTCTGGTCAACCATCTATTCAAGGAGCCAGAAATTTACCACTTACTTATCAACCCTACGTTCAACCAGGTTTTGGTCCTTACGTTCAACCTTCTATGGGACAATACCCCGGAACTATGGTGTGGGATCTGTCCCAATATCAATAGCCTTTGCAGCCTAATGTGCAGTTTCCTTATCAACCTGGACAGCCTTTGGTTTCTGGTCCAACCCAACAACCTGTTCAGCCAGCTATTCAAACTCCTGCACCTAGTTCAGTTCAGCAGACTGGGCCTAGTAAACCCCAAACTCTGCCTCAAACTTCTGTAACTGCTGCAACATCTGTTCAACCTGTCACACCTGTTTCTGGAGTATCTGTAGCACCGACTTCTTCTATCTCTGTATCTGTGCAAATCCCTCAAGTCTCTGTACCTCAGTCAGGACCTTCCATTCAGACTACAGTTCAGATGCCTGCAGAACAAGCTGGTACAAGTACAGTTGTTACAAGTAAACCTCAATTTACGTATCAACCGTACCAGCGATAGCCGCAATTCGGTCCCTATGTACAGAACCAAACTATCAGTATCAACCGTACCCTGGTTATACTTATCAACAACCTCAGTATGGTCCGGTTCATCCTGGTTTTCCGGGAGGTTACATAATACCTAATGCAAATCTGATTCCTAGTTATCCTGGGTATCCGCCTCCTAGATCTGCTTTGGCTTCTCAAGGTTTTCATGACCCTAACCGTCAATTACCGTTTATCACAACTTTGGACTTACCTGATTTGACGCGCCTTACGAATGATCCCATTTTTTATTACCAAAACTGGCCACCAATGCCTCACAAGTTGCCCAGTGATATACCAAAATTCGAAGGTAAGTCAGGAGAGGATCCATCAAATCATGTTATGACTTATCACCTTTGGTGTGCATCTAATTCAATTATTGATGATTCGATTCGTTTACGTCTTTTCCAAATAACTCTCATAGGTTTTGCAGCCAAATGGTACATTGAGTTGCCACAAGGCTCGTTTCATAACTTTAGTCAGTTAGCAACTACTTTCTTGACTCATTTTCAGTTGCCTGTCAGATATGAAAATGGCATGGAATTATTAACTTCGCTAAAACAATCTACGTCCACGTATATTTCAGATCATATTCATGAATGGCGACGTAGGAGGCGTTTGGTGAAAGTTTATATTCCGGATCAAATTTTGGCAGAATGGTTTGTTAAATCATTGTTACCCAAGATCACTGAAGATGTAGCCAAGGCTGGTGTTGTTACTGAAGAGCAAGTAATTGCCCAAGCTCAGTACCTTGACCTCGTATATACACAGTCAGGTACTTTACATGAGAAAATTCCCGATCTTCCAAAGCAAGGTCAAATAGTTGCAGCTCCTTCAGGGTCTCATGCCGCTGACGGTATGATTGGTACAGTCAATTCTAAAAGCAAGAAGAAATCTTCAAAGAATTCTTCTCCTATTATAACTTTACCAGATTCCCCAAAAGGAGAATCTTCCCCCGAAGTTTCTGCCGATATTCATGTCGTAGAGACATCTACGACCAAATCTAAATCTGGTGGTAAAAAGAAAGGGAAGAATAAAAACAAAAATAATTCGAAAGAGAAAAATGATAAAGATGAATCCAATGACGAAAAACGTAAACCTCGCTATCCTTGTTTCATTTGTGAACAAGATCATTTCACGAAAGAATGTCCATATCGAGCCGAAGTTAAGAAATTCGTTAAAGGATCGCGACAACCTGCTGTCTTGAAGGATCCTTTTCCAATTCAAGATAGTAAGATGATAAGTTCTTCCTCGACTACTTTAGAAGAGCCTATTATGATGATGTCTCATATAAGGGTTGCGACGCAATCGCAAGATTACAGTTCTAAGAATCCTGTTGATGGTAAAGAAGCATAATCTTCTAATGCAAATACATCCACTACACCTCCTCCTGTTTCTGGTCCACTACAGATCAAGAAACAAAATCCAGACTTAATAATCAAACCGCCTGCTAAAGGTGTTCTTCGTAAATCATCTTTCAATCCACATGCGAGAGCTGCTCAGAATTACAACATTGTTGAAGACTTAGTCGTTTCTCCTTCAGCAATGTCGGCTTTGGAAGTACTGCAATCGTGTCCAACACAGCGTAAATTATTATTGTCTGCCATAGGAGCTGTCGATGTTCAGGATTCTAACCTTATAATCTTCGATTTAGAAAATAGTACACGTCGCCTACCTCACCAAATGGCTTTCCAGATTCCAGTGTTAGTAAAAAAAAGACCAATCTTTCGGACTGTGATTGATGAAGGAGCTTCAACGTGTATTATGTCGATTCAGTGTTGGAAATCGCTTGGTTCTCCTACACTTAACCAATCTCCGACAATTCTAAAGGCTTTTGATGGTTGAGGTTTTCAACCTTTTGGTATTTTGCAGGATTTACCCATAGGGGTCGAAGGTAAAATAGTAAATCTAGATGTGGAAGTGGTTGATGCCCCTCTAGATTACAACCTTCTCCTAGGTCGCAGTTGGTCTTATGCTATGACTGCTGTTGTTTCTTCGGTCTTTCGACTCATAAAATTTCCATATCAAGGAAAGATCGTGACAATAGATCAGTTAACTTATTTCTCGTCTGACCCAACCTCTACAGAAACAATCCAGCATGTTGGTAAAATGGCTATCCCTTATAAGGATGTTGGAATGGGTTTGATTAAAGATTCTGGTTTACTAGGAACTTTTTCCTTTCCTCCTCCTAACGTATCACCTTCTACTGCAAATATTCACATGATTTCGTCAGACACTGTTATGTTTGATGATCCTTGGATCGTACCTTCTGAATCCGAGATTGATTCATTTGATGGCATGATGGCTTTGAGTCCTTTTGAAATTGCGTATCAGGCTGTACAGTCACTTTCCAACCCCTCTTCAACCGAAACTGATCCAATGAATGGGATCCATGAGGAATCACTTTCTATATCTAGTTCAGTTACAACGACATTTCCTGAACTTGTTCATACAGATGAGCAAATTCGTGAGTTTTTGTCTGTTGATGATTTACCATGGGAAGATCTACATCATCGATCTTCATTTTTACCTGAGCTAGATCATTTTGAAAATGATTTCACTTCAATTTTTACTGCTGAATATGTTAAAGAACCGCAGAATCCTTTGCAAAATCTTGATTCTGAGTTAAATTTGGAAAATATATCTTGAACAGTTCCCATTGACATTTTAGTAAAACCAGGAATAATTGAAAACATTCATATAGGTGCTTGTTGTACTGAAGATGAAATTAAAGCTTATAAAGCCCTATTTCAAGAATTTCGTGACGTGTTTGCCTGGTCTTATGAAGAAATGCAAGGAATTGATCCATCGATCGTTGTTCATGAGATTAAGACTTACCCGGATGCTAAACCTGTTCGTCAACGATTATGTCAAATTCATCCTAGAAAAGCTGCTGCCATAAAAGCAGAAGTTGAAAAATTACTTCGCGCAGGATTCATTTATCCAATTCCCTTAACGGATTGGGTATCAAATATTGTTCCTGTGACTAAAAAACAAGGAACAATAAGAGTATGTATCGATTATAGGGATATTAATCGAGCGTGTCCAAAAGATAATTATCCAACTCCCTATATCGATCAAATAATAGATGATTGTGCTGGAAGTGAATTGTTTTCCTTCATGGATGGCTTTTCCGGCTACAATCAAATAAACATACTCCCTGCTGATCAACCGAAAACAGCTTTTATTTGTCCATGGGGAACGTTTGCTTATTGTAAACTACCTTTTGGACTAAAGAACGCTGGAGAAACTTTTCAACGGGCTATGTCTTATGCATTTCATGACATTAAGCACATTGTCCAGCCATATCTCGATGATTTACCTGCTCATTCATTATGTAGGGCCGACCATCTCACTCATTTACGAGCAATTTTTATGAGATGTAGGCATTATCGGATAAGGCTGAATCCACATAAATGTGTTTTCTGCGTAGAATCGGGTCGATTACTGGGATTTGTTGTCTCGAAAGCAGGCATTCGCGTCGATCCATCGAAGGTCGAAGCCATTGTTAAATTGCCTCCTCCTTCGACTTTACACCAACTCCAAAGTTTGCAGGGGAAAGAAAACTTTTTACGTAGATTTATTCCTAACTATGCCGAGCTTACAAAGGGTTTTACCCGGTTGTTGAAACAGAACATTCCATTCTTTTGGGACGAGATCGCTGATCGATATTTTGATGCACTTAAACACGCGTTGACCCATGCACTGTTACTGCATCCTCCCAACTACAACCAAGATTACATTTTGTACCTCGCTGCTTCACATTCCACCATTGGGATGGTACTAGTTCAGGAAGATGAATCTCACAATGAACATGTGATTTATTATCTTAGTCGAAATCTGCATCCGACTGAAATCAAATACACACATGTGGAAAAATTGGCCTTGGCAGCTGTTCAAGCTGTCCAACGTTTTAGACATTACATCTTGTTACGTAAAACCACGGTAATTTCTGATTGCAACCCTATGATGTATATTTTGACCAGACAATTGCTAGGGGGCAATTATTCTAAATGGATAGTTATCCTGCAAGAATTTGACTTGGAATTTGAAAAATCCAAGGCAAAGAAATCTTTGGTTTTTGCGGAACTGATGTGTGATTTCCCCTCTACTGATATTGAAACAGTGGCAGAAGAGTCCATTGCGGACGAATCTTTGTTTCTTATCAGTACGCTTGATCCATGGTATGGGGATATTATTGTGTATCTCCAAACCCAATCTTTTTGGCCTGACATTTCATGAACTCAGCGACGGAAAATACGCTTCCAATCCCAACAGTATAATATCATTGGTGATACACTTTATCGTCGTGGAGCGGATTTTGTTTTTCGACGTTGTCTAACTCATGAAGAAGCTGAAAAGGTGTTAAATGACTGCCATTCTGGAGCATGTGGAGGTCATATGTCTGGGTATGCCACAACCCAAAAGATATTGCGTGTAGGTTATTTTTGGCCAACGTTGTTCAAAGATTGTATCTATGCGGTTCGGAAATGCCACAATTGTCAAATTTTTGATCGAAAAATGCACGCGCCACCCGCTCCTCTTCACCCTATAATTGATGTTGGTCCTTTCGCGAAATGGGGTATCGATTTTATTACATGTAACCCTCACTCAGCCAGGGGGCATGCCTATATTATCTTAGCAGTAGATTATTTTACAAAATGGGCCGAGGCGATGCCTACATTTTCAGCTGACGGCAAGACTGTTGCAACTTTCGTATTTAATCACATAATTTCTAGGTTCGGTGTTCCTCAAGCTATTATTACGGATCATGGAAGTCACTTTCGGAATGTCATGATGACTGAACTGACAGACCAACTTGGCTTGCGCCACGATAGTTCCACTCTGTATTATCCGCAAGCCAATGGTCTGGTTGAAGCCATTAACAAAGTTTTAGTCACCATGATCAAACAAATCATTGGTATTCACAAGACGAATTGGCATTCCATGTTATTTTCAGCGCTTTGGGCATATCGAACCTCAGTCAAAACATCAACGGGTTTCACTCCTTTTCAACTGGTTTACGGTTTGGAAGCTGTGTTGCCAATTGAATGCGAAATACCGTCACTAAAATTAGCCGTAGAATTACTTCCAGCTACGTCTGAAGAAGAGAAACGTTTCTTGTACTTAGCCCAATTAGATGAGAATCGCCGAAATGCTGCAATAGCAAACGAGGCTCATGTTAAAAGGATAAAAGCTCAGTATGATAGAAGCGTGACCCCTCGAAATTTTTCAGAAGGAGACCTAGTTTTACTTTATGATCAAGCTAACGACAAGCTAGGAGCTGGGAAATTCGTGCCTATGTGGCATGGTCCTTACATTGTTAAACTAAAGTTAGCAAAAGGGGCCTATGAGTTGATAGATTTTGACGGTGTCCCTTTGGATAAACCCAGAAATGGGCTCTATCTAAAGCGATATTATGCTTAAATGTGGTGTGGAGATTTTGTTAGTTTAGATTTCTTTACTGCTGGTGTGTTTTAGATTAGAAAAGTGTGCCTAGTTTAGAGAGTGTGTTTTTATCACTATCCCTGCTTATCTGAGTTTTACTCTTGATATTGCAGATGTCAACGTCTCTTCAAACCTACATTGGTTTTGCTGATGGTGCTTGTCGTAGTACACAGAACATTTCTTCCGCAGCTTGGGTTATCTATTCACCCTTTGACGAGTTAGTATCCATGCATGGGGTAAGCCTTGGTCAAACAACGAATAACATTACCGAGTATAGTGCAATGATTGAGTTATTATCTGAATCCATATCATTTGGAATTCAGAGTTTGATTGTAAGGTTGGATTTTGAACTTGTTGTATTACAGCTTAACAGGGTGTATACCATTAGAAATCCAGTGTTATTACGGTTATTTTTAAGAGTTCATCTTTTGGAACATGAATTTGATTACATTGAATATCAGCATATTCCAAGACATTTAAATACATTAGCAGATTCAATTGCTTCTAGTATGATAAATAGACATTCGCAATAATCAAAACAGTAAATCAAATGCATTCATATATGTACACAGATAGCCGGAAAATAGTGATATATTATAGTATAGAAGTGTTTTCAAAAAATATACATCGTCTTCGATCATAGGTTGGAAACACCTTATGATCGGCAAAAAATGATAACTCAAAAGTCAAAATATGAGTCTACAAACGATCATCCCATCACTGATGATGATCACGATAAGAAACCACTGATCGGGCCACCCTACATAGGAACCTCCTAAAAGGTCCTGGAACACCAATCACATATCTCTACAACCTGAGAGGAATGTCATCTATGCTCGTCTCTGGAATATCTAGAGTCAAACGCTCTAGATGATGCTCTAAATCAATCAAAATCTCCGCTGATTGGCCTGCTCGGGCTGGTGCGGCTGCAACTGGTTGTCTTCTCTCATAAGTTTGGAGATGGGTTGGTCTTTGTGGACCCACATCTGTATTCAAAAAAAAAAAAAAAAAAAAAAAATTGGTTATTAGTTTTCAAAGATGATAAAAAATTTAAAAAAAATTAGAATTTAACAAACATTGAAAAATGATTGTACCTGAATCATCCCACTGTTCCCCTACTGGGAGAACCATCTCTCAGTCACCACGGAAATCTATCCCAGCGTATGGAAAGTCCTCTATCACAAAAAGTTGGCGATCCAGCCAACGAAAATATGAAGGAGGAAATCGGACAATTTCAGTACCCTCGATAGCATGACGAGCCATCAATGCGGACCAACGAACCATCCTCGGTTCTCGAAGTTGACCGGCATCAACAGCAATACTCTATGGAGCTAACATGGGGATCCTCTCTAGAGCAAAATAAACTACGATGGATCCATATCCAAAGTTATTCAGTTTCCCATTTTTTGCTCTGGTTAGTTGGCCTTTTACATTAGCCAACACAGCTTCACACCAGTTAAAGATGGTGCCGCGAAAACAGTCCACGGAAATACGCATTTGGGAACCAGTAGCTACATGCAGCGCAACACTCCCACATAGTTTGGTAACAGTAAAAACAATAACTTTCAATTCAAGAAGGATGATGTGTTTTATATCAATCCGTTTGTCCCGAGGATTGGCCTGGTCATTGCAGAATTCTAGTTGGAGATTAGCGACAGACTGGCCACCTGGCCTAGTCCCAAACAAAGAAACTTTTTCGCCCCTCTTGGACAAACTAGTTAAGAAATATATATCCTCCAGCTCAATTTCGAGCCGGTGGCCACCAATAAAGAAGCATTGGTCCTGCACATTCCATCTGTTCACCAACCATGTTAGGAGTTCTACTTGTTCCCTCATGCCTGAAATGGCCCAAAATTTGTACAAGCCACATGCTCTTAATGCCTGTTGTGTGGGAAATGGAGTATGGTGGCTTCATCGACTTCCTCGTGCTCACGTTCTCGCCAGATCAGCATCTTTTCAATCCTACAATGCATAAAAAGGCAAGTTAGAACAGTCTTATTTGAATTTTTTTGGGAAACAAATGAGAAATAAATGTTTTAAATCCAACCGCGTGGGTACCGCACCTACGCTTTGTAAACAGTGCGTAGATACACACGCATACTGTGTGCTAGGTGCGGAACCCACGAATTTTTTCTTATAGAAAAAATTCGGGGTCCGCAGGTAACGTGTGTCACACCTGCGGACCCCGCGGGCGAATTTTTAAACCCTTTTTTGCCCCAAAAATACAAACTAAAGCCTAAAAAAAAATTTGAAACGGATGAAAAACAAGATTGAGAGGTTGTGGATTACCTGGGACTAACGGTTCTCGATTCCAACGAACGGATTTTCCAGAATCTTCACAGGAACTTTCTTACCCAAAATCTTTTTACTTTTCACTCTGGAACTGAACGGTAAAAATGGAATTGAAAAAGTCCTTTTTATAAGTTTTTTCGAATGGATGAATTTTTAATTTATTTATTTTTCACTTTAAAAGGGTATTTTTGAAAGCATTTTTACTTATCTTAAACAGGTATGTGTAATGTTTCAAGTTTTTGTGCAGAAACTGGATTTTTCAGGAAAGTTGATCATTTTTCAACAAAGAGCATACTTTTATCACTTTTTCGGACTCTTTCAAAAATTTTACGAAAAAGCGAAACATTGGAGTCAATTTTGGTTATTTTCAAGACTCGTTAAACTCATGAAAATCCCGAGATCATTTTGCTATTTTTCATTCTCGTAAAACAGATAAAAATGCCGAGTTCTTTCCGTCTTTTCCTGCTCGTAAATTAAATTGAAAGTCAGCCATATGAGTACATTTTTATCCCTTTTTCGAACTCGTTCAAACTTACAGAAAAATCGAAACCATGGAGTTCTCTTTTAAGCCCTTTTCACACTCTCTAAACATGAAAAGATTGCCGAGTACTTGACTATTCAAACTCGTTAAAGTAAATGAGCAGTCGTCCCTTCAGTATAAGTTTACCCCTTTTACGGACTGAAATGGACTATTTACGAAAAAGGTATACGTTGACTAATTACGGTCAATAGAGTTCTCTCCTGCATTATTTTATCCTTTTTCGGGCTCGAGAGACTAAATTTATGAAAAAGTACACCCATGGAGTTTTCTTAAGTTTTTCTTCTGACTCCCTAAAACTGAAAAACACCGAGTTTCTCCTATACTGGACTCGTTAAAACTTAACAGTAAAGGACCTGTTTAATTTTCAACAGGAACGAACCACTCCTTAGGGTTCGAATATCAAACTAAGTTGGACTCATCCGAAGGATGAGCTTATAATCAAGCAAATGTTATCCTCCTCAAGCTTGTCAAAAATAAAGAGGTACTTGCCAGAAATGGTGGGGGAAAAAGAGAGAAATGGGCGTGTTTGTTATATTTTAAATTTTTCGAAAATTCAGTCAACCACTCTTGAACACGACACTTTCATTCACCTGGGTTGGGAAATCATTTACCTAACAGTTAATCAAACCACTTGTCTTCAACCGGTTTCTGGGTATTAGCTTTAGGTCAATTATCACTAAGCCATCTGCAGTGTCGTTATGTGTTCAAGAGGACAGTTCAAATAAACCATTCATCTGCAAAATATCTGTCATCCATTATTGACCATCCCTGAGTCAGTCCTTGCCAATATATTTTCAAAACTTGATCTATGATTTCGTGTTGTGGGCTTGCCTACAACAGATCACTTTCTATCGACATCAGCACATTATCTAGGAAGTTGATCCAGAAATTGTCAGTACCTTGAAATCTGCATGCCTCAATGGCAGGTTTCTCGCCTTTGACGACAGGTTGCATCATTGACCTTCGATCGAATGATTCCGTGAGATGTTCGACTTCAGCTCATTCATTCACATTTCATGGATTGTACTGGGTACTTTGAGAACCATTGACATTACTGGTGGTTTCTCTCACACTTGTTAATAGTTCACATCATTGACTGGTAATCAAGTGGTTTCTACCATGTTCGACTTCAACATTTATTCACATGGATATAATCATACTAGTTCGAGATGCGGAAATCAAGACCTTGGATCTAGTTTCCACCATCCAAGCTGTGAGGAATTTTATTATTATACAGTAGACTATTCATTACAGATGGATGTGCCCATGCTGTGTCTACACTATTGATGTAATATTAAAATCATTCCTGTATCAGAACGATTTGAGTTAGTTTCTAGTTAGTTTTAATCTGAGTATGGGAATGCCTACCTTAGTGATGACATATATATGTATATATTTTGCATTGAATGTTTTTACAGGTTCCGACTGGGGTGTCCACAGGATGATCTTTGAAATGATAAATTACTGCACTCTTCATATATGACAGACTTCAGCTTCATCTATTCCAGACATTGCACTTTAGGGGGCAATTTGTTACACTAAAAACTGTCATCCTGACATTTTACTATGAGTATGAGCTCATTATTACTCATACTTCCTCCTTTTGCAAGTCTAACATATTAGCTCCTCATGTCAAGCTTTCAAAATCAGAGAAAAGTTCCTAAAAATCCCCTAAACATTGGTATCGCACTTTCTCTATTCATTACCTGCGGTCCCGCACCTAAAGTTCAGCTTTCCTGCGGAACCATACCGCACGTTCTTTGTGTTATGGGTGCGGACCTCTGTAAAACTCAAAAAGGCGAGAAAGTAAAGATAAAAAGTTGATTTCAGATGAATTCTAGAATATTCTAGATGGGAATTTTCGGGAATGGATACACTTTGAGAAGGTTCATGCATCCCTCACTTGATGGAGCTAACCCCTTGATGTAAGGAGCTAATCCCTTTGAAAGAGGATTCTATCCCTTCATATTTGGAACAGAAAACCTCTTCTTTTCCACTATAAAAAGAGGCCTTGGGTAGCCTCAAAGGGAGTTCAAGCTTTAAGATATTTGAAGTTAAATGTTGTTGAGATTCAGACTTAGTTAACTAAGACTTTCTATGAGGTTAAATCACTCACTTCTATCCGTCTTGGTTCAAAGATTGCAATGCTAGTCAAAGTAGAAGAGATTCTTGCTTCGGACCCCAAGAGGACCTGCACGACATCAAGGCACAGGTTGTAAAGGTTTTCTTTTATTTGAAGTTAATACAAATATACTCATTTCTCTCATTAAACTATCTATTCATGGTTTATTTCATAAATTCCTTGATCATTATGATGAATATGATTTATAATAATGTCTATATAGGTGCTATGTAATATTTTTTCTTTTTTGTGACTGCAGATTCACGAGGAACGTTCTTTCAAGTGCACAGGAAGGACTTCAACGAGATCAAGCAAGCGCTGGACATAAGGTAGGCCTTACACCTATATATAATTTTTATGAATCTTGTATGCTTAGAGAGAGATTAGTATAATTGGCTGTTTGTTGCTAGTTACTTTTAAGTACTAGAGAGATCGGTCTTGTCCGCAAGATGGATTAATCTACACAACAGTTTCCCAGCCACTTTTTTGCTGCCACAAACATCTCATAAGGTGAAAAAATGAAAGTACAAATTGGTGCCAATGGTGCACACCAAGAAGTATGTGGCTACCCCCACAAACCATCATGAAAATAGCCACTCCCATTGCTGAAATGTGCCACAAGTACATCATAATAAGGAGCATAAGGAGATGTGATCATCCTTAGCTCATCAAGCTTCCCATATAAAGTAAAGAAAGGTAAATCAAAATGAGAGTATATACCTTCTTTACCATGTACTCCAGTCCTTGAGCTGAAATGACTCATCTGAATGCTTTCCCTCACCTCCAATGAGTAGGGAAATGGTTGTGCCAACCTCTCTAAATTCATCTGGGCTATGAATCTATCCATATTCTAATATATATCATGTTGAATGCCCTCCCAAGTGAACTCCTCTAGCAAGACAAGATATGCATCAAGGTGCATAGCTAGGAATCCTCATGTGCTGCATGTGATAGTTTCTCCTTGAAACTAGAAGCCCTAGTCAAGAAGATTCTGTCATAATAATAGATGACCATATCATCCACCATGTACCTGTCATCTCCATCTGGGTCATCCAAAATCATGCATGCACCTAGATCCTTGGAGTACTCTACCAAGAGTTGAGACCTCCAATCTGGATCTATCCTCCTCAGAGACAACATTGGTAATCTGCAATGTGATGCTCTCCTCATGCTGCTGCTTGCTACCTTGGTATCCCCCATGCCAAATTCTTCCCCCAATATGTTTCCATGCCTATCATGCAGCTGATCATGCTCAAATAGTAATGGTGACCCTTGGAAGTTGGCCTCCCATGAGAAGCTGCCATCCAAAAGGAATCTCCCAATCCTAGTCAGTGTAAGCATGAGTGACCTCCATATACTCCCATGTGTGAAAGAGTCCTCCCTCAAAGGAAGTATCCTCTGCCTCTCCAAATATGTGGAGCAGTCATCCTGCATCATGAAGATGTTCTCCTCCATCCCTGTAGCAATATCTGTCAGCGCAGTATGGGTAATGAGAGTGGGTGATGCTGAAAATGAGAGAGTTCCTTCCTCCTCCTTGAGTCTATCCCAAACTCTCTGTGTTGTGCTGGACTCCTCCATAGTCTTCACCTCTCCAGAATCCAAGAGTGGTGAACTATATGACAAGATTTCCCTCATCAACTCTAGATTAGGGGGCCTCCCAGGTGGAATGCCTCCATATAGTGAGACATCTAGTTCATAAGTGGTTTGTTTATATGAGTGGACTAATTTCTCCCTCTCTTCACTATGCAGTACAGTCTCCTTCTCTTATGAAAAAACTCCCTGGGATAGATAAGGGTGTATCATCCCTTGATGCCGATCCTTCTCTTCCTCCTCCATCTTAAAATCCCCAAAAACTGCTGCATATGGCTCCGGAATTGTGTCTTGGTTCCCACATGTTGAATCATTTGGAACTCCTTGTAAATAAATAAGGGATCCTCTAATGGAAGCAATGGCTCCCCTTTCACCTCCATTTGGTGATGGATCTCCTCCCAATGGAATAGCGCTGTTAGATCTCTTATGCTCATCCTTCCCATCAATAATTGAGAATACCTCATCATCAAGAAGAGACCCTAGATCTTGGTCATCTCTTGAAGGAAGTACCTCCATGTCTTCACAAATGGAAGAGGGTCCTTCACACAATGGGGATCTTTCCCTTAGAAAGCCTTCATACATGTTTTCAATCCCTTCAGAAATATGGAATGGAGTTTGTTTCATGGTTCCCTCCAATGCATGAAAAGTGTTTGATGTTTTGATACATGATGTTTCATAGTGATTTTTATCAAATTTCCTCACCAATCCCTTAGTGACCTCATCATATGTTTCTACATTTGCATGATAATATGAAACAGAATTTTCAAACCACCAATCATGAGCCATACCTTTGGGTTGCAGCACTGCTCCTCCAATGGCCTCATCTTCTTCCTCCATTCTCCCTGTAGTGCAAGTGGGCAATGAACTGCACTGTGCATCTGCATGTGTGCCTGAATTCCCACACCCACCATGATAATATCTAGGGCTTGCTTCATCTTCAAACCCTCTCAGAAAATTTCTGCAATTTTCCCTTTCTATCTCCCTGAGATCTTCTATGATAGCTTCCATAGTTTGGAAAAGAAGCAGGGAGATATCCTCTTCCGTCATTCCTCTTTTCTTGTTTCCTTTTTACAACTCTTCCCCTATGCGAGGAGCTTCTCCTTATACTGGCATATTATCTTGGATGCACATGCTGAGCCAACATTAATTGTAATGTTCCCAATTTTTGCCTCAAGCTAAAATGGAACATTATAGTTTCATATTTTTATTTTGTTGAATAAAAATGGGCAAAGTGACCCATTCATGTAATAAACAAGAATAAAAACCCTTACAATGTGAAAAGGGATCATCATGGAGCTGGATTTCACACCCTCATGTGTGAAAGGGGTTAAAATGTAAATGGACAAGGCCTAATTGACCAAGTCAAACTGCGTTGGCATGAGTTGGAGAGCAATAAGTGGGACAATGCAGTTTTAGTGGAGGAATATTTCATGAGGGAGGAAACTTCTAGAGGAATTAAGGTGAAGTCTCATTGAGTTTAAAGAGGAGCAAGGCAACCCATTGATATTATCTTGGATCATTTGATTATTTGTCTATTGAGACAAATTGCTGCCTCTTGCTATTCAGCGGAGCTGCAATGCCTTCGGGCACGACGGAGTATTTTTTAGGAATTCCTCTCCTTCTTGAGTAGCTCATGAAGGATTGCACTCATCCTCCATGTTCCGGCATTCAGGCCATAGCATCAGCCATCTTCATCAATGCAGTGTTGTTGGGTGTTGCTGGAGGTTTCCTACAACACCATTTCTAGCTAATATTTCAGAGGAGGGATGTTCTCTACTTCTGGGAGGTTAGTGAGAATGGTTCCAGATCTTATTCCACCATCATTGGTAGGAATCCAACCATTTACATCAGTTACAGTGCAGACCCTCTCATAGACTGCGTTCTAGTTGGAGCACATTTGCAGTGAGGGTTTTGCAGACATTTCAGGGGGTGGGATATTTGGTGTTGGGATCAACCTTGCACTTTAGATTTCCAAATGAGAAGGGATATTCATCAGCTTCATACATTAATTCTTCTCCATTCCATTCCATGTATTGAGTTGTTGCAGCTACCCAACAACTCCGGCATTTCAGCAGTTTTTCATATTTCAGCCAATCCTTCTAGGATTGACTTGAGGTAGTGATTGAAAGCTTAGATATTATCTCCCAATGATTTATGAGCCATGTATATGCATATTCATGGTTTTTTTCACTCAGTACAATAGTCTCCCTTCTATGGCTGCGCAGTCCCTATTCATGGGCATTCTGCTATGGAGCAACACTTTGTATTTTGGCATATGTTTTCATGGAAGGCTTCTTGCCTTGTTATTTTGATGTTCATTGTATCATTTGCTGTTGACATTAATAATAAAATGGCTCAAAGGTTTTCACACATTTTGGCATAATGTTATTCACTGCTATTTCCAGTTTATGTCTTTATATTGTTGTAGCTGCATCTTTGGGTTATCTTGCAAGATTCCCAATAGTGTTGTATTCCCTCTTGGGGATATTGTCGTTTGAAAATCGCTCTATAGACAGAGTCTGATAGTGGGCCAGGAATCCTCTGGAGTTCATCCTTCCTTTTGAAGGTGACAAATCCAGTAAATTCCCCTTCAGTCCATCTTTGGAATAGATTTCCTTGTCAATTGACAATGTTTCTGAAAAAGGAACATTACAGTGGTATCAGAGCATAATCTTGGCTCAGCCTATGGAACTTCGCCAAGATGCCATCTAAGAAGATGAGGAAGATTCCACTTTGTGGAGAAGAAAGAAGAAAAAGGAGATGAGATAGCGAAGCTTCTCCCTAAATCCACCTAGGGCTTTCATGGGAGCCCCAAGCAAAAGAAGAGGGGGATATTTGAAGAATCTCCACAAGGGTTTGAAAAAGAAGCAAAATCTAGGGCTTCTGATGAGGAATGTGAGCATGCAGTCACATCCTTTGATGCACAGCACAGTCACATGTGTATCTTTGTCATGACAGAGATGGGAAACGGAAGGAGAGGTGATCAAGAGGAAAAATCTTGGAGAAGTATGAGTCTCAAACTCAGGCATTTAGAGATCATATCCCTTCATGGATTTTTGCAAGTCTAAGGTGAAGGAGAGCCAATAGAAAGATAGATTTATTCTATCTAATTTCATAGGTTCACCTACATGTTCAGCCAAAGCATGGGTAGAGGAGCTGAAGACCATGTTGCAGCAGCACAAAGTTTCCAAAGGAGATGCTATCATATTTGCAGCGCTGCACTTGAGAGGTGAAACATATTCATGGTGGATATTTGAGTTATGTTCTTTAGAGGATGCAAATACTCTTCTCTATTTTAGATTCATTGAAGCAATGATGGAAATATTTGGTAGGAGGAAATCTGAAACACATGCAGAGAAACAAACCAAGACTTTGCATGTAAGGGAAGGAAACATAAACTCAGATCCACTTTAGGGCATTGTTGAGAAGGCTGACATCTTGCATCACACCTTGTTGAAGGCAAGGTATCCATCTCATATTCTTGCACAAGAGAGCCTGGAGGTATCTTTTTCAAAAGGAGATCAGATTTTGGAGAAGTTTCCCCTACATATTGATCAGGAGGAGGGAAATTATGCTGGTATAGCTAGATTTGATCCAGTGCCTCATGCAAAGGAAAGAGGAGATCTTGCTCCACATAGAGGTATTCTTGTGTCTTTGCAAGAAATTCCCCAGGATCTCCCATGTAGAGATCAAGGCACAACTCATGATACATCTGTGCCATTGTTGATAGGGTGCATAGCTATGGAGATAGAAGGAAGAGATAGGGAGGATGATCAACACCATGTGATGAGGAGCACACACCCTATCTATTTTATGAGGTTGATGCACCTAATATGATGATTGGATTGCGCAGTGGAAGCATGGAGGGTTTTCTCCATTCATACATTCAGTCATCTCTTGATGATGGTGTCTCACTGCATGGCAACATTGCACCAAGGATACCAATAGATCAGTAGAGGAGTTTGGATGCTCCACATTTGGGGCCTCACACCTTGATTTCAGGAGCGTGGAAACCTTATGAGAGTTCAGCAGCACAGAGAGTTTGGGATAGACTCAAGGAGGAGGGAAACACCCTCTCATTTTCAGCATCACCCACTCTCATCAGTCATACTAAGCTGGTAGATGTTGCTGCAAGGATAGAGGATTGCATCTTCATGGTGCAGGTTGACTGCTCCATAGATTTGGTGAGAGAGATGATACTTCCTTTAAGGAAGGACTATTTCATGCATGGGAATAGAGGGAGGCCACTCATGCTTACGTTACCCAGGATCAGGAGATTCTTTGGAGGTGATAGTCTCTCATGGGAGGCTCATTTTCAGAGATCATCATTTCTCTTGAGCATGAGTAGTTGCATGTTGGCATGGCAGCAACTTGGAGGATAACTTTGGCATGAGGGGATGTCAAGGTAGCAGGCAGCAGCGTGATGGAGCACCATATTTCATAACACCAGCGTTGTCTAGGTGGAGGATTGATCCAGGATGGAGGACTCAGCTTTGGTTGAGTATTCGCCAAGATCTTGATGCATGCATGTTTCTTGGAAGGCTTTGATGGAGATGGCAGACATCTAATGGATGATATGATCATCTATCATCATGGCAGACTCTTATTGGTTCGAGTTTCTAGTCTCAAGGAGAAATTATTTTCATGTAGCATGTGAGGACTTCCTATCTATGCATTTGGATGTATACTTTCCCTTGCTAGAGGAGTTCACTTGGAGGGCATTCAGCATGATCCACATCAGCATATGGGTAGATGCACAGCCCGATTTATTCTGGAGAGGTTGGCACAACCATTCCCTTTCTCATTGGAGGAGAGGGAGAGCATTTAGATGAGCCATTTTAGCTCAAGGTCTCAAGTACATGGTAGAGAAGGTATCATTTCCCATTTTTTACCTCTTTACTTCATATGAGAAGCCTATTGTCTCAAGGAGGATCATCCCTTCTTGCGTTTGATATGATGTACTTGCAGCTACTTGTAGCCTTGATTGTGGGGGAAGCAACATACTTCTTGGTGTGCACCATTGGCACCTATTTGTACTTTCTTGATTTCATCTCATGAGATGTTTGTGGCAGCAAACAAGTGGCTAGTACAACACTTTTTACTTTGATTTTTAGGTAGGCCAAGGAGGCACTGCGCAGGTTCCATGAGTGGAATTTGGAACCACTCTCCGGTTGTCATTTGACAACTTGTTTCTATTTCATATTGCTACTTATGTGTTTATGGTATCATATGTATATTGAGGAGATTTATTTGGAGATAATTATTTGAACATCCCATTGGAAGCGTGATTCTCCCCATTATACATGTTTTATGTTGCAGGAGATACCATGGGAAAACCATGATTTCCACATTGCTACTTGTACCTTCTTGTGGGAGGGGCCACTTGGAAGAATTTGCAGAGGAATTTCATGGCTAGTTTTCTTGATGGGGTAGCTTGGGCCATACTATTTCAGCCCAAGGATAGAGACGGCCCCATGAACACCCAAATGGAGAGAGGACCATCTTGAGAAGCACAAGCACACTCTCCATTCAACCCCAACACATTGTAGAAACCGAGGGTTGAGATTTTATTTTGATGATTGCATGGATGAGGGGATCATCATTGGGAGACAAATTTTCCCATGCATATCATCACTCCTACCTTAAGGAGGCCACATTCCAGCAAGAAGGATTATACTACACCTTATATCTTTCCATGAGGAGCTTCATTTTTAGTTTGCATACTTGGGAGAGAGCATTGGAGGGCAGATTTATTGCAGCATATTTGAGTAGTGGTGGGACCATGGATGAGGAGGCCACAAGAGAAGAAGGAGGAGGAATTTTTTTTCTCTCTATGCATTTGCTTGAGGACAAGCAACACGTGGGAGGGGAGGACTGTAATGTTCCCAATTTTAGCCTCAAGCTAAAATGGAACATTATAGTTGCATAATTTTATTTTGTTGAATAAAAATGGGTAAAGTGACCCATTCATGTAATAAATAGGAATAAAATCCCTTACAATGTGAAAAGGGATAATCATGGAGCTGGATTTCACACCCTCATGTGTGAAAGGGGTTAAAATGCAAATGGACAAGGCCTAATTGACCAAGTCAAACTGCGTTGGCATGAGTTGGAGAGCACTAAGTGGGACAACGCAGTTTTAGTGGAAGAATATTCCATGAGGGAGGAAACTTCAAGAGTAAGGAAGGTGCAGGCTCATTGAGTTTAAAGAGGAGCAAGGCATCCCATTGAGATTATCTTGGATCATTTGATTATTTGTCTATTGAGACAAATTTCTGCCTCTAGTTGTTCAGCAGAGTTGCAGTGCCTTCAGGCACGAGGGAATCTTGTTTAGGAATTCCTCTCCTTCTTGAGTAGCTCATGAAGTATTGCACTCATCCTCCATATTCTAGCATTCATGCCATAGCATCAGCCATCTTCATCAATGCAATGTCTGTAGCAGATTATTGTGCAGTGTTGCTGGAGGTTTCCTACAACACCATTTCTAGCTAATCTTTCAGAGGAGGGATGTTCTCTACTTCCGGGAGGTTAGTGAGAATGGTTCCAAAGCTTATTCCACCATCATTGGCAGGAGGCCAACCATTTCCATCAGTTACAGTATAGACCCTCTCATAGACTGCGTTCTAGTTGGAGCACATTTGTAGTGAGGGTTTTGCAGACATTTCAGGGGGTGAGATCTTTGGTGTTGAGATCAACCTTACACTTAATATTTCCAAAGGAGAAGGGCTCTTCATCAGCTTTAGCCATTCAGTCTTCTCCATTCCATTCCATGTATTGAGTTGCTGCAGCTACCTAGCAACTCTGGCATTTCAACAGTTTTTCATATTTCAGCCAATCCTTCTAGGATTGACTTGAGGTAGTGATTTGGAGCTTAGATATTCTCTCCCAATGATGTATGAGCCATTTATATGTAGATCCATGATTTTTTCACTCATTACAGGAGTCTCCCTTCTATGACTACGCAGTCCCTATTCATGGGCATTCTGCTATGGAGCAGCACTTTGTATTTTGGCTTATGTTTTCATGGAAGGCTGCTTGCCTTGTTCCTTCGATGTTCATTATATCATTTTTTGCTGATATTCATAATAAAATGGCTCAAAGGTTTTCACACATTTTGGAATAATGTTATTCACTTCTATTTCCATTTTATGTCTTTATATTGCTATAGCTTCATCTTTGGGTTAGCTTGCAATATTTCCAATAGTGTTGTATTCCCTCTTGGGGATATTTTCCTTTGACAATCACTCTATAGACAGAGTCTAATAGTGGGCCAGGAAGCCTCTATATTTCATCCTTCCTTGTGAAGGTGACAAATCTAGTAAATTCCCCTTCAGTCCATCTCTGGAATAGATTTCCTTGTCAATTGACAATGTTTTTGAAAAAAGGAACATTACATTAATGCTCTGATACCACTGTAATGTTCCCACTTGGGAATGCTCAGAAAGATAGACCTGAAAAAAAAAATTCTCAGGGATGTGTGATTTAGCAACTCAAACCATCCCTTGGATCCCTTAGATAAGAGTATCTAAGACCGAAATCCAAGAGGAGGCTCAAAAGAAATCACTCTAGGTGGATTAAACAGATCTCCCACACCTAGGTATCTCAGAAAAATGCTCAAAGGGTGAGCTACATCAATATATGAGCTTAATCATGAAATTATGAAAATCTGAATATGACATAAAAGGTGTTATGGTGCAGCCAACATTATATTATGATTTCAGCAATAATACACAAGAAAATCATGAGGGACAAGCCACTCAAGCTATTGGAACCAATCTCCAATGATCAAACTATGAAATACATGAGATGCTCCAACTGCACAAAATGCCAAAGGGTAGTGACTGCGCAGTCTCTATGAGAGTAGTAGTTTCTAACTACATAAAAAATGATAATGAGGTTGAAGGATACAAAAAAAATTCCAAAGAATAGAATAATGGGCTCCAATACAAGATTTCTAGCCAATTTAGGAGAGATTGCTAGAAATGTCGGAGAATGTACAATGTGAAAATTAAATTTTCACTGCAAATGAATCAAAATATGAAATGAGGCTGTAGTAGATCTGAAATACTAGTGCCCTCCTCTGATATTTTCTCTAAGAAAAAGGCTGATCCCTTTACTCAGAAACAACTCCTCCTGATGAGTCCAAATGACCCTCCGAGCAACTGCCTGCAAAAATAACGCAGATCTAGCTAGAGACTGCACTGTGAGGGAAGAAGGATGGTTGGCCTAATGTCAATGATATGAAAATAAGCCCGGGAGACCTCCTCACTGATCCTCCAATAAATATCCAAGACCTCCACCAGAAAACAAGCCAAGGAATGACTCAAGAGATCCTTTGTTGCTACACCCTACAACACAAAGTTATCCTGCTCCACTAATAACGTTGTGACTGAAGGAGGTAGCTTTGGCCAAATGTTGAAATGAGAAAATGAAGCTGTATAACTTCTTCTTCCCTAAGTATGAGGTAGGGATTCCCGACCGGGAACACCCTAATGCTATGTAGCACTGCACCCTTGCTAAATAGCAAGAGGAGCGTAGTCTCAATAGACCAAGAAAATAATAATCAAGCATGAATAAAAATGGCTCTCCTCCTCTTCATATATATCAAGTGCTCCTCTCCACCATGGGTCCCATCCACATGTGCCTTCCAACTCATGCAAGTGATTCTCCTCTAAAACTACGCATTCCATCAAGGAGATACATTGTATCTAGATAGTGCATGTGGACTTGGTCAAAATGACTAGATCAAACATGATCCAATCCTGTTCACACCATGTGGTGCTCAAATTAGCTACTTTATTATTCCTCCTTTCACACAAGGAGTCTTATTTCTCCATACAAGGGGGTTAAGGTGTCTCCTTACCCATTTTATTCAACAAAATGAAAATATGCAACTATAGTGTTCCTTTTAGCTTGAGGCTAAAATTTGGGAACATTACAAGCACCCTTCATAAGCCTTGCAAATATGAAGAAATCAAGGGATGTAGAGACCTATATCTTTGAGTTTCTGAGATTATCAGTCATGGTCCCTGATCTATCTGTAGCAAGGAGAGTCTACATGTTCATCGATGGCCTGGAGGAACCTTTGCATGGGTTGGTCAAACCTACCAAGCCCATCACTTTGCATGATTCCATTGAGAGGGCTAGATACCTCCAAGATGCCTTGACAAAAGAAAATGCAACTTTCCAAAGCAAGGCCCCTCAATTTTCTAAGGGGAAGGAAGGGAAAGTTGCTCCTCCCAAGGAGAGCTCCTTGAATAAGCCTCTTGACATTGATCTCAAGAGGGAATTGAGGAAAAGGAAACTGTGTTTCACTTGCCAAGAGTCATGGGCACCAGGACATAGATGTGCTGTAGGGAAAGCACACTACATAGAAGTCTTCTTAGATATTGATGAGGAATATGAATATGATGAACCTAAGAGGGGTCACAGCACTGAGGATGGTGAGGAAGATCAAACACCATCCAGAGATAGCAAGGGAGCCTCTTCTCCAATGAGGGGGACTCTTGCATCTTTGAGAAGAGTGCCCAAGTACTTGACCCTAAGAGTACAAGGTTTAGTCATGAATCAAAGAGTATCTGTCCTAATTGATAGTGGGGCAACCCACAATTTTATTGATGCTCATCTTGTGCAAAGAAGGGCAATCCCCATTGACACTTTTCAGGGATTTTATGTTTTGGTCCCATGAGATAGGACCATGAAATGCGTGCAATATGTTCCATCACTCTCTATCACTATGGGATCCTACACTCTGGTGGATCACTTCTTTGTAGTTGACATACTAGACACCAACATCATTTTGGGTGTCCAATGGTTGATTACCTTGGGTAAGGTTACCACTGATTGGAAATCTGTGCAAATGGAGTGGGTGGACTTGAATAGTGGGAAACCATAAATGATTCAAGGCATGCACACTTATCCTTCACCTAATACCTCCACATAAACAACATAGATGGATTTGCGTAGTGGAGGCAGGGATCTCATAGTTCCTTCTCTCATGTTCATGAGGATACTGCAAGGGACATTCTTATCTAGTAGCAAGCCATCTGGAGTGCCATCAGATTCAGATCTTGTGGGGAGAGCCTCACAAAGTGCTGCTATAATTCTAGATCCAGGAAGGATTGGAGCAATGAGAGACCAAGTTACAATGTTGGAAGGCTTGGGACAGCCCAAGAATGAGGAGGATATTCTTCCTGCATCACTATCACCCTCTCACTTTTCTGAATCTGCGCTGTGGGAGGAGAAGAATGGGAGGATCAGCCTTCCAACAAACAATTTTGGCATGAGTAATGTCAAAAATGAAATCAGAAACATGAAAAGAACTCCTAGGGATGTATCAATAGTGTTGTCATTATTGAGCAGTGTGGATCTTTATTTGAAATATCAACTACTTGTAGAGTACTCCAAAGATCTCCACATAGGTATGATACTAGATGGCATGCATCAAGAAGAGGGCTACTTAGTCCAAGGAGGAGTCATCTATTATCATGGTAAGGTCTTCTTGGCTAGAGCTTCCAAACTCAAGTAGAAGATCCTACAAGGAGCACATGAGGCATTCTTCCTTAGCCACATGCATTCAATGAAGATCTATACCCTGATCATGAGGAGTTTTGATTGGGAAGGCATGGGAGAGGACTTACATCAACACTTTCAAGAGTGCAATAGCTATCAAGGATTGGGGCAGCCAATCTACTCTTTACAAGAGTCATCTCAGCCAGCTCTTCCTTTATTTGAAAGGAGGGGAATGCTCATGCACAACTCCATGTGTATGAAGGACTATGATGGTAAAGGATTTGATCATGTCAAGAAAGTTGTATTTTATGATCTATTACATTCCTTTTCCATGTTTTTGTAGGATATGACTCCTAAGTGGAGTGAGAGATAATGTGGATCTCATATCTTGTTGGGGTCCAATAGAAATTCTAAATTTGGCCACTCCCTTATTTTGCAAAGGGAGATTCCTTTTCATGATGGGTGACTCATTAAATAAGTGCTTCCCAAAGGCACCAAAATTAAGTAACACCTTTAGCCATGTTAAGGTGACTCATGCAGCAAATGTGTGGTGGGAATGCCACTTGCCACACCTAGATCTAATGAAGACAAGAGGTGCACTGCACTGGCATCACATGTGGGATTTTGACCCACCTCCTCAAGTTCAGATTTCAATTTTCATATATGTAGTTTTGCTTCCATACCTTGATGATATAGTTGTATTGTTTATGGGGTTGTATGGACAGAGGATGGGCAGTGTGTATGTACCACATGGTTTGGAACTTCTACCTGTACTTCATGATACATGTTTTAGATGTAGCATTGCTTCAACCATGTTTATTTTTGTTGAGTTTTACACTCCTGAAGGGATGGACTATGCATATATTATGTTGGCCTTGGAGGAACAATTCATGATGTATTTTCTTGTTGAGCACTTGGCTTATGATGAGGACTTGATCCTTGATGTTGCCATCAATGAAGGAAGAGAAGGACTATAGCTCTTACCCTATCAGTTTCTTGAGGACAAGAAACATTTTGGAGGGGAGGACTATAATATTCCTACTTAGCCTAAGCTAAGAGGAATATTCATTTTTGTTTTACTTTCTATTGCATGAATAAATGAAAAAAGGAGGACATGTAAAACTCCTAAAAAGACTGAATAAATCAATGCCCATGTCAACACAGATAAATTAGGGCCATGTAAATAAATCACTTGCAGGTGTGAAAGGGGTTTGAGCTATGAGACTGGGTCAACCTTGACCAAATCTATAGCACTGTCTAGGTTCAATGTATCTCCTAAAGGGACAACGCAGTTCTTGAAGGAGTCCCCTCATGTGAAAGGAGCTAACTCATCAAGGTGGTTTAGGGTTTGCAATGGCTTTCATCTTATAAAAGGAGGGTAAAGGTGTTGGGAAAAATACTGAGAGGGGGGGGGGGGGGGGGTGAATCAGTATTTAGAGCTTACTCAAAACTTTTACTTTTCCTTACAGAATTATTTACGCGAATTTAATTAACCCAACTTACATATATACGCGGATTTCTTTAAGCAACCTTACGTATGTATAGAGATCTTAATATCTAGATAATTCTTTACTTAGATCAGTGCATTATTTATTCATCAGAGGTTTAGTAAGCAGTAAGCATGTGCAATAAGACCAGAATAAATCGTCACACATAAGCAACACACATGAACACTAGAATTTAAGGTGGAAACCCAATTCAAGAGAAAACCACCGCTGTTGTCGTCTCTGTCTTCAATATTTATTATAAATAAAACTACTAACAATATTGTACTGGCGCAGACTCATACCAGCACGCAGGCACTCACCTGCAAAAGGCTACAACCTTCTCTCGTTCTCCAGCTACTACAGGAAGGGAGCTCCAACCCCCTGATCTCATTTACTAGCCGCTCCTAGAAGGGAGCTACTACCCCCTAATATTGTTTACCAGCCACTCCTGGAAGGGAGCTACTACCCCCTGATCTCATTTACCAACTACCACTGGAAGGGAGCTACAACCCCCTCACTGAAGGCTTCAACCCTCAGCACCACCATGGACGACGTTTCATCAATTTTCATACTAGATCCAACAACTTCCATACAACACAACTTGTAGGCCTCTTTTCATCATATTTTCAGACTGGACCCACTCCACACATTTAAGCTCAAAGAACATCAAACTGAAACTTATAACTCCATCAATTCATTCATTGAATCATCAACCAATCAACCAACCAACCACTAATCTTTAATCATAATAAACTAGCAGCATAATCAGTATTCAAACAACTCAGATCTATATGAAGACATCTTGACAAACAATTGTAATACAGCAAAACAGATCAGAGATTTCCTTCTGCACATTTCAGCAAAACCCTAGATTACATACGCACTTTTACTTCACTGACCCCACGTATATACGTGCTTTCACTGCGACGAACTTGCGTATTGATCTGAAAACATTGCAGGGTTGCGCAACTCTTCAGAGCAGATAAACAACTCAGATCTTACCCTTCACTTCAGAAAACATTTTCCACATCTCATATCTAAACATTCCATAAACAAATCTAGAAGATATATAGTCATTTAAGGTCTAGATATCGTGATGCATATTTTTATTCATAGGTGCATTATTAATTCATATCTATCAATAAAATGTAACCCATTCCATGCAGATATACTTCAGAGTGAAGTATTCATTCAATACCCAGACACATGCACACCCTTTCACTATGATCTTCTTCTCCTTAAATAGATTTAGCCTTTATCAAAACCATGAGCTAAAACCACACAACATCCGATGGTATTCTTGGACGGAATCAAATAGAAAATGCATCACTCAATACTGTGTGCCAATACCATGGTAAATCCCCTTGGTATTATAATTTTGGAGTGCAAAAGGCATACGTGACTTGGGACGTACTTATCCGTGTGCATACATGACTTGGCCTTTACAAACCTGTGTATACATTGTGACATATTATATTTATCATTTATCTGGCACTTATTTTCTCTGTCACATCTGAACTAATCTGTAGCTACATCATTCTTACATCTTTAACACATAGGTTTCTTATCCTAGGCAACTCATCAAGTAGGTTTCCATCAAGGAAAACTTCATCAAGTAGGTTGCCATCAAGGACAACACATTACATCATATTTCCAACAATCTCCCCCTTTGGACTTGATGGCAAAAATGATGGTGTTTGCTCACCACAAAAAATAGATACATTAACCATACCCATTATTCAAACACCATGATACTCTCCCCCTTTGACATCAAGGGCAAAGGGCAGATCAAACCAAAACAAGGTTTCTCTTCCCTTGTATAAAGATGAGCTCTATGGATCTGAAGCGCATTAAATTTACCATGCTCCCCCTGAGTTCATTCTGAATCTTTAGAAATATTTTTTAATGAATACATGACTCTATAACTCAACCAAGTATGACCATTCCTATCACCAATGACTCATACTTACTGTTAGCTCCCTGTAATCAGCAAGATTGGCAAAGTCCGATCTCAGGGAGAAACATCGTTCCAACCAACTTTGGGATTCTAGGATCTAGCCCTCCTGAATCCGGAGAGGGATCTCTCCAATAAGTGCAAAGATGAATTTGTATTTGAAGTTTTGGGTAATGATATTAGGCTATTTATGAAGGCCAAGGGTTTTGTTTGTTTTTGGATGATTGAGCATGATTATTATTTTGAGGAGAAAGCTCTAAGTGCAAAAAGTTTCAAAGGTGAGAAGTTGCAAGTGAATAGAACAGCTATGGCTAAAAAGATAGATATAACGTTGGTTTTTAGTCCATTGGGCTATGGAGTCATAACAGGGCTTTAATTGAGAAACAACATTAAGAGTGATCCAAGGGGCAAGTCATCTATATCACAAGATTATTGAGATTAAAATGATGGAATGGAAACAGTAAAGTGTTGGAGGGGTGGAAACTGATAATAATTTCACAAAGGATTTATAGTTAGTCCAAACAAGAAAAGCCTTTTAAGTAACTATTTAAAACCAACCAAGGATAGGGCTAACCATTGACCTCTTGGGCAAGTTGTATTAAAGTAGCTTAATTGACAAACAATCCAGTAATCCACATAATTACCTTCAGAAAGTGTGAAAACATATAAGAGAAGACAAAGTGTAACTTAAGATCAGATAAAGTACTTTTAAACCTAATGTGCTTTCATTCAACACCAAGGGAAACTTACAGAATCTACTGTTGGAGAATAGAAGCTAGAAACAGGGCAAATCGTGGCTTTACTAGTCTAACTTTAATAAGCAAATAAGGAAAATAACTTTCAAGAACAATGCTTAAAGCAAACAGTAGGATGAGGGAACTCTAGCATTCCTAACTGCTTAAACTATATTAAATCATTCTTAAATAAACAAATAGGAGGAAAACATTGAGAAAAATCTTTTCAGTCAGAGAAGGTTACTGATATACAGTAGGTCCTAAATCTATAAATGTTGTTCTTTATCATAGAATACTGAACAATATGAAATACATAGAAGGAAAACAAAAACAAAGAAAGGGGAACTTCACCAATGATATAGATTAGGATCCCAAGAAACAATTGGTTATTGATGTCAAACCAGTTACAGTCTTCAAGTCCAATGTTTCAGTTTAGCAATCATCTTCACTATCCAGCCTAACTAATCTAGCACAAACAGAGCTCCAAGGGCCAGTGAACACTGTTTACAATCAGAAGTTTAAGCTCAAATGTATTTCAAAGTTCTGCAACCAACAACTTCTCATCTTCTACAGAGGTATTTATAGAAGAATGAGGAGGTGAGATCTGATAAAAGATCTCTCAGGAAAATTAATACAGATTCAAGACTTCTCGGCCTTTGAGGGGATCGATGGAGAAGTTCACAGGTGGTCTGTCTGTATTAACTATTTTTCATTTAAGATTAATCTGAGTGGGAGATTTTGTTGACTTTGAGGCTCTACGTTATGTTGGAGTAACTCTGCAGATATTTTTTGCATTGAATTCTCTAGCAGAATTAAATCTTTGGCTGCGCTGAGGAAAATATCTTCGTTGGATCAATAACTTTGGCCTCTGTTTGAACGATTTGAGGCACAAGTGGCACTTATGGTGGCCGGGAGGAATCAATTCTCCTCAAATGCAGCGGTGGAGGCCTTTCTGTCTGTTAAACACTTATGATGTTCCTTTAATTGTGTTTTAATTCAAGGAATTAGGCTTTTGATAATCATTCTTAGCCGTAATTCCCCAAATCTGTCTTCAATCTTCTGTTTTGTTGCGCTCTATTTTTTAACATTGATACTCTTTTAATCGGATTTAATAACACAGTGTCTTGTTGATGTGCAATCCGCACAAGGCTCGTATGGCGTTAATGCCCATGGAGCATTGACGAAATGTAGAGTGGAGCCTTTTTAGTGCCTTTCCCTCTGATAACCAAAAAGTTAGAGGATCATCACCCTCGGATTTCTTTTCCTTCATAAAATGGGAAAAAACCTTCGAACCTTGCAAAAAAAACAAAACATTTATGAAATCCTACGTAATTGGGGAAGAACTACTTCAGAAGGCGGGGGAGGAGCGTAGCTGTTGGATGGCAGCATCCAACGGTGGAGATCAGCCAAGAGGAGGTTAAAAGGAGAGCAGGGAAAAGAATAAGACGGAAATGATCTTGGACTGTCCGATCCGGACATGTGGACGGTCTAGATTCAATCGTAGGATTGCAATCGAAGGCAACACTCAACTGGCACCGATGTAAAAATGCGATGCGATTTAGCGCTGGCTGTCGATCTAAGGATCAGATCAACGGCGGGGAAAGAATCGTAGGGATAGGTGATCAGGGGAAGAAACAAATGCATGCGATGAAACTGTGCGATGTGATGTAGCGTAGACCGTCGATCTAAAGATTAGATCAACGGTGAAGAATAAATCGAAGGGATAGGCGATCGGGGGAAGAAACAAATGCATGCGATGAAAAAACTCCGATGCGATTGAGCACTGGTCATTTGAACGACTTACGATTCAACGACGGGGATTATTTTTTAGAAAGAACTGGTGGAAAAATATATATGACCCAATCGCATTGGAACTTTTGATGTGGGTCTTTCAATCAACCCATTGTATTTTTCTCCGACGCGATTGCGCGATCGGTCTTTTTAATCTAACCATTTTCATTTAATCACGTGGCTTTGGCATTTCAGATCAAATTTTGGATAAATGGGTTTTATGACTTTACAAAAGAAAAAGGTGATTGGGAAAGGATTTTTACAAGGTTTTACGCGTGGAAGACGGGCCCACGGTTTATATGAAAAATAATATAATCGGGGGTTCTAAATACAAAGGCTAATCGCATCGGAACTTTCGGAACATGGCAAAAACTTGCGCACTTGGATCTTTTCGATGCGATGAATGCCAAACAGGGTTAGCGCTTGGTTCCAAGGTGTGGGCATGTGGGGGAAGTGGTTAGGACTTAGCCCAAGGGGGCTTGAGTCCTTAGTAATAAAACTTTGTTTTTTATGAATTTTTTCAGAGTTTTCAATGGATTTGGGGGTTTCGGTAAGGTTAAAGAGTGAGTCTTTAACTTTGTAAAAGTGATTTTCATGAGGGGAAGAAGAGGAATCATGAAAAAAAAGGAGTTTAATGGAGAAAAAGGGGAGAAAATGAAGGTTATTTTTGAGTGGGAGAAGGGGGGAAATGATGGCTTTTCAACAGTCTTTCTCTTGGAATCAGCAGAATTTTCTGAGTATAAAATGGAAATAGTAAATGAAGATTTTGAGATAGAGGCATGAGGCCTTCAAAAGTCTTCAAGAGCCAACAATTTTTAGCAATAAAATTTGTTCTTTGAAGGCTCAAAAAGTCTTAGCCACCTTTTTCTGTAACAAATTTTATAGGTGGCTAACAGTGGCTCCACTTGGGGATGGTGTCTTCTTGAAGGCATCAAGAACTTCAGACTTGCATTCTCTGGGAGGCTGACCTGTGCCACATCCATTATGTTCTCTGGGAGGCTGACCTGTGCCTGATCCATTGGGCTGCCCTTCCTTTGCTGGGATGATCTTGCTCTGAAAACATATTAGCAACTATAAAAACAATGGATCTTTCATCAACAAGCTTTCTACCTACCCGATCCTACTGATCTAGCATTTTTTCTTCATTAGAGTGCACTTGGATTGGAAAAACTCTTTTCACAACATTTTATTCTTTTGAAAGTAGGAAATCTAATCTATTTCTACTCCTTGTTTCTCCATGGACTCAGATTAAACAGTTGAGCCCATATGATTCTCTACCTATTCTATCAGTCTGTTAGGATTAAATAGTCTAACAGATTTTATTCTCTAAATTCTACAAAAGAAATCTAAAAGCATTCAAGTCAGGATTGAACAGTCTGACTTGATGCTGGTCTATGGCATAAAAACAGGTTGCACATAGACATTTATTTTGCAGAAAATTTAAAACAAAATGGAAGGCTTAAGATCTAAAAATTCAAAGCACTTCCTTCATCTTGTTAACAGGTTTGTTTTGACTTTTGTTTGAACTGTTCCTTCTTTGTTCTCTGGTTCAGATTTTGTGTTAATTAGAACCAGATTTTTACATCTCTTGACTCAGAAAAATAAAACAGATTTGAGTCATCTCTCTTTGGAAACTTAGGTTCAGATTTTGAACATGTTTGAACCTTTAATTTCTGTCCTAATCTATCTACTGATAAGCCAAGATTAAACAGTTTGGAAAATCAAATTCACTACCCTATCAGCAAAAAATTTAAAACTAATTAGTCAAGATTAGGCGGTTTGAATAACTAGAAGTGTGGTTTTCAGGAGTGGAATTTAAGCTTGCACACTTTCATATTTGTGTTTCTCTTTTTTTGGTATGGGGCTATACCTTTCTTGTTTTCATAATCTACCCTCTTTTCTTTCTTTTCTTTGATTTTGTATTTTGATTTTTCTAACTTTGAATGCAATGGTGGATGATATATTTATAATGAGAAAAAAAATTAAAAAGGCTTTCGAAGCATAGCATAGATTAAGAGAAGTAATGTTTGAGCATCCTACCATTGACTGGACCTCCAAACAATTCTGCTCCATTCAATTTCTGCAAGAAAAAAACATTGTTACCAGTAGCTGAATGAATAGAGTAAGGGCCAAGCCATAAGTTGTCAAATTTCCCATGCTTGCCCTTTTCTTCCCTCCTTGAGTCCCACTTTAAAACTTTGTCCCCAATTTTGAAATTGGTGGCCTTTGTTCTTCTCTCAAAAAGCTTTTTAATGTCGATCTGTTTCTGCAATGCTTTGTTATAAACTTCCTCTCTGGTTTGCTGAAGATGGATGGTTTGATTTATTCTTCTGATCATATCATTTTCTTCAGTTTGCAACACTTTAATGAAATTCAACACTGGTACACCAAGTCTGTTTGGAAAAATTGCATCAGTACCATACACCAGCTGAAAAGGTGACATACCAATAGATTTCTTCAAAGTCAATCTATCAACCCACAGTGCATGAACTAGCTTTGTGTGCCAGGACTTTTTATTGTCCTCCAACAGTTTCTTGATTATGCTCACTAAAATTTTATTTGAGGATTCCGCCAATCCATTACCTTGAGGGTAATAGGCCGTGGAATGCTCCAATGTTATCTGATATCTGTGATAGAACTCAACCATATTCTTTGATCCAAATGCTGCTGCATTATCAGTGATGATCTTGGTAGGACAGCCAAATCTGGAGAGAACATTAATCTCCATGAATTTTATGATAACTGAATCATTGGCCTACCTACAAGGAATGGCTTATATCCAATTAGTGAAATAGTCTGTGGCAGTGAGAATCCATCTATGCTGGGCAGAAGATGGTGGATGGATTTCTCCTATAAATTCAAGTCCCCACTATTGAAAAGGGGCTTCAACAGTGATTGGATGCAGAGGTAGGGGTAGAAGTTTTCTTTTACCTTCAAAAGGTTGACATTTATGGCAGGATATGATCATCTTATGCACACCATGGAAAAGAGTAGGCCAATAGAAACCAGCCCTCAAAATTTTTTTGGCTGTTGTCTTCCAGTAAAAATGACCTCCACACTCTCCTTCATGGAACTGGTATTTAACCTTCTCTGCATAAAACTCAGGAAAACATTTAAGAAATACACCACTTGCATTTTTCCAATAAAGACATCTATCTATAATGCAATAGTTTACAGATTTTAACTTTAGGAACCTTGCCTTTGTTTTTGTCAAACCAAGAGGTGTATTCAATTTAAGAAAAACATAAATAATATCAGCATACCAAGGGGAATTCATAAATTATCTTCAACTATAGGAGTTGAGAATTATTCTTGGTTAACCAAAGCATTAATCATATTAATATCAAGAACATCAAAATTTGATTTAGCCATTAATCTAGCTAGACCTTGGCCTTTGATGAGTTTAGTGGGTTTTATCTCTAAATCATATTCAAGAATAACAACAATCCACTTACCTCTCTTAACATCTGGGTCATGTGTTAGAATGTCTTTAACAACTGAGTTTGGGACAAAGGCAATGATGTGTGAGTGAATGATGTACACTCTGAAGTCTTTCAAAGCTTTCACCAAAGCAAAAGCTTTCTTTTCCATAATGTTATACTTCAAAGGGGCATATCTCAATGCCTTGCTAAATAATACAACAGGCTGCTCTTGTCCTTGTGGATTTTTCTGCAAAAGGACAACAGCTATGGTATGTTCTGATGCAAATGAAAAAATATAAATATTTTTTGAAAAATCAGGACTTATGAGAACCGGTGTTTTGGTTAACACTTGTTTTACCAGTTCAAAGGACTTATTTGCTTCCAAGGTCCATTTTACCCCCTGCTCCTTTTTTAACATGTTTGTGATATTCCTAAGGAGCTCAGCCAAGTTGGGAATGAACCTTCTCAAAAAGTTAATCTTTCCAATGAAAGATTGCAACTCTTTGATGTTTCGAGGATGAGAGATTTGCAATATGGCCTCAATCCTCTTTGGATCTATCTTTATACCCTCTTCGAGATAATGTGTCGATCACTTTACCTTCTTAAGAGACGAAAAACACTGTTCTTAGAGTTTAAGGATATAAGATATTCCAAACTTTCTGCATTTCTCAAAAACCTTTCTTAAATGTTCTAGGTTCTCTTCATCTGTTTTTGAAAACATAGTGACATCATCAAGGTATATAATGATGAATTAGCCCAGTTCTTCCGAGAATGCTATGTCCATGGCTCTTTGAAAAGTTGCTCCAACATTCATTAGACCAAAGGGCATTTTCACATACATGATGGTGCCCCATGGTGTAGTAAAGGTTGTCTTTAATTGATCAGCAAGGTGAAATAAAATCTGATTGTACCCTGAATAGCCATCAACCAAAGAAATTCTTCTAGACCCTACCACCCGTTGTAAAATATGATCCATCTTGGGTAAAGGGTAGTTGTCTTTCAATGAAGCTTTGTTTAAGTCTCTAAATTCTATACAAAGCCTTATTTCTCCAGTTTCCTTCCTAACAGACACCAGATTAGACACCCACTCAGAGTATCTAATAGGGACAATAATACCAGCATCATACATTTTCATGATCTCCTTCTGAACCAAAGGCAACTGGACAGGGTTTATTCTACGTAGTTTCTGTTTAAATGGATTTTGGTTTTCTTTGAGGGGAATTTTGTGCTGTATTATTTCAGTGTCATAGGACTTAAGATCTTCGTAACTCCACGCGAAAACATCAGAAAAATCTTTAAACAACTCAATGTATTTAAGTTTAATATGAGCTAGTAAAGTCTTGGATAGTTTAATCATTTTCGGCTTACGTTCGCTGCCAATATTGCACTCTTCCACTTCAGTCTCTACAGGTTCCAGTTTCAGTTTATTTGCCACATCGTTAAAATCGAACAACTCTTCTAAAGGGGCCAGACCCTTAGGCAAACTTTCATCCTTAGAGTGCAGAGTATCTAACTCCTCTGTTTCTAACTCTGCAGTCCTTTCCTTCTTGTTTTTAAGTTTTCTTGATAATAGGTTTATATTAGCAAGTTCAGGAGACAGTTCTTCTTCATCAAGAAAATTTTCTTCCTTGTAGTTTGCTTCATAGTCTAAGTCTGAACTATTTAGTTCGAATTCATTTCTGAATTGCATGAAGTCTTGTATTTGTTTGTCATTGTCAAAAACCTGCCAATACTTCTCATTATCAGGCACAACTGGTCTAAATTTTATTTGAGTTGTGCAGTCTTTGGTGTTATATTACGTTAAGCATGTTCTAGCTGCAAAGGCTAAATTGTGGGCCGCAATATTTCTTTTTCTTGGGACAAAAAACAGTTTGGACTCCTCGAATGTTTTCAAAAGGTCCATGACATCATTTCGGTAGGCTCTAAGTCTGTGATTATTTGTGTTATACTCCCCATTGACTTGCCTAATGAATAACTCTGAATCCCCGTGAACTTTAATTCTTTTGGCTCCTATATTTTTCAACAAACATAAGCCTAGGAGAAGGGATTCATATTCTGCTATGTTATTGGAACACTGAAAGTTTAGTTTGCAGGAAATGCTTTCTATGTGGTTATTTTCAGTGTTATTAATCCAAACACCTGCACCAGCATTGTTCTTAGTGCAGGATCCATCAAAATACATACTCCACATAGGACTATTCTTAGTTTCATCCTGGTTACTGTCCTCTTCAACTAACGTGCTCAAAGGTTGTTGTGGAAACTCAGCACTTAGTTGTATTTGTTTTGATTCCCCAATATTTGCATTCATTTGAGGGTAGTTTTCTTTAGTGTCCAGGTTTAAAAGAAAAGGACGCATGACCTGTAGTTCAAGACCTTTGTTTAGTTTGCTAACGTCTTCCAATGCAGCAAACTGTTTTAACATTTATGCATTGTGTACCTCTTCCTCTCTGTCGGCCGTTAATCCTGTTAAAGTGACTTGCTCATGAAGTGTTTCATCATTAAGCATAATAAAAGAATCAAAGCCTGTATTTACAGAATACAGGGGAGAGTTTTGTTGTCTGTCTTGGCTTGTAAATTTGAATTTCATATGGGACTCCCTGTATAGTCTTCTATTCTGATTGAAAACAGGGATAGTCGCATAGGTCATGTCCATTTGCATAGTCCCATGTAACTTAGCCCCCCAAGATCTAGATAATAACATTCCATACTTTGGGGGCACATCAACCACAACAATATCCATGACTAGACATTTGGCTAGAATTTGGGCTAAGTTAACACAGAGGTCTTTGATTAATCCCAAACATTTTACCCTACTTGAGTCAAAGGAGTAAAGGTCTTTATAAGGTCTAGTAATTTCTAGACCAAGGCTCTCCATCACATCTCTAGGCATTAAATTATGAGAAGCCCCGGAATCATGCATAGCATTGTGCAAAATATTGTACTTACATAAAAGGGAGGAACAGGTCCCTCTTGATATCTACCTTCAATCTTTGGACCAAAAATAAGCTCTGGTTGGTCATCATTAAGATTGACTGTATCCTCATTTTATTCTATTTTTAAAGCCTTCAAAATTTGGGTCCTATATACATGTTGGGCAGCTAACTTGGTGAGGGGAACAGAGATTTTGATTTTTGAAATTTCCTGCTCCGGGCTTAAAGGGATTTGGATCTTTAAAGTGCCGGTTTCAACCTTATTAGCTGCCACTCTATCAGCAACATCAGCTTGCTGATTTGTTTTATTTACACTTGAAAAAATTGTTTTCACAGGAGTACTAGCTAAAGTGTTAGTACTACTAATGTCTGTACTCTGTTTTTCATTGATTTGAGTGTCTTTCTCTTTATCATTACCAGAATTTACAGCCACTGTTTTATCCTTTTGTTTGACAACTTTAGGCTTGGTCGTAGTGTTGTTTTGTGAAGATTTTTCAGAGGTTTTGTTGTTTGGGGTTTTTTGACTGGTTTTATTTCTAAGGTCATATTCTTTTTGAGATTCTATGATGACATTTTCCATGTCTTCATAATAATTTTCATCATCATCTCTTTTGTCATCATAAGGTGTGTATAGACCTTGTTTTCTATCATAATGAATCTCAAAGTCATCATTATATACCCCCAGCATGTTGATATCATCCTCCTCTTTTATTTCATCTGTTTCCTCAACCTCACTCACATAATTTTGATGAAAGGGAGGAGTGATCTGTTGATCATCTTCCCGAGGTCTATTTGGAGGTTTGTTCCTTCTAAAATTCTGACTCTCATTCTGATTTCTATTTTGAGGAGCATTTTGGTTTTGGCTTGCCTGTGCTCTCTTAATTATGCTCATTTCTTTCATCATTTATTCCATCATTTTCTCCATCTTTGAGTTGGAAGTAGAGGGTGTGGATTCCTCTCTAAAAGATACTCTCTTTTCATTTTTCATTCTTTCTCTCTTCTCCATTAAGTTGACTTCCACAGAAAGAGCACCCTTTTGCATATCTTCAAGAGTTTCAAAATCTCTCTCTCTCAGCTGATAGGTCATGTCAAATTCAAACCCTTCAGGAAACTTGTTTAAAGCTGAGCCTTGTGGAGGTTTTAATTCTGGGGAAAGTGCATTATACACACTATTTAATCTAGTGCAATAAGCTTGCACACTTTCCCCAGTGTTTATATGGAGGTTCTTGCAGTCAGAAAGGAATTGGAGAGGGTTTTTCTTTACTTCCCATTTGTTTAAGAATGTTTGATGGAAGGCTTGGAGATCATTAATACTATGGGGGGCTAAACCTTTAAACCATTTTCTTACTTCTCCCCCAAAGCTCTGAGCAAATAATCTAAGCTTGACAGAATCATCATCAATTTCATTTCTGTCAAAGTAGTCATTCATCTTATCCACATGTTGTGACGCAGTTGTAACATTACTAGCATCATATAATGGAATTTTGGACTGATAGTCCTGTGGGAGATTGACTAATGGTGCAGGAAGGACTAAGGGAGAATACCATGTTGCCATGATATGTGGTGTAGGTGGATTTACAAGAGGTGGAATAAAAAAAGGGAAAGTGGGCTGAAGTAGAGTGGTTTGAACAGTGGATGTAGGGTGAGCAGAAGTGGATGGACCAAGAGTAGATTGATGAGCTGATCTTGGGTGAGAGACACCTAAGTTATGTAGGAAATGCAAATCAGGAGGTGTTGTTTCTCTGCTGCCAGGAGGTTCACTTGTTTCAAGATATGAAAGTGAAGACTAAGGATGTAACTGATGTAAATCACTAAGAGACCTATTTCTAAAGGGATTTACTAAGTCAGCTTGTGATTGTTGTAGAGCTGAAAGATTTTCAGGGACTGAATTAGCTCTCAAGGGTGATCTGAAAACAGTTGATAATTTATTCCTAGGAGACTTCCTAAGGATACTTTCTGGGTTATCAACTATGTCAGGTGGGTTAGGGTCAAGATGGGCTCTAGTGTGAATCTTTCTGGGAGCCACTATGTTGTGTTTTTCATACCCAAATGAACAGGAAAAGTGCAACCAGATATGACAATCTTTAAGAGGTTAACTAGTCTGCTTTCACAAAATTCAATCCTACAGTCCTCTAACTGAGTTTGAATGATATTATAATGATAAGGGTTCTTCCTAGTGGAGTCTTAAGGTCTGTTCAGGATTGTGGAGTCGCCAAGTGGAATTTTTTAGCCCGTAAGGAGGTAAAATGTTTTATGGTCCACCACCACGTTTATTAGATACCAATCTAAAATATTTTTAGGTTTTTCCGAGTTATTTTTCAGTTGTATGGTTTTTTAAGAATATCCTAACTCTGTTTCAAAACTTAGCTACAGTTATGAGACAAAGACAGTTTACTCTTATGGCTAAGCCAGCTGATCTTTCAAGGTTAGATAAAGTCTTAAGAGAATCCTAGGTTTTACCTAGTTTGTCACTGATTCAAACAAGTTTCATCGTGATTACCATTTCTTGGTAGTGCTTGAAAAGGCTACTTTTAACTCACAAGTTTTATTTATTTTAAGGGAAGTAGTTCCCCAGCGGAGTCGCCAGAAATGTTAGTTATTGGTGGCTCAACTGTCAAACAGAACAATTGTCATAAAACTAGGGGTAATCTAGAGTTTTTAAGGGGTTTTGGAAATTTTATTAACTCAGAAAGTCCCCAGCAGAGTTGCCAGAAATGTTAGCTCCCTGTAATCAGCAAGATTGGCAAAGTCCGATCTCAGGGAGAAACATCGTTTCAACAAACTTTGGGATTCTAGGATCTAGCCCTCCTGAGTTCGGATAGGGATCTCTCCAATAAGTGCAAAGATGGATTTTTCTTTGAAGTTTGGGGTAATGATATTAGGCTAGTTATGAAGGCCAAGGGTTTTTTTTTGTTTTTGGATGATTGAGCATGATTATTATTTTGAGGAGAAAGTTCTAAGTGAAAAAAGTTTCAAAGGTGAGAAGTTGCAAGTGAATAGAATAGCTATGGCTAAAAAGATAGATATAACGTTGGTTTTTAGTCCATTGGGCTATGGATTCATAACAGAGCTTTAATTGAGAAACAACATCAAGAGTGATCCAAGGGGCAAGTCATCTATATCACAAGATTATTGAGATTAAAATGATGGAATGGAAACAGTAAAGTGTTGGAGGGGTGGAAACTGATAATAATTTCACAAAGGATTTACAGTCAGTCAAAACAAGAAAATACTTTTAAGTAACTGTTTAAAACCAACCAAGTACATGGCTAACCATTGACCTCTTGGGAAATTTGTATTAAAGCAGCTTAATTGACAAACAATCCAGGAATCCACATAATTACCTTTAGAAAGTGTGAAAACATATAAGAGAAGACAAAGTGTAACTTAAGATCAGATAAAGTAATTTTAAACATAATCTCCTTTCAGTCAACACCAAGGGAAACTTTCAGAATCTGTTGTTGGATAATAGAAGCTAGAAATAGGGCAAACCATGGCTTTACTAGTCTAACTTTAATAAGCAAATAAGGAAAATAACTTTCAAGAACAATGCTTAAAGCAAACAGTAGGACGAGGGAATTCCAGCATTCCTAACTGCTTAAACTGTATTAAATCATTCTTAAATAAACAAATAGGAGGAAAACATTGAGATAAAGCTTTTCAGTCATAGAATTTTACTGATATACAGTAGGTCCTAACTCTATAAATGTTGTTCTTTATCAGAGAATAGTGAAAAATATGACATACATAGAAGGAAAACAATAACAAAGAAAGGGGCACTTCACCAATGATATAGACCAGGATCCCAAGAAACAGCTTGTTATTGATGTCAAACCAGTTACAGTCTTCAATTCCAATGTTTCAGTTCAGCAATTATCTTCACTATCCAGCCTAACTAATCTAGCAAAAACAGAGCTCCAAGGGCCAATGAACACTATTTACAATCATAATTTTAAGCTCAAATGTATTTCAAAGTTCTGCAACCAATAGCTTCCCATCTTCTACAGAGGTATTTATAGAAGAATGAGGAGGTGAGATCTGATAAAAGATCTCTCAGGAAAATTAATACAGATTCAAGACTTCTCGGCCTTTGAGGGGCTCGATGGAGAAGTTCACAGGTGGTCTGTCTGTATTAACTATTTTTCATTTAAGATTAATCTTAGTGGGAGATTTTGTTGACTTTGAGGCTCTACGTTATGTTGGAGTAACTCTGCAGATATTTTTTGCATCGAATTCTCTGGCAGAATTAAATATTTGGCTGCGCTAAGGCAAATATCTTCGTTGGATCAATAACTTCGGCCTCTGTTTGAACAGTTCGAGGCACAAGTGGCACTTATGGTAGCTGGGAGGAATCAATTCGCCTCAAATGCAGCGGTGGAGGCCTTTCTGTCTGTTAAACACTTATGATGTTCCTTTAATTGTGTTTTAATTCAGGGAATTAGGCTTTTGATAATCATTCTTAGCCGTAATTCCCCAAATCTATCTTCAATCTTCTGTTCTACTGCACTCTGTTTTTAACACTAATAATCTTTTAATCGGATTTAATAACATAGTGTCTTTTTGATGTGCAGGTTGCGCAAGGCTCGTATGGCGTTAATTCCCATGGAGCATCGACAAAATGTAGAGTGGAGCCTTTTTAGTGCCTTTCCCTATGATAACCAAAAATTCAGAGGATCGGCACCCTCGGCTTTGCTTTCCTTCATAATATGGGAAAAAACCTTCGAACCCTGCAAAAAAAACAAAACATTTATGAAATCCTGCGTAATTGGGGAAGAACTGCTTCAGAAGGTGGGGGAGGAGCGTAGCCGTTGGATGGCAGCATCCAACGGTGGAGATCAGCCAAGAGGAGGTTAGAAGGAGAGCGGGGAAAATAATAAGATGAAAATGATCTTGGACCGTCTGATCCGGACACATGGATGGTCCAGATTCAATCGAAGGAAACACTCAACTGGCGCTGATGTAAAAATGCAATGCGATTTAATGCTAACCGTCGATCTGAGGATCAGATCAACGGTGAGGAAAGAATCGGAGGGATAGGCGATCGAGGGAAGAAAAAAACGCATGCGATGAAACTGCACGATGCGATGTAGCACAGACCGTTGATCTAAAGATTAGATCAACGGTGGAGAATAAATCAGAGGGATAGGCGATCAGGGGAAGAAACAAATGCATGCGATGAAAAAACTCCGATGCGATTAAGCACTGGCCATTTGATCGGCTTACGATTCAACAACGAGGATTAGTTTTTAGAAAGAACCGGCGGAAAAATATATATGACCCAATCGCATCGGAACTTTTGATGCGGGTATTTCAATCAACCCATTGTATTTTTCTCCGATGCGATTGCGCGATCGGTCTTTTTAATATAACCATTTTCATTTAATCACGTGGCTTTAGCATTTTAGATCAAACTTTGGATAAATGGGTTTTATGACTTTACAAAAGAAAAGGGTGATTGGGAAAGGATTTTTACAAGGTTTTACACGCGGAAGGCGGGCCCACAATTTATATGAAAAATAATATAATCAGGGGTTTTAAATACAAAGGCTAATCGCATCAGAATTTCTGGAACATGGAAAAAACTTGTGCACTTGGATCTTTCCGATGCGATGAGCGCCGAACAGGGTTAGCGCTTGGTTCCAGGGTGTGGGCATGTGGGGGAAGTGGTTAGGACTTAGCCCAAGGGGGCTTGAATCCTTAGTAATAAAAGTTTGTTTTTATGACTTTTTTCAGAGTTTTCAATGGATTTGGGGGTTTTGGTAATGTTTATAAAGAGTGAGTCTTTAACTTTGTAAAAGTGATTTTCATGAGGGGAAGAAGAGGAATCATGAAAAAAAAGGAGTTTTATGGAGAAAAAGGGGAGCAAATGAAGGATAGTTTTGAGTGGGAGAAGGGGGGAACTGATGGCTTTTCAGCAGTCTTTCTCTTGGAATCAACAGAATTTTCTGAGTATAAAATGGAAATAGTAAATGAAGATTTTGAGATAGAGGCATGAGGCCTTCAAGAGTCTTCAAGAGCCAACAATTTTTAGCAATAAAATTTGTTCTTTGAAGGCTCAAAAAGTCTTAGCCACCTTTTGTTATAACAAATTTTATAGGTGGATAACACTTACATCAATTATCCAACCTAGTGGATTTACATATTTGACTCAAGTACCCAACCAAGTGGGTTTACAAATTTTGACTCAACTACCCAATCAAGTGGGTTTACAAACAAGTCCTTACATGACTGAATATGACAATTTTACATCATAGGTCTCAACATAACATTTTCATCAAATTACAGATATGGCTTTTTATAACCAAAACCAAAAAGACCTCAAGAGAGAGATCATATTTCAGAATCATCATAATGCCAACAATGCATTACTCTTAGCAAGGCTAATTCTCCCCCTGAAACTATGCTCCTATTCTTGAGCTATCTCATTGTTTTTCTTATCAGAAAACATACGCTACTGTCTCCAATGGAACTCATGTGTATATGCGGATTTAGTTCATGAAACCCGTATATATAAATTGAAGTATAGAAAAATTCACAACTCCATCTCCCCCTAAACTTATACCACCTATACATGTCTTCTTCACATCATATGCACTTTTAGAAATAAACATAACCAGAATTACCAAACCAACCATGGGAATCACCATATATTGCTCCCCCTGTGATGATACATTACTGATCCCTATAATGTATCTCACATCATTCCTGCAGTCATTATGAGAAGTAAGCTTTAGAAGCAGATGACTGCAGTAGGGTCAATATTCCCTATGTTTTTGACTGGTGCTTCTTCTTTTTCCAGCTTTGCTTGAAATTTATTATTGTGTGCTGGAACTTATCCAATTTTTCAGATCTGTTTATCATACTTAACCTGCAATTAGTTGCCTTATGCCCAAGTGAGTTACAATAGAAACAACATCCATGAAAACATCATTTCTTTCTTGTTCTATGCAATTCTTCAATAACCGGATCCCTTTATTTTGGGAAATTATCATCATCCATGGTACATGCCATGAGCACTTGTAGATCTTGGTCAGAATATTCTTCATCCTCATTTGACAATCCATTATTATCTTCATTTGTATAATAACTCCTTCCTTTTTCAAACTTCTTTCCTTTATCATGATTTTCTGTATAAGGACATTTAGCAGCATAATGACCAACTCTACCACAAGCAAAACACTTGAAGGGAAGCTTACCTCTGAATCTTCCAGTACCTGTTTGAAGTCTTCTCACAAAATTTGCTTCTTCTTCTTTTGATATATAATTTGATTCCTTAAGAACTTCCTTTTCTTTATTTTGCACAAGCCTTAAAATCATATTCTTTGACTTGTGAAAGACCTCCTCTTCTCATTTCAAAAGAAGTCAGGATACCATGTAGTTGTACAATAGTAAGATTTTGCAGATCCTGCTTTTCTTCAATCGCTGACACTTTTGACTCAAACTTTGAAGTTAGAGATCTCAATATATTTTCAACTAAATTTGAGCCTTTTATTTCTTCACCCATATTCCTCATAGAATTCACAATCTCATCTAATCTTAGGAATAAACTTGCAATACATTCATCATCATGCATTCTGGAATTTTCATATTGCATTCTAAGAGTTTGAAGTTTGGCACTTTTTACCTTTGCATCACCTTCATTGCTCTGAATGATCTTGTCCCATATTTCCTTTGCTAAATTTAGCTGCATCACTTTAATAAATTTTGTTTCTGATAGGCTTCCTAATAAAGCATTGACAGCTTTGGCATTGATTTCATATTTCTTCCTTTTTGTTGCATCTGTAGGAACACTTGCTGGATATTGATAGCCTCCTTCCACGATTCCCCATACATCTTCTCCAAGACTTTACAAATATGATCTTATTCGTATCTTCCAAAATAATAGATTACTTCCATTGAATAGTGGTGGCCTTAGAGAAAATACTCCTTCATGACTTCCCATTGCGAGAGATCTCCTTCAAGTGATCAAGCTTCTTTAGAAGGACCTGCTCTGATACCAATTGTTGGGAAAAATACTGAGAGGGGGGGGGGTGAATCAGTATTTAGAGCTTACTCAAAACTTTTAATTTTTCCTTACAGAATTCTATACGCGACTTTAATTAACCCAACTCGTGTATATAAATGGATATCTTTAAGCAAACTTGCGTATGTCCAGAGATCTTAATATGCAAATAATTCTTTACTTATCTCAGTGCATTATTTATTAATCAGATGTTTAGTAAGAAGTACTCATGTGCAGTAAGACCAGAATAAATCATCACACATAATCAACACACAGAACACCAGGATTTAAGGTGGAAACCCAATTCGGGAGAAACCATCCCTGTTGTCGTCTCTGTCTTCAATATTTATTATAAATAAAGATGCTTACAATCTTGTACTGGCGCAGACTCATACTAGCACGCAGGCACTCACCTGTAGAAGGCTACAACCTTCTCTTGTTCTCTAGCTACTACTGGAAGGGAGCTCCAACCCCCTGATTTCGTTTACCAACCACTCCTGGAAGGGAGCTACTACCCCCTGATCTCGTTTACCAGTCACTCCTGGAAGGGAGCTACTACCCCATGATCTTGTTTACCAGCAACCACTGGAAGGGAGCTACAACCCCCTCAATGAAGGCTTCGACCCTCAGTACCACCATGGACCACGTTTCATCAATTTTCATACTGGATCCAACAGCTTCCATACAACACAAATTGTAGGCCTCTTTTCAGCAGATTTTCAGACTGGACCCACTCCACACATTTAAGCTCGAAGAACATCAAACTAAAACTTATAACTCCATAAATTCATTCATTGAATCATCAATCAATCAACCAACCAACCACTAATATTTAATCACAATAAAATAGCAGCATAATCAGTATTCAAACTGTTAGTGTCAGTCTAGTCATACTGCCATCAGTGATCAAAACTGCTCTTTTTGCATTTTCATATTAGGTGTCTCATACCAATAAATTTCACCATTCCGCTAGGTCATGGATTCATTTGTGGCAGTAATGTTTCATCAGTTTTCCCTCATGAGGTACTTGTTGATTTTCCTCCCTATGGTTTTCAGTCATTAGTCACTTTCGTTCTCAAAATCATATCAGTAGGTCATAGGATGGGTCTCTTTAGTATCTAAGGTCTCATCACGGTAAAAATAAATGAGTCAAGTGTCAATAAAGATCAGCAAGGTCATGAGGAAGTCAATAAATGCAAAGTCACATCGTCAGGAAGATCAAAGATATCATTTATTCAGTTTGGTGCAATTTTCACCTCAAAACCATCTTTTGAGGTGAAAACATAACACTTCGCCTTTCAGTCACAATTCAGAAGCTGTTATCTCCACAAAGCAATGTCCCTGCCTTTCAGAGAAGTTTTCCACAACATTTTCAGTGCTAGATCATCTTCAAATCAGAGCCATCAGAAAGAGCCCAGAAAGAGCTTTCCAATGGTATACTACACTCTAAAAACTAGCTTCCGGATTGAATTTTATGCTTAAGTGAAGAAAAAGTCCCTATGCCCTCATATATCCCCTATTTCCCATTTGTTCCCCTTTAACTTGATGTTCAAAGCTTTAATATCCCTTTAAAAATCCCTTTTTCCCTTTTTCGATGGCAAAAATTCGCATTATCATATTAAACCACTTCCCCACCATTACCCCTAAACTTTAATATAAAGTTTATATATATAAATTTCCGTCGTCATAACCACTTCCCCACCATGCATATGATAAAATTTTATAATATAAAGTTTATATTTTATTATGATAAATCGAAATCGCAAATATTTCCAATCGCAAATAACTCTGATCGGCCAATCGCAACAGACTCCGATTGCCCGATCGCATCCCCTTCCGATTGGTCAATCGCAAGTCCCTTCCCCGATCCTCCGATCGCGACACCCCTGATCATCCCTCAGCCGTTGATCTCCCAGTCCGATCGGACGGCCCACCTCCAATCACACCATCGCAATCGGCGCTTCCATAAGTCACCCTCCGATTGACACCTTCCGATTGATAGACTCTCTATTAACCCCTAACCGTCGATCTTCCCCCTCTGATCTGACGGCCCTCCACCAATCGGAACGTTTCAATCGCATTGTTTAAATCATGCCTCCGATTAATCCCGCCCGATGCAATCTCCACAGTCAATTACCCCCGCCGATCGGACGGTCCACAGCTAATCGCACCATCGCAATCGGCATTCCCTATATGTGTTGCACTCCGCTCCCCTTCAACGTTGCGATTGCGATTGACCCTTGGGTCCCACCTCCAGTGCTTCCGCCCATTCACATAATAAAGGGCCCTTTTCCTTTGTTAACGCGAAATTTTGGTTTTGAATTACAATACAAAGGGTTTTCCCCCCAATCGCATCGGAAATATTGTATACACCATTCCGCTCCTCCTCCCGATTCCGACTCTGATTGCGATTTACGTGGCTCCCGCCTCCATTTCCCTTTCCTCTTCCCATTTAAATTACATTTTTCCCTTCATGAAAGGCATAAATTCATTTTATCAGCGTTCTATTAAAAGCCAGAGAATAAATAAATAATGGAGAGCGAACAGTCAAAGGCCGATAGCTTAGAATAAAATGAAAATATCTCCAACAAAAAATAAATATGATCTGATTGCCTATTTTGTTTTCATTTACGATTCAAAGGGATCCACACTACAGGTTTTCGCCTTCCCATTGGTTATTGGTGAATTTCAAGTGGAACAAAGTAACGCTACTCTCCCTTTACCGAGAGACTGTTGGCTTTTGGCCTTCCATCTTCAGTGGTGATTTCTCCTCTTCCCATCGATTTGTATTCCTGCAAATCAGTCTATTTATTGCAAACACTAATCATTTTGTAAGGCTGGGGGGAGTCTGAGGTCAAAAAAATCTCAGAAGTAGGGGAACAGTGTGGCAGTGAGCTTTGTGCTCCTTTTGTACAGTTTTGGCAGGGAATTAATAAAGTGATGCAGCTCTGATTTGTGGGATTCATGTGGCATGAGTTTTAGCATATGTTTCTCCTTTATGTTTCATATGTACATTGTTGTGTTTCACCATTCATTCATTAACATTTCCAGTTGAATGTTTTCAAGTTAGAAAGGTAGAATCTATTTTATATGCTCTGCCTTGGGGAATCATTCATACTCTGTGTATTTTCTTCTGTCTGAAAAGGATTCATTTATTATGCCCTTTTCAGCTTCTAAAACAGTCTTTCCACTCCATCTTATTTCAACTTGATTGCTAAATCTCCTGCCTATCTTGCCCCATGAAATACCCTGTATCCTGATTTAATTCCTCAGTTTCATACTGTCCCTTTTTCCCATACATCCCTGAAATTTAGTCATTTATCAAAACTCTTTTTCCCATTTATATACCTAGCCTAAAATCAGTTTATTATCGTGTTATTGAATATCTATTCTACGGAGAGAGCCCTCTCCTGTCCTTGTAGGGCTAGCTACAAGGCTGAGCGTGGTTTAGTTGTTTCCCTGATTTTCCTTTTTCAGCTTGAGGTTCAGATTGGGTGCTAACACAAACAACTCAGATCTGTACAAAGACATCTTGACAGACAACTGTAATACAGCAAAACAAATCAGAGATTTCCTTCTGCACATTTCAGCAAAACCCTAGATTCCATACGCACTTTTACTTCACTGAACCCGCGTATATATGCACTTTCACTGTGACGAACCTGCATATAGATATGCAAACATTGCAAGGCTGTGCAACTCTTCAAAGAAGATAAACAACTCAGATCTTACCCTTCACTTCAGAAAACATTCGCCACATCTCAAATCTAAAAATTCCATAAACAGATCTAGAAGATATATAGTCATTTTAGGTCTAGAGATCCTGATGCATCTTTTTATTCATAGGTGCATTATTAATTTAGATCTATCAATAAACTGTAACCCATTCCATGCAGATATACTTCAGAGTGAAGTATTCATTCAATATCCAGACACATGCACACCCTTTCACTATGATCTTCTTCTCCTTAAATAGATTTAGCCTTTATCAATAACATGAGCCAAAACCACACAACTTCTGATGGTATTCTTGGACGGAATCAAATAGACAATGCATCACTCAATACTGTGAGCCAATACCATGGTAATGCCCCTTGATATTATAATTTTGGAGTGAAAAAGGCATACGCGATTTGCGACGTACTTATCCGCGTGCATACACGACTTGGCCTTTAAAAACCCACGTATACATTGTGACATATTATATTTATCATTTCTCTGGCACTTATTTTCTCTGTCACATCTGAACTAATCTATAGCTACATCATTCTTACATCTTTAACACATAGGTTGCTTATCATAGGCAACTCATCAAGTAGGTTTCCATCAAGGACAACTTCATCAAGTAGGTTGTCATCAAGGACAACACATTACATCATATTTCCAAAAAAAGGCAACAAGAGGAGGTTGTTGATTGATTATATTTCTGAGTATCTTGTCTTCTTAGACAAATACTATTCTCTACTATTTAGTAGAGAATTGTGCTGCTTAGCACTTAGAGTTCCTATGCAGGGATTTCACCTCTTCCTTTGAGGATTCTTGGAGGATAATTTTTTGATTTGATCCACTAACAGGCTTCATTCCAAGCTCTACTTCCAATTTCAGTGCAAATCCAGTGAGTTTTTGTCTAATTTTGTAAGCTGCAGCAAGTGGGATTCTAGATCTGCAAAGATCTAGCTTGTTTTGGGAGCCTCTTCTCATGGAGTGTGTCTTTTAACCTCCTGGAAGAGTGCCTCTCTTGTTTTTACTTCAAATATGTATCTTGGCAGTTGGCCATCTATGTTATTCAAGATACAATGTTGTTTCCATTGAGGAACTGCGTTATTTTCATATGAGATTCTTCAATGTGTTTTGATCACAGTTTTGATGAGAGATATCTGATGCTGGGCTTTGCCTTCCACTTTGGTGATCCATGGATTAGCTTGCTGATCCATGTTCTGTTTAGATTTGATATATTTTAATGTAATGTTATATTTAGAAATTACTGCAGCATTTTACAGATCTGAAACTTAAAACTCAGATCTACTCTTATTTATGCATGATTTGGTCAAAACCCCAAGGGGATCTTGTAAAGAAAACTATCTAGTTTCCAGATTTGAAATAGATCTGATGTTTTGTCCATAGATCTGTCCTAGATCTGAGTTGTAATATTCAGCTACTGCAGCTCCTTAAACTAACGTTTTTGAGCCATTTCTGCATTTATATATGTGTTGCAACTTTCTTTTATGAGGATTTCTTGCTCTATGGCCTCATGTATTCTACTATATATTGAAAGAGCTTCATTATAATTCTTATTTGATACTATAAATTCATAAGTTAATCATATTTTATGCCCTCCTACTCATACTATCCAAGACTACGTTATTTCTGAAGCAGTTTGTTGTGCATAGCTGCAGCCCCTCTTCTAGGTTGTTTTTCAGCTATACTAGGTTGTGGGATATCTGTTTACCATGCCTAGTTAGATTTTTTTTTCTCCCCTTGTGGATCTAGACTCCAGATCTGGTGATATAAGGGATCCAAGGGTTTTAAACTCATTTCTGTACATAAATCTCCTAGGAGTGCGTTATTCTAGCAGGCTTGCTGTGCTATTCCAGATATGGGGATATTACATTTTTAAGGAACTCTGTCTCAAGAAACCCAGGAGGAAGATATTGGAACCCCAAACCATTCAATTTTTTGGTAAGGCAGTAGATTTGATGACGGTATGTGTGTCTATGGAAAAATATACTGATCTCGGAAACCCTATTGTCTCAGTTCATATTGGTAATGTCCTTGTCTCTAATGTTATTATAGACCTAGGGGCAACCATTAATGTCATGACTAAGAAAACCATGGATCTAATTCAATTATCTCATCTTTGCCCTACTCCCACTGTGCTTGAATTGGAAGATAGATCTAAAATTAAGCCATAAGGAGTATTGGACGATGTGATCATATCATTAGATTCTTGGGAATATCCTGCTGATTTCATTGTGCTTCAACCAAAGAACCCAGTATAAGGACATCCCTTGATCTTGGGTCAACCATGGCTTGCTACCGCTGATGCCTATATTGGATGTCGTTTCGGCGATATGTATATTTCGCATGGAGATTCGACAAATAAAGTTACCTTATACCCCCCCGCCAGATCCATTCAGGACCTTCGAGATACTTTATGGTTGGATCAAATAAGTGATGAGGAGACTCATCCCATTTCCTTTATTCATCATTATATTGGGTCTTCACAAGAAGATGAGATTCAAGTTTTCTAGAATAATCTAGACGCTATGCCTAATTTTGAACCATTGAGCCAGATTTTCAGCCTATATTTTCAATATAATCATGATTCTCATTCTTCTGTACTACTGCATTTGACCACTCCTTTGAGTACTCCTAAACCTGATACCACTCTTGTTGAGATTAATTCTGGTAAATCCTTGCATATTAGTTCATATTTGGACCCATCTCAGCAGGAGCAGCTTGTGAATTTGTTGCAAAACCATCTTAGTGCCTTTGCTTGGGGCTATGAATATATGAAGGGTATCCCTCCTTAAACTTGTACACATCATATCTATATTCAGGAAGGAATACGACCTATCCGACAACCCCAAAGGTGAATGAATCCTATTCTAAGAGATATTGTGAAGGAAGAAGTACAGAAACTCTTGGATGTCGGTTTTATCTATCCTATTTCTGACAATTAGTGGGTCTCTCCATTGGTGCTAGTACCTAAGAAATATGGAAGGTAACGTATTTGTATTGATTATCAAGAATTAAATAAATACACTCTCAAATATTACTTCCCTCTCCCTTTCATTGACCACGTGCTTGATACCCTTGTAGGAAAGAAATATTTTTCCTTTTTGGATGGCTTCAGTGGTTATAACCAGATACAGATTGCATCCGAAGATCAGGATAAAACTACTTTTACATTTCCATGGGGTACATTTTCTTATAAAGTGCTTCCATTTGGTTATGTAATGCCCCGGCTACCTTTCAAAGGGTAGTCCTAGCTATTTTTGCTGATCTAGGATTTGTGGAAATTTATATGGATGACTTTTCTGTGTTTGGTGATTCTTTTCAGGAAGCTCTCAAAAATCTAGAAAAATTACTTCTTCGTTATCAGGAATCCCATCTTGCTTTGAGTGAAAATAAATGTAGATTAATGTGCAAAGTGAGAGTGGTACTTGGCCCTTTGATTTCTGATAAAGGTATCTAGGTTGATACAACAAATATTGAAATTATTCTGCATCTTCCTACACCCTAAACTCAAAGGGAAGTAAGATGTTTTTTAGGACATGCTGGTTACTATAGAAGATTCATTGAAAATTTTTCTAAGATAGATGCCCCTCTTTTCCGACTTCTAGCTAAGGATAGCGAATTTTCTTGGTCCACAGCTTACCAACAGTCTTTTGAAACATTGAAGGAAAAGTTGGTACAGGCACCAGTTTTGAGAGGTCCTAACTGGTCCTTGCCTTTTCACATTTCCTCTGATGCTTCAGATTTGGCAATTGGTGCAGTTTTAGGACAAGAGGAAAATAAGAAATCCTATGTTATTTATTATATTAGTAAGAATTTTTCTTCCGCTGAGTTGAATTATACAGTTATAGAGAAAGAGTTTTTAGCTGTAATTTTTGAAATTAATAAGTTCAGGCACTATATTACAGGATATGAAGTATTTTTACATATTGATCATTCCGCATTTAAATATTTGATGAACAAACCATTGACTAGTAGTAGAGTGACTATGTGGTTGCTACTATTGCAAGAATTTAATGTTACTATTGTTGATAGGCCAGGGAAATATAATGTTGTAGTAGATTTTATTTCTAGATTAGATAATCCTGGTGAAGCAACTCCTGTTAATGATGATTTTCTGAATGAACATATTTTTGCTATGTCAACAAATTCTCCGTGGTTTTCTTACATTGCTAATTATTTGGTTACTGGGAAAACACCACCCCACTTGTCCGCTCGTGAAAAGCGGAATACTAATCAGAAAAGTGTTGCATATTCCTGGATTCAAGGAGATCTCTTTTACACTGGTCTAGATCTTATTATTCGTAGATGTGTAAGAGAGGAGGAAGTGTTTGACATATTGAAATTTTCTCATGATGAACCTTGTGGAGGCCACTTCGATGATAAGCGGACTGCGCATAAAGTATTGCGTGCTGGTTACTTTTGGCCTTCCTTGTTTAAGGATGCCAAACAGTGTGTCAGGCGATGTGATAGTTGTCAATGAATGGGCCAGCCTAATCAAACCAATTAAATTCCTTTATGTGCCCAAGTTATGATTGAGCCGTTTGAAAAATGGGTTATTGATTTTATAGGGCCAATAAATCCAACGTCATTAAGTAAAAAGCATATTTTGGTTTGTATGGATTTTGTTACAAAATGGGTAGAAGCTAAAGTTGTTTCCTTTGCTACATAAAAAGTTGTTTTTGATTTTCTTTTTACTGAAATATTTACTAGATTTGGTGTTCCTAGAGAAATTATTTTTGACAATGGTCCGCATTTTATTTCTAATCTAGTATAGGGTGTGATGGAGCAATACAATATCCAACACAGGAAATCCACATCGTATCACCCACAAGAAAATGGCTAGGTGGAATCCACAAAAAAAGTGATCGATTCCATTCTTACAAAGACAGTAAACATGCATCGGAAAGACTGGGCTAAAATATTACCAGAAGCTTTGTGGGCATACAGAACCACTTGGAGAAATAGCACGGGACATACACCATATGAGCTGGTATATGGGAAATAATTTCTGTTACCAATTGAATTCTAGATCAAAACTTTCAGAACTGCAATTCAGTTAGGACTAGATATCTCTGAGGCACAACAATAGTGTCTTCTCCAATTAGATGAGTTAGATGAATTTTGTAGAGATGTTGTTCAGCAGAACATACTAATTCAACAGCAACGCAAAAAGTGGCATGACAATTCTATTCAAAAAAATCAATTCCAACCAGGTGATTTGGTGCTCCTTTATGATTCTCGATTTAAAATTTTTAAAGGAAAATTCCATACACGTTGGATGGGACCTTATGAAGTGATATGAGTATTCGAGAATGGAGCAATAGAAGTTAAAACTATTGATGGGAAAAATTCAGTATTCCTGGTAAATGGACACAGATTAAAGAAGTATTTTCAGCCACTTGCCAGGAAATATTTCACACAGCAAGTCCAACAGCAATTCGGAACGGTAGTGGTGAATGGTAATACCAACTTTTTGAAAATATGAGTTCTTCTTCTTCTTAAAAAAAAAAAAAAATTAAATAAAAATTAAAGAAAAAATATTTTCCTGTAATTATGAAAATCAGTTCGCTGACGTGATTGTAGAAGGATCAACCGAAAAACCAGCTTGCTAGCAAGAAGATCAAAAATTTCTAATAAAAAGAGAATGTTAAGTGATCTTTAGATATGCTAGCAACCACCAAGTAAAAGCAGGTTCAGTAGAACCAACCTTTGTACAATTGGGGTAATTAGCATAGATATTTTTATTCAAGTAACGCTTAATTCTCGCTACAGTTATTTTTCTTGCACTAGTGCAGGCAGACCTTACAGAAATTTTTTTGCCTTTCTTCATATTCCACTTTCTTAATATTCCCTCAGTTTTCTTCTTAATCCCAGAATGATTAACCTTCCCATATTCTTCTGAATTTACCCTGTCCATTTCGTAAAAACCCCACTTTACCCTTGAATTTTTTCCCTATCCCACTTCTGTTTATCCCCTCTTGTGGTACTATTCCTGGAATCCCTGTAATAGAAGTCCTTCCCATTCTGAAATTTCCCTTTTCCCACTTCTTTATTCCCTCATGAATTGCAGGATCTCACGCACAATGATTAAAATGATATGCTTTGAAGCATCAAGAAAGGGCGAAGAAAATTTCCAGTATAAATTGAGGAAGTCATGTTGGAAGTCCAACCGATATTTTACTTAAATTTCCTGTTCTTTTTTCAGATATTATGCTTGCACTAGTGAAAGCATGTCATCCTATATAATAAGTGCAAGCAGAATGGTACCAACAGAATAGCATTGTTTAAGCAGTGCAAGCAGACCGGTGCAAGCATGCACCCTATCAGAAACAAAGTAAAATATTGTCCTTTTCATAGCATGTGTCATAGGAAAGTGGTCATCATGAAGGTTTATGAGAAATCCTTTCAGTTAGTCGAGAATTTCTTGGGCTATCATATTAACTAGGAGAAAATTTAAAGTACAAGGTGTTTTTAAGTTAAGAGTCATGATCATTTTTTAATGAATGATAAGTTATTTTTTTTTAATTATGAAGGAGTGCAGAAATATTTAACCATTGCTTGGATATAATTACCCTTTCCGCCATAATCCTAGATTTCATTCACTCGTAATGATTACCTCACCTAGTCGTTAAAAACGCCGCCGCAAGTACCAATCCAGCATGACCTCAAAGATGTCGTGTATTCACGGCTATTTCAGTGGAATGAATGGGTGATAAGATGGAAGGGATGGTGGATAGTTGGATCCCTATTTATAAGAACCAATTTTCCTAGTGTTGCATGTAAATTCTTGACTGTTCATAACCATTAAGCAGCGATGCCGCCTGTTCAAAGCAAACCTTCATCTCTCAGTATGGTAGAACAGACTGTTGAGTTTCACAATAGTCTTGCACTATTGCGAGACTCATGCTTTCTTCAATTCTTGAAAAATTTTGAAGGGCACGACCATGAAGTGGCCCTACAGTTTGCCAGAATTTTCAAAAATGGTCGAGTACAAATTGGGCCTCTAAAATTTAAGGTTACGGAGGAGTTTATAGCAGCAGCGACAGGTTTGGAAAATACTGGTGAGCAGTATTTTAAAAATCAGAAACTAGAAAGGAATCGATGGCAATGTTTTGTCGTCAACAAGAATATGAAGGTAGATTGGAAGAAATGAATTCCGCGCAGTACCCTGCTGGGACAGCGGTGGGACCTCCTTTTCATCCTATAGAAATTTGTGACCTGTGAGAGAAGGTACTCCCTCACTTTTGTGTACCACTTTAGGATGTTGTAGCATTTCGAAGGCGGTCAGCATGTCCGGTGGCAAATTGATTTCCCCTATTTTTTTCTTAAGAGCTTGGAAAAAATGGCCAAAGGTGTGCGAGACACATGGACAGACTAGGCCGACAAGAAATTATATCACTACGGTCTAATAAAAATTTTGGTCCAAAAACAATTAGAAATTAAATGCATGACCTGGGAGGCGCTATTAAAACAGCTGCATAAAAAGAAAGCTACTAGAAAGGAGACAAATGACCCCGCCATCACAAGCAAGGGTCCAAGTAAGAATGAAAAGGGGAGTCCTTCTTGCACCAATGCAAAAAGTAAACGACCCAGAAAATCAACAGAAGAAAGGACCACATCTCCAAAGAAGAAGAAGACAGCTAGTGCACCTGTTGAAGATACTCCTACAACACCAGTACAGGCACAGACACCTGAAGAAGATAACCTGTTAGTCCTTGTGGACATGGCAAAATATATAGCAGTCAAAGATGACACTCTGTTGTCTGATTTCATTAAAAAGGCCTGGAAAAATAATGAGAAATCTAGTGCAGGTGAAGAACCACAGGACGTCAAATCCCCTCCTACACTAGTGCAAGAAGAAGAAGAGAAAGAAGAAGAAGAATCGGAAGAAGAAGAAGAAGAAGAAGAAAAGCAAGAAGAATTTTTTGAAACCATGAGGGATACTGAGGTCCCTGAGGAAGACACAGCCCCTGTCGAGACAAAATATTTGGTAACTCCTGCTGCCCGAATAGCTGAACTAGAGCTTCAAGTGCAGAACTTAGAGGAGCTCATAGCTAAAGCGTGGGAGGATAAAGAACAGAGTAGAGAAGAATTAACTGCGGAGATCCAAAAAAAGAAAGGAGAAGTTAGATTTTGGAAGTACCATGTTGCGCAATGTTTCAAGTGACTTAAAAAGGTGACAAAGAAACTAAAGAACATCAAAAAGAAGTCTGAAACATTGCAAGCTGATGTCAGTATGTCAGAGCAGGATTGAGCTGGAATGCTCAAAGTTTTGAAGGTTTTTTTTCAAAGGTAAAGAGTTGTGTGAGGACACACAACAGCTTAGGGATGGGAGGATGTTAGCCCCCTAATTTTCTCTCTTTTTTCCATTTTCCCCTTCCTAAATCATAACCATTTACCTCTGTTTTACCTATTTTATGCACCCTCATCTTGCACCAGTCCAATGTTGTGTAACCAGCTTCAAAAATAGAAGAAAAGAGATATAAACGCCTTAGAAATAAGCCACTTCGAGGGGGCAACCTCCAATACATTACATAAATGAAAAATTCTTGGATGATACAATTTACAAAACCTCCTTTCTATATATAGGAGTCCATGGGGCCATAATGTAATCCTAGTGGGCCAGAATGTAATCCTAGCTGACCTAAAAATAATAATTTAAGGGCACAATAATAACAAAATGAGGGTTACAAGGGTAAAATAATAACAATAAGGGGCTTACACCAATGCTCTTTTTGTTACTTTTAGTGATGGTCAAAAAATGTCTGTCATCATTGATCATTAAAAAACCGTCACTGTAAGTGTCTATAATGATGGTCTTTTATGGTCCGTCACCAAAGACATTTTCAATGACACTTTCAGTGATGGTCGTTAAAGGCCCATCACTAATTTTCTCTTTGGTGACACTTCTAGTGACGAACTTTTAATGACCCTCACCAATACTCTTTTTGTTACTTTTGGGGACGGTCAAAAAATGTCCATCATTGATCATTCCAAAGAGTTTTTGATGACGTTATGTGCATGTTAATATATTTTTTGTCAAAAGATAATGATTTAATACCATTATTGTGGAGTATTTTTTATAATATGTCCAAGGCCATAGTGGTTGGGGTCAGTCAATTTTTTAAGAAGTAATTAGTGTGTATCATTTCCCTCAAGTAATGACTAGTCGAATAGAGATTTCCTATGAGTCAACACATGATTCATATCTATTAAGTTTACTATCTAGCAAATTCCCTTTAGTAAAGTTCCACTACTGTGTGTAGGAAATATATTATTTAATACATAATCAAGCTCTGAAAATTCTATTAATAAGAAAGACCTAACAATCCTCAACAATCTGGGCACACCTTAAATTAATGCTTTGGCACACACTAACATTTCTTAGCACCCCACATGTCTTGGAACATCTTTGTACCTAGAACATCTTGTGATGACACTGACGCCCAAGCACATGGTGGCATGCACTAGCACAACATGGAACTCTCCTAGCATGTGTTGGCATGTTGCATATAGTCCCTAGCATGCCCTGGAACACCTTGGTTGAATGCATTGACATACATTAGCACTTGGCACACAATGCCACTTGGCATGTATTGGGACCTATTATTAGTGTGCCTTGCATGCCCCTTTTCAAAAATATAAAGTCCTGACTTATTAACCCTCTTATTGGTTCTTCCTTTTGTTGCCTTGACACATATTGACATACCCTGGCACCTTGCGCCACATCATTAGCACCTAGCATGTATTGGCATATCTTGGCACCATTAATTGGCACATGATATAATTAGCACACCCTGGAACTCCCAAGCACACTTTGGGAATTCTTGACATGCCTTGATATTCCCTAGCATGCCTTACCAATGCTTAGCATACCTTGTCACTCCCTCCTTGGCATGAAAACTAACACTCATTAACACTAGTCTCTGGCAGTACACGTTCCTCATATTCATTAACTTCCATTAATTTTTACCTAGTCCTCCCTTAATGTTTTTTCCTAGTACTCTTTAACACTCATGAACATGCATTATCACTCTCTAGCACACCTTATCACTCTTCAACATTCCCTTCCACTTTATAACATGCATAAAATTAGTCCCTAACACATATTGGCGCTTGGCACGTGTTGGCGCTTGGAAAGTCTTAGCATGTATGGAATACATTGAGATGCCTTGGTATGATTTGGCATGGTTTAATATTAAATTTATTTTTCATGATCAAATGTTGGAATGTAGATGAGAAGCAACAAAGGAATACTTGGCACTTAGAATGCACTAAGACTTTTCACTTGGCACCTATTGTCGCCTAGTGTTGTTGTGCCTAGCATGCCCCTCTTGGAAAAGGTAAATTGATGACTTATTAACCCTCTTATGTGTTCATTTCCTTGTATTTTAACTTTTTTCTCCATTTTGTTGTCTTGACAGTCCCTGACACGCATTGACACACCCTTGCACATCTTGGCATGCCTTATCACTTGGCACATCTTAGCATGTTTGAAATGTATTCCCACTATCTGGCACATCAAGGGGGTGAAGAGAGATGTAGTCCTAAAGTAGGTCGAGTACGAGGGCTGAGTAAGGGTTGTTAAAGGAAGGTCATGATCATCCTCCAAGAGTAAGATCATCATGTGAGGGTTCCAAAGAATGCTGCATACCTTAATGGTCGGTTTGCTCTAGGAAGTAGGATGGCATATTTTTGCTTCTCTTCTGGTAGATCGAGCTTAAGGGAGGTTTCTCATGAGAATCTGGGCATGTGATTTCAATGGTGTCTTTGTGTGAAGGCCGCATCAAATTCTGAAATGTTGAAATTTGCAACAAGAAACAGTGAGATTGGAAACTAGAAAGGACAAAAAAAAATGCACCCACACTGGTGAGGAATTTTGATGCACCAGGAGTGAGGAATGTGGGGCGTCTAATTTATTTTTCCCTTAAATAAATTGTAATTTCATCTCATAACAACTTGTGTCAGTTAATTAAGTCATGATGACCGAGTTAGCTCAAGAAATTTGAGTTGAGGGTCTAAGATGAGGCATCTAGAGGGATTATAATATTTTTGGGGTCCAGTTGAAGTTGATGCAATAGTGGGGTGCAAGTGTAATTAACTCAATTAAATGAGTTAAAATCAGTTTAACTAGTTCTAATTGAGTGATGAGCTAGTGAGAGGTTGAGTGAATTAAATTAGATTTAATTCAAAATGAGTGATCAATCAGATAACTGATAATTCACTATTAATAGTTGCATGCATGTTAGTTTCGAGGAATACCCAGTTGAGACAGAGGTTAAAGGGAACATAACTATCAGTTGTATTCAGAGAAAATTTCCCATGTGCAATTATAAAGTCATTGGGATGCCATGATGGATTGTGCAATCAAGGAAGACTGATTTTCCTAATTAATGAGTTAATTCCCTAGGAATTGCATGAGCAAGGCAGGCTGAAGTAAGGATGAGAATTGGCTAAGTACTAGACCGAGTTTGCCTAGATCAACAGGAGACAATTGACAGAGTGCTGGAGAATCTCATGAGAGATTAAGCATTGTATTGTTTCATGATTCCTTGACTTAATACACAATAGAGATAGAGGGGTTTTGAGCAGTTGCTTTCCCCAAATACATCATGTTGTTGTGCAATTGATAATTTATTTCTCTTACTTATATGTGATTGTGCGATTGTGTTTTGTTTCCGCAAATTGTAGGAAGGATTCAATATCTTGTTCTAGTAGATTACAAGATCAGAATGAATCTCGTTGGTTAGATTTTCTACATGGTATCAGAGCAGGAATTTTTTGGGCGGTGAGTTTGCAAAGAATATCTAAATATTTTGGTGTGAATTTTTCAAAAATAAATAGAATATTTGGATTCCTTGCAAAAATCTACCTAAATGGAAAAAACAAATCAGTCGAATCAGAGCTTGAATGAGGGAGATATCATTGATTTAAAATCAACTATTTTTTAGAAACTTTTTGTAACGTTGAGACAATTACATTGTGTGTGAGTCAAGAACCTATATGCACTTGAGGTACCAGATGCATGCAAAGCTTTGGGGAGAAAGGCAGAAGTTAGAGACTTGGTGGTTTAGAGGGAGCATAAATTACCTCTCAACGTGCATCCTCATGAGAAGCAATCTCAGAAGGTTGTGGAGTAGCTACCATAATTGGAGAAGCAGAGAGGAGACCGAGTGGAAGTCTCCACTCAAGCAGAGACCTCCATGAGGGGGAAATTTCGAGCCACATGGGAAGAGGGAGCAATCATACCTCGAGGTGTAAGGTGGGGTGATGTGTAGACATAATTCCAAGATAAGAAATTTGGGCAAGGTCCATTGAGATGGCGTGTCTCATGGATCGAACCTGGCTACGAGGAGCCCACAGTACAGTAGTAGTAGGAAGGATCAATTAGATTGATGTAGTCAGATGTCAGCAAGACAGAAATCAGAGTGACATATGTCAAATACTAGAGCACAAATCAGAGTTAGCAATAGTTCAAAGGGCACGGATGCAGATGTCAGAAGCAGCAAAGAGAATCCAGTACTAGACAGGTACAGTAGCTAGCAGTAGTCAGAAGACTCTGATGACAGATGCATTATACTGATTCAATTGTTCAGAAGGATTCAATGCCTTGTTTTAGTACATTACAAGATCAGATTGAATCCCGTTGGTTATATTTTCTACATGAAATAGATGAGAGGGTTGATACCATCTTGCCTTGTGGTGGTTAGTAGGCCGTAAGGTTTGTGATAAATACCAACATAAATGGAGGAGGGCTTGCACTGTAATTTAGAGCCATAACAGAAGTCGACGCAGGCATAATATTGACTGAGTTAACCCTAGTTTGAGGGTCGACATTGAGATTTGAAGTTCATGTCAAGATTCAGTCAAAGAAATGCCCAGAATCTATGGATCCATATGAGCTAGGTCGAGTCTCTTATGGAGGCAAGAGTCATGTTTTTTCTATGTGTGGATAGGGTTTTTTCTACAACAATTAGAAGTACATAAGTATAATGCCCTAGTTAGGACAGTTTCCTAGCATGTTTAGTTCATAAGGTATGCCCTTAAGACTGTGACAAATTTGTGTAGAAGAAGACGGGTTGTGACCCTTAGAGCGAGGTTTATTTCTGCAATAAAGACCACAGATCTGGAAGATGGTTTGTAGATTCAGTATGTGTGGAGACAACATATACAAAGGAGGGTGGAACCTGAGTAGAAGATTGAGCATGCAGAAGAAATGTGCCATATGAAGAATGGATTGACATGCAGAGGAGTTGATTTTGGTGGACTTTCCATAGAGTTTTAGACAAAGATCTAAATAAACCTTTAAACAATTAGTAAATGGACTGTTAATGGCTGATTTGTGACCCTAGTTCAGTCATCTACAAATTGTTAGAAGTATGATAAGAGGAGTATTTCATATTTGTTCATATATTGGACAACAAAGATCAAATTTTCGATACACAAGAACAGTGATCTTGAAAGGATTCAAACCATTGTTAGGTGGCAGATTTGAAGAGCCCTAGATGAAGGCAATATTGTGGGCCCTAGATCAGTAAAAATAATTGACTATGGTTGGGCAGATTGCTGGTAGGCCAAGTATAGTTGGAGGGTTGTTAGGTTACTGTCAAAGAAGAGCCCTGACTCTTGTTCTGGTGAAGGACAAAAAAATTGGTAGAAGGGCAAGTGTATAGGGCCTAAGGATGTGCAGACTTTGAAGGACTAAAGTAACATTCAAGTGGGCCAACCAACTAGCCCTAGTTCACTATATTGTAGAGGATTGATTCAGTGAGAAGAAGGGCAGCCTCCATAGCCCTGGACTTCTCATCTTGGAGCTATAGTATGGAAAAAGTGGGAATACTAAAGAGTTGTTCACAAATGGAATTGTGAACAACTTGTTACCACTCAAACAAGTAGTGGACCTAAAAGGGGTTCCTAAGAGGGAAACTGCTGGGACAAGGGAAACAATGGAGGCTTAGCCCATTGTCACCACAGCTAAGGCTCCTTACTCTTCACGGACTTTCACCGATGGGTGGAGTCTTGGTAGTTTAGGAAGTCACTTGTAGAGTATAGGTCAATGAATAGGTGGGAAGTGACCCTCGAAACCCTTTCCCTAAGATAAAATAAAGAGTGGGACTTGCTTTCCTTTTAAGCAAGGGAATTTATCTTCTAGGGAGAGAGGAGGGGGATTGAAGGGTTGAGGGAGAAGAATAAGACTTATGAATGAATTTCTCAATACCTAAAATCCTTTGGGAACTTGGATTCCCAAATGGTCCTTGATGAAAGGCCTTTGACACCAAATGGGACCACACGGGGCCAAGTGGACCCAGCCCAGGTTTGGGGATGAAATTTAGCAAGCAATGATGTTCTTATCCTGGACAAGGTGATGGGAAAGGATTAGACAAGAGTTTTTACTTCGATAGGTCAAATTGATCCTACTAGGTTCTATCCTTGGGAACACCTAGGAAAAACTTGATCCTAGAGCTAGGGCTTGAGGTATCTGGAGATTCCACCGTCAGAATTGGCCCAAGTTCGGAGGAGAATGAGGGCACCAAACAACGCAACTGCCTCTAGGAGATAGAATTTTTCCTCTAGCTAGATTCCTGGGAAATTGTTGCCCTAGGTGACCTAATGGGGCTAGACCTAGGGAATGTGAAAATTTCTTAATCTAGGAAACCCTACTGCAGTATCTTGATTTACTTCTCCTACTTGAATTAAGTTACAATTTAATTTCTGGAATATTCAATAAATTAGCGAAGTAAATAGTAAATAAAACCAACAACCTACACATATAGATCAAACACTAAATAACATGCTCATAGAAAAAGTGACACATGGATTTTTTGGACAACTGTCCCCGGAAAAAACCCAATGCAGGAAAACTGGTACAGCTAGCTCTAGAGGGTTTTCATTATTATGTAGTTTCTAAGTACAACAATCCCGGGCACCAAAACTGGTTCACCCAACAGAGAAATAAAAACGACAATAATACGCTGCTCTGAATCCCTCTACGTCAACCTTACTGGCTTGCATCGGCTTCTGCGCTACTTAGTAAGGGCCTGCGTCACACCTGGAGGGCTTACACTACCCTTGCGCTACCCTAACTGGGCCTGCGTCAGCCCTGCATGGCCCCTGCTTCCCCTGCTGGGCTTTGGCTGGACTGCGTGGCTCCTGCTGCCCCTGCTGCTCTAGCTAGATGGAATGCTTAAGCAGAAAAAGCATAGGTAAGAAAGAAGGCACTGGCCAAAGGTAACGCATAACAGTTAGAAAAATTGAAGAAATGAAATGAAAATAGATCAATGTCCACAAATAACTGAAATAGCTCAATGGGACTAGAGAGTAAAAGCTTTGACAACAACAATAAGTGCTTATAGCATCAGCTAAGAGAACAAAGGAGACTAGTTCATGAGGTTAAAATGTTGTATAATTGTTGGCACAGGAAAACTGTAGAATTGTTAGAGTAAATCTCTGCAGGTACCATCAGTTGGTGATCATCGATAATCATTTCATTTCATCAAATACCTTGATGAATGGGCCTTACAAGCTATTTGCGTAGACAAACCCCATAGAAGTTGTGTGATGGAAAAATATTCACACTATATTGAAGAAAACACCTACCAAATAAGGATGACATTTCAAATGGGGCAAGAAACAATAGAGAGATAGACATCAAAAAAGTTAAAATTCTAGGGCAACAGGAAAGCAACTAGGTAGCGTGGTAGAAAGCACAACAAAGAAAATTATAAAAATGGAAAACCTACAAATTAGCACCCATCCAAACATCACCACAATTTTTTATTTAATTCTAAATCTCCAAATTCATCAAATTATATCCTATATTCAAACCTGATCCTCTCTGTTAGCCATTCTGAAGATAAGGCTGAGAACTTACTACAGAACCATCACCTACATGTAGTGATCTTATTCTGTGACCAGACAACCTACTTTCGTGAAGACACGGAAAGGTAAACACTCTCTGCCAAGATTTTCCATACAGCCCAGGTTGAGCAACCACATATACATCACCAATTTTTTCTCTTTAGATTTGTAACTTAGAAGAGCTTTGTCTGACCACCTCCGGGTTGCTCCCAAAGTCACCCATGCAAGCCCTCTCAACATCATCCTCTTTCTGTAGTACCTAATTAGTTATTTAATTAACCATAACAGTTTCTTGATCATGCAGGTATTTCAAATATATTGCCAATAAGCATAAAGCTTTCATGTTAAACAATCAGGTCAAAAGACTTTAGACTATGATGCAAAAAATACAAAGAAACCTCACCAACACTCAAAGGAAAAACAAATTCAAACCTCTACAAAGTATAAATAGATATTTGATAAACTTCATTCCACCACAAAAATGTGCTTAACTAAAGAAAATTCTAATTAATGTGCTTTCAAGACAAAGCTTTCAAGGGCAATGATGTTATAAACATACCCCTACACCTCGTGAACAATCAATGTGTATAAGTAGACCATCATAAGGCTCATTTTAAACATCATTATTATCATTTTATAAATCTTTTTTATTAAATCAACAAGAAGCAAGCAACAATTGCATTCAGTTCCACTGAAGCAAAGTATATGGCAGTTTCATATACTTATTATGAAGCTATCTAGATTTGCAACTTGATTGTAGAGTCAACCAATCAGTTGTTGAAGCCCAATATTGTCTCTTGTGAGAATCAAAGTTACATCAAGCTCTATGAAAATCCAATGTGTCATGATCATTTCAAACACATTGGTATTCAATACAATTTCCTAATATTCCAAGTTCATTAGGGAGTTGGTAGTGTTGGACCACATTTTGACAAAGTTGCATATGGTTAATAGTTTGACAAAGCTCCTAACAAAGGGGAAGTTTGACAAGTTGGGGGAGAATCTTGGGTTATTGGAAAAAAAAATTCTCAAGAGTGTTAGATTACCTAGTTGGTCCGAGTTGGTCTCACCTCAGCCTTGAGAAGTTGAGCAGCACCAGGATTGCAGAGCTAGATTGTGGTACACCAGCCAGAAATATTCTTAAATACAACTAGAAGCTTATAACGACACCTTCGAGGATAGACGAATTAGTTGTTGGGTCACACCCACCAAGTATGGCACACTAGTTGAGGAGATTAACACCATCATCTCAAGTGCATTCATGAGTGCACACTTATGGAATGAGGCACCTTCAGGAGAGGAGTTATATCTACTATGATAATGCACTACTCTAAAAGAAAATCCTTGCATACAAGGCAAAGTTATGAGGGAGTTTCTCATGCTCAAGGGAGATGCACCACTAATGCTATCATTAGCCTGTTTTCTAACATCACCTTCTCTTAACTTATAAATGAAAAGGATGGGCACACTAGTTAGACATTTGTAGAAATAGATAATAAGAGTGAGTATTGTTAGCTTGTAGGTTGTAGTAGGAGCTTTTGTGAGATGACAACTTGTTGTGACATTCTTCTATTTGAGTAATAAAGACTTCTATGCAATTGTTGTTGGAGCCTGCTCTTTTTATCCTGAATTCTTAGATTGCAGATTTGTGTAGAGTGGGCCTAATATATTTGTTGTTTTAATCCACTGTACATGCTGTGTTTGCACTCTTGAATTTACATCCTTCAATTTCTGCTTGTACAAATATGAAATTTTGATAGGCAGATACTAAAGTTCAGTCCCGCTGTTAGGATTTTTTAATTCTCTCAGGGTATTCTCTTGTTTTCAATACATGGGTATTTTTACTAGGAAATCTCACCCTAAAAGTCAACTGTTGAAGAATAAATCCTATGCTAAATCACACCTACCTTCTTATTTTTAAGATCTTCGTGAGAACTCACCTATGACCCTTAAAGTCAGTGCCCTTTAGCAACTCGAATGGTGGAATGGAAGGCATTTCAATAAGAGGTAAACTCCTTTATCCTTCACCTTTGTCAAGACCTCTAGAGACACCTACAATCTATACCCCTCCTTCAACTCAACATGAAATTTTGTTTTTTTCTACTTCCTTTACATACCCTCCATTCAAGGGCATACTCATAAGAAGAGCTCATGGTTGAAATATTACGACAACAAAATGGGGCACACTATCTCTTTATAAGGTTTCAAGGGAGGGGTATTGGAAAATAACCATCACATCCCCTACAACCCTTAAGACCTTCTCAACACATAAATGAAACGATAGACTAATAGCTAGACCCAAAGATAGATCTCAATGTTCAAGGCAAAACCCAAATAGAAAGAATCACACCATGGATTAAACATTGGCATTGAGTTTTGGTAAAATTAAGGACCTCCTTTCAAGATCATGACCTTGCTTTTAGCATTTTCAAATGGAAGGTTTAAAACCCACATTAAAAATGGGAGATTTGCACCTTAGAATTTGCAACCTTTGCCCAAGACGAATCTATCTAATGGACTAGCTTGGATATGTCAGGTCTTGGATTTCTCAAGTACCCAATCAATGTTTTTGAGGCTAAATCCATAGCTCCAACGAAATTTAATACTATTGAAGAGGCAACTTGAAAAATATCTCTAATAGGAGACATTTTTCCTTCCTTTTGATTGATTTACAATAAACCTTAGTGCCTCTCCTTTCTTATCTTCCTCTTCCATTCTCCAAAAAAAATCATTAATATTATATCATAAACACTTTATATAGGTAAGCATTGCAATCATTTTCCTCAACTCACGAGGCACCTTTACACCTCAACCCATGCAAGTGGACCTAATTCCATGGTACAACCCATCATACTCTGAGAGGGTTCTAATTATCTCCTCAAAACTAGGGCATAACACATCTTACAATGCCAAATGGTTAAGACATCTCAAACTTGTGGGTTTTTTCCTCCATGAAACATAATATAGCTAGTGCTCATCAAACACAATGCACTAACATCGCTAACGCACACCAAAAGTACAAGATACCCATAGGATGTGGCCTACACCCTTGCACCTCCCTGACACTCCATGAAAGATCTACTCCAATGGTCACCTTCTAAGTTCCAATAACTCCTTTTGCAACATGACAAAACCACCTATATATGTTGCAACAACCTTGCCAACTTCTTTAGTGGGTTCCACATATATTTCACATTTCTTCTTTGTCTTGCAAAGTGGTAGTGCCAAGGAGAGGGTATCAATTTCGATCAAAGAATGTTCAATTAATACCACTGCTAAGTTTCCTTCGTGCAACTTGTCAAATATCTTAAGTTTGCTTCAAAACTTCTCATGGTGCTTAACTTGCTTTTCTACACCTCTAAGTGAGACTACAACCCCCCAAAACTTCTCTAAGTATTCCACCTCTTCAACCCTTGTTAGAGTCTTCTTAGACGTGCACTCATGCCTCAAGAAGAACACAACACTAGCATACCAAATGTGCATGCTCGTTCCATCTTTTAATGCCTTGCTAAAACCACATTATCACACTCCCTAAAATGAAATGTTCACATCTTAAGACAAAACACATATTTTACTTATGACAACCTAAACTATGAGAGTGACTTCGAGATGACTCTATTTTCTCAAGATGAAAACATAATCTCTTACAACCCCATTCACACAACCATTTGAATATATTTAACCTAAAGAAGAATATACACCCTACTCCTTCCAAATTTGTCATATGACATTTAAGAGACTAACACTTTTTAACTATTAAACCCACTTACCATAAACCCTCTTTTGTTAACACCAACCCAATATTATATATATATATATATATATATATATATTTCAATACAACTAAGTTAAAAATACTTTCACATTAAAATTTCAAAAATACAACATTCCTATCCTAACAAATTTTAATAATAAAATCATTACATAAAATAAATAATCTTAAAAATATATTATTATTATTATAATAAATATAACAAAAAAAAATGCTTTCATCACAACCAAAAATATACCATAAATGCTTTCCACTACTATTAAAAAAACTTTGGAAACAAAATTATAGGATTTTTGTTTTTGTTTTTTTGGATGATTTACAAAACCCGTGGCAACCCAAATGTTCCAAAGTGGTATTTTTTTTCGATTTTTACAGGGCGGGAACGAAAACATTTACTCTCCAAGTATCTAAATTGAATCTTTTCCCTTTGCACAGGGGCGGGAGCAAAAACGAGATTGAAGAGAGTTGCGATTTGGGGTTTTACCAGGGGCAGACCGGATATCCGATCTCGAACCCCACCATCGGCTCTTCAGTCCATTAACGGACGGCGCTACATTTGTTCACTGCTTTTCCACAATTTTTAGTGTTCCACAGAGAGGAGAACACGCAAGTATCTGGTTCTACTATTTTTTTCGCATCCATGCTTGTATGTTTCGGCTTAATCTCTGTGCTGCATTTTGTTACTATTTGCAGGGATGACGTTGGCTTCTGATGAATTGGGGAGGCCATTTTTCATAATAAAGGAGCAAGAATAGAAGATATAAATGAGAGGTTTAGATGAAGGCCAACATTGCGGCCAACAGAGTTGCTGTGAGAATCCTCTGCACCTCACTCAGCCTCAAGGGAATAGAAAAGATGCTTCAGAGACCCCGACGACAATGTCACCATCAGTAAGCTTCTGTTTCATTTATTTATTCTCTATTTTTAGATCGGTGAAACCTCTTAAATTATGAAAATAAGTAGAATTTATTTTTAAAAAGTATGATTCATAAGTAGAAATTACTTAACTTTTTTTTTAGATATTCTGCAAAGAGTGAAATAAGCCAATACTCCGCAATCATTTTACTCTTTCTTACAAACTGCGAGGCCCAATTCGACAAACCTGAAGCAATTCCACAAGCCTTTGGGATGTAAAGGGGTAATCACTCAGTGAGTAAAAGAGAAAATCAAACCTAGAGTGATTCTGCAAAACTTTTGGATGTACAAGAGTAGTCAATCAGCCAGTAAAAGACCATAGTCGTTGACAACCTCCTTCGACAAACTATATGAGGCATATTCAAATACCACACTACACTATCTTAGAAATTTTCCCTATTAAGAAGCACTATATACTTAATTCATATACCACACATTTCACAATCTATGCTGGAATTCTGCAAAACTTTTGTGTTTGAAAAAATAGAAACCACACTAAATATGAATCTCCCTTTCCTTCAAAAGGCTCCCACCTACAATGTGAATGAAAGCCATTCTACCAAGTAACAAGGATAACAAATTTAGAATACAGAACCCCTTGACATGTACTAAGGCCGTGATTGCAGTTATTGATTGATTAGTCACAACAAATAAGGGAACCTGTAATGCATGCCAGCTCCCACCAATTAACACATCTAAATTTTTGAAATTGTATTGTCCAAGAAGCTTTGTCATTTCACCTATTGAATGTTTTGGAAAATGATCTTCAATGTTGGTATGTCCTTCTTGCCTTTTTAAATGTCTAGTGTTCTTTCCAACCCTTAAACTTTTGTTGCTACCACTTCCTTTAGGCTTTTAGGGATCATAGTGTTGTATGCTGTAATTGAAGCACTATGAGCATGCTCACAGCTATTAGTGCAACCTTGGATACTACTACACCAGCCATTCTATGCTTCGGCTTTGAATTCTTCAAGAATTGGATACTGCAATTAAGAAAATAATTAAGGCCATTCTAGCATTTGTTTTTTAATTTTTACTATTTTCATCGGTTTTGTCATTTTAATTATAGTGGACTGTTTTATTTGCTTCTCTGGTTGAAGATTTTTGGCAAGCACAATGGTTTGAATGTATATCCTCTTCCTCATCTTTGTCACTAGCAAATGCTAGAGCTTCTTGAATAACAGTTAGTTCTCTGCCACAACGTTCTCTAAGTCTTCTTAGAAGCATGAACCGACTTTCTTCCAAACACATTAGAGTTTCATGTTTATCTATGCTTTGCTACAATTACAATGTTTGTTCAAGCAAAGACAAGTTTAGACTGCAACTCTTATAGAATACAATTTGTTATAAGTGTAATGGTGAAAAGTTGAAGACCATTTTAGAAAGTTTGTGTTATTAGGTAAAGGAATATTTCAGAAAACAATGATGGAGAAACACCCTCCTAAATAGATCTTCCACATTGAAAAGTTAGTCTGCAAAGATGCCCGTTTTGTCAAGGCAACACTTAACCTAGCTATGAAAGTTACTATTATCCTAAAAGTATTAGAAAATTCTAATTCAAAATAAAAGCGTATGTTCGAGAAACAAACAACATCACAAATCTAGTTCAAGAAACTTGTCATATAGAAAACTCAAATTGAACAATCCAGTGATTGTAAAACTTGGAAAGATTGACCCAAATTCAAATATAACAATCACAAAGTCAAAGGAGAAAGCAATTCAAGAAATTTATTAAATTAGAAGGATAAGTCAGAGACCTGTCAGACCTACTACTTGATGTTTTGTCAAATACATAACATCAACATTTTAGGCATACGAAGGAGTGAATGAAACAATGGTTTGTTCCAATGGATCTGTAGAAAATTTGGTATAGGTTTTAGATTTCTCAAAGAAATGTGTGTCTGAATAGACTATCTATATGACCAGAAGAAGGAAAGGGTGAAGTGTTATTGTTCTACATTTTTTTCTTTTTCATTGAACACTAGCAATAAATTCTTGGTGAGGTGGAGAGGACCCTTGAGAAGAAGGGCATACATTTTGGAGGTGACCTGGCTATTGGTAGACTTGTAACGGAAGGTTGTGTTCTCATAATCTAGTGCTTGTGAGTAAATAGCTCCCCTCCAATTCAGGAGGATTTTATCAGGTAATCCCTTGTTGAAATCAAATTCCACGCATATCCATGCAAAGGTTACAATACCCTTCGCTAGCTTGTGCATGTTGATATTAATGAATTGGCCTAGGGCATTACCAATATCGGCTAAAATATCAGGGTGCATTAAGTTAAGAGGTAAATTAGGGAGTTGAACCCAAATAAGAATGGCCAAATCTGGAATTATTAGGGGTTAAAATCTACAAACCATGGTTGAATGGAGAGCCCTAATCAACCCAAAACCATGCTCCAAGCTCAAGGACCCCCTGTCGATCCCTCTAGTTCTTGAAATATACTATAAAGTATCCCCTTGAGGAGAAGAACAGATAACTGTGCTTAGACCAGGTCTTAGCCACCCAATCTTGAAGTACATATGCTAAAGGAAAAAATCCATTAAATCGACAAATTAGAGCATGCTCCATGTAGTCAACACTGAGAGAGTCAAATTAATTTTTTGGCACACCAATGGATGGGATTTTCTCGATTTGATCCACAAGAAAGGTTGGCACTGAGAGCTCCTTAGGAGGCTGGTTCACAATCCCTAGCTTTAAGGCTTCTTTTAAAATATTTGGGCTCAGAGGAAGAGGGGCCACCCCTTCCTTGAGCTTTGCCTCACAATCTAGAAACTAGATTTATTACCGTGTTGTTTACTATGTCGTGCTCACTTAGTCTATTTGTATCCTAAATTTGTTGGCCCTCATAAAGGAGATGCATAAGGCAGAGGGGATCCCGGTCCATTCTTGAATCTTGGCTGCAAGGGAGGAGACCATAATCGTAGATCGCACTTGCAAACATAGTATCCCCCTGGGAGGGGTCTCACAACAACTCAGAAAAACAAAAGAAATGAATCCCTGATTACAACTGGGGGGGAAAGGTGGATTCGGCTTCATACAACTCTCCAAAACTATCTGCCGCTCATTATGACTGGAGAAAGGGCGGGCCTGCACCAAGCCTTTTAAAAGAAGGCCCTTGACCACTACAATGTTGAGAAATCTAGGGGATTTAGTGTTAAGAGATTTCTCTTCATTAGTGATTGTTTGTGAATGCCTTTTAACTTCTTTAGATTAAGATCTTTTTCTTGTTATATTATTAGTGTTCTTTCTTCATCAAACAGTAACCAATGCATAAACATAAATAGAAAAGAGACACAACATGTAGGCTATGAGCCAGGGCCAAAACCTCTCACTCTTTGAGAGGAAAAGCCGCACAAATTCTTCTTATAGAGATTCCAATTGACAAATACCAAGACCAAGGCCCTTGACCTATTTCGCCACTCCAAGACCAAGACATAGTCGTCTTCCTTGATCCTTTGATCTTCAAATCATAATCCCTATAGCAACATCCAAACATAGTGATTCATCACTGAACTTCATGTTATCACTACAACACCAAGTAGCACCAAGTGTTGAGAATTTAGGGGGCTGGTGATTAATTCAATTTCTCTTCTTGATAATTACTTGTGAGCTTATTTGAGTTGCTTTTGTCTTCTCTTCTTTAGCTTATTTAGTCTTTCATCAAGTCAATTACCAAAATACAAAAGACACAAAGTTAGGCTCTTCGAGCCAGGGAAAAACCTCTCCCTCTTGGAGAGGAAACCCCACGAGAAATTCTTCTTATAGAATTTCAAGATGACAAGTACCATGACCAAGACACAGACCCTTGACCTATTAATGCTTCCAAGACATTGCCACTGCTTCTAAGTCTTCCTTCAATACCGATCCTTCTTTTCTTCAACAACTTGCACTGATCTGCATCAACCTTAGAGAACTCGGTTTCTAAGTTCGTCTTTAGACACTTCTTATTGCTTATTCAAATATAAGAGACTAGATCATTTGAAGTCTCATCATTCACTTGTCATGCATTTGGAGATGTGTAACCTTTCTGAGAGTAGGAAGGTAAATCATAGGTTTACCTTCCTCCTTTTCCCATACTTATACTAGCCCTTAGACTTATCATCACATCATGATCGTTGAGCTTAACCCTTCGCATAACATAACATTTGAATGCTTACAGTCATTACAATACATAGAACACTGACCTTATACTATTAGTGAATTCATTACAAGTTTGACCGCACTTCACTTGACCGTAGCTTCTTCATACTAATCCACGTTCACTGCTCCAGAATGCTACACAGAACAGAACCGCACTTACTGCTTCAATTTGTATTTTAACCCAGACTTTATTATGAGGTAACTATCATAGGAATGTCCGCAATTCTGTCCTTTATCCCGCACTTTTCTCCTTCCTGAAATCCGCACTTTTATGCTTCTTGAAATCTGCACTGTTTCCTGTCCGGAGATCCGCAATTCCTTGGTTCAAATGACCACAGAGTTTACTGTATATATAGGCATCATGTCACTGTTGTTAGGCCGACCCTTCAAGCTGATTGGAGGCCGACTAGATCACTGTGTATACAGGCCGACATATAGTGCAATTATTCTAGTGTTTAATGAGGGTGAACATGACAAGGTCTTGGAGCATTTTGATGACTACTCTTCATATTTATGACCCTTAATTACATTTATAACTAGAAGACGAATCCTAATAGACATCAAGAAGAAGTCTATTGACCTATAATAAAATATTTCTCATGAAACCCATGAAGCAAGTACAACAAAAATACATTTTATTATCTTTGTCTTCTTCTTTACATAAATACATAATTACATAGTCAATATGAAGACCGATCCTAGTTACACTTTTCAACACCAAGTAGCTTCGAGCATCTTAGCATGATAACATTAGTGAGCACAGTACCTAGAAGTGCCGAGGTTATACATTATGATATAGCACCTGGCACTAATCAACACCGTAGCATAGAGTATTATTCTTATTAACACAGTACTTGAGACATTTGCTGAGATTTATGAGACTCCATGGTGTACTGCAAGCTCTTGCTGTGGTAGCATCGAACCACACATACCAAACCATAATGCAAAATGGCCTCGGATTTTCTTGGACCCATGCTCCCAAGGGTCCCAAAGCAAAGAAATTGGATCTCAAAGAAATGTTGTGGACTCAGACAAGCAGGATTAAGCCTCTATGCTAAAGGAGAAGCTTCTAGAGGCTACTAAACCCACTCAAGAGGTAGCTAACTGCATTTTTTTAATTGTTTAATTATAGGAATTACTGCAAGAAATTTTCCCATGAGGGACTTTCATTGGCTTAGTTCTTGGGTTTGAATGGTAGATATTCTACCAAAATTGATGACCTTTAACAATCAAACCTTTATTTTTTGGAAAGAAAAATGCAAGGAGAAATGAAGAGGAATTAGGAATTTATAAAGCTCTAAACCCCCTTCATTGAGTGCATGAGACCTATTGGAGCCTTCTCGTAGGCCCCAATTTGTTTAAAAAAAAAGTAAAAATAGCTTTTCCAATTGTCTTGGGACTAGCCCTACTCTTTGGGGAGTGTTCAACATTCTCTAGACAACATGAATATGCAGATTGTGAGCGTGCTCTTGAAAACAAGGTTGCGGGGGAGAGCCTCCCCCTATCAAACCTGCTCCTTGAGCACGCTCCCTCGAACCCGCTCTCGAAGCGCACTCCCAGAGCCAATGCTTAGAGGGTGATATTAATGACAAAGATCCCTATACGAATCTAGAGGTAATGATAAAGATACCTTTGGTTCAATCTATGTTTTTTTATGTCTAATTCATCATTCTATATGCTTTTGTTGACATATATGCATCAAAATATAAAAAATATATAATATATATATATATATATTAAAAAAACGCTACTCGAAACGCTCCCGGACTGGGAGCTTTTGAAAATGGCGCTCCTGCTCCCGCTCTCACTCCCTGTTTTCGCTCTCGCTTGCAAGTAACCTTGCTTGAAAACACTCGATCAGGAGTATTTTGGGAGTGCACTATTGTAGATACTTGCTTGAAAGTTGAGCAAGGGGAGTGCTTCCCTACAATATTTCCTTTTCCTAGGTTTTTCTTAATGGAGACTTGAATGACTAACACATCTAGAAGGATATTGTTACACAACATCTACTAACGAATCTTGAAAGATATTATGATGTGGTTTTTATTAGCAAATCTCAAAGTAGATATTATTATGTGACATATAGAAGCATGTTACGTGGAGTGCCCATTTTTTGGATTTCTAGTGGAATTCTGTGTTGTTTGGTCAATTATTGTGTTTGTACATTATTAATTATCTAGATTTTGGTTTTTTCCAGTTTGCTAGGCTTCCTTATCAACCTTATCTCTTTGGTGAGCTGTGTACTTCATAGGTAGGGGTCTCTTTTTCATATCTACTATCCTTCACTCTTGGTCTTAAATAGGTTTTTATTATTCCAGGCTTAGTCCCTTATTTAACTAAGGGACTAAATGTGTCAATCCTCCGGGCAGTCTGCGCCCAAAGATGGCCTTTTACGCTGAGCACTTCCTAGAGATCAAAGATGGACTCATCACTTGACCCCCTTATACCCTCCAACATTGGATGCATGCCATCAGGATCCCCCTTGGGCAGCTCAGAGTTGGATCGCACAAGCTTCGGGTGGAAAAAAAACCACCATATTGACAGGACGGAGAGGATTTGTCAACTTTGTCACTTACAGGAGGTGGTAATGGAGTCACACTTCATCTTCAGATGCCCCGTCTACTATGGGATCCGCCAGCTTCCTTAGATACACCGACCAGAGATGCTTGTCACTTTACCTCCAGGAGACCTTCAGACACCGTTTGACTCTACTCCAGCTTTCGTCCGCCTTGGCCACCACACAGAGGATCACTGACTTCTTCAGAGCACTCCCAGCATCGCAGGGCACCAAGAGAGCCATCGATCGATCCTTATACCATGACTCCAGGTCAGTGCGGATCCGGGAATTTCGTCCCACTAGACCCCATCAACGATCCAGAACTAGGCACCCCCCCACCTCCAGGGGGCGCCCCAAATCCTCCTGACGATAGCGACAGCAGTCCAGCTCCTCTTCAGGGAAATAGACATTGACAAGTTTCCTTCAGTCCTCTTCTAACGGCCTCGGATGCTAGAAGAAGGAGTCTCCCCCCACTCAGGAGGCTCATCCTTCTCCTCCAGGACTTCTTCACCACAACTCATTGTCAAGATGTTTCAGTCATCCAGAATTTTACTTTCGTATTCTTTGTATTTTTTCTTTTCCTGCTCTTATAAAGAAAGGGGATTGTTTGGTCCACCAGCTAGTATGCTGTAATCATTGTAACCAGCAGTCCCATTGACCTTTTTGTGGTCATTCGTTGGACGTTAATAAAATTATCTTATCTTTATCTATTACTTTGTCTTCCCTGTTAAGTATATATTGTTTAATGACCATAATGTTTATTTCAAGGATTGAGGTTCATTTTCTTTAATCTATCCATCTCCATTTCTGTCTCACTCAGAATGATGTATTGGGAACATCACTAGTAAAGCTTTCTATGGAGAAGGAAATATAACCAATTGAATTGTCAAAGTAATGTATGTTATCTTGGTAACTGAGATAAAGTTGAAGATGCCGACAGTCAGGTATGAAGGGAGGGTATCAGGAATGGAAAAAAAGATAAAAGAAGTAGCATTTCCCTGGCCTAGCGGAATTTGTCTGGGATATCTTTTAAAAACATCATCCGAGAATTGTTTACAATTTTTTTTTATATCAGCAAATAATGGACCCTACCAAGAATTATTGTAGTGAACATATCGAAGTTAAAAATGCATTTCCCTATGTCAAAGTAAAATGAGGTAATAAATAAAAGAGTACATAAGTTGAAATTTCATTGAACAAATGTATAAATTAGGATGTGCATACAAATGCCAAATAATGGAATAAAAACCCTTTTAGCTAATTCATCCATCCATTCTTCAGGCACTCTGCTGTCCACTATGATGTAGGCTCTGGCTTGTAGAGTAAACAAGAAATTGGATGATGAACACAGGGTGGTCTTTGGCTGTTTACAAGGGTGATGAGATTGTGGAGTAGTTGCACTAATGCTTTGAGCTGATCTTCATAACTCAATTTTTGTAGCTTCCACAATTTGGTGTGTAGTCATATTGTAAATTCAAAAATTTGGCTAATAAATAATAGTTATGTAGGCCCGACGGTTGGCTCAATTAGTTGAACCATATGCCAAAAGCATGCTGTTGATGGGGATGGCATAGGTCACAGGTTCAAAGCTAGTCGAGTCTGTCAGGGTTTCTAGCTGTTGTTGTGGCTGGTGGTTGTCCTGCTCTCCATGGTGGTCTTTGGTTGTTTACAAGGATGATGAGATTGTGGAGCAGTTGCACTAATGCTTTGAGTTGATCTTCATAACTCAATTTTTGCAGCTTCCACAATTTGGTGTAGTCATATTTTAAATTCCAAAATTTGGCTAATAAATAATAGTTATGTAGGCCCAAGGGTTGGCTCAATTAGTTGAACCGTCTGCCAAAGGCATGTTGTTGATGGGGATGGCATAGGTCACAGGTTCAAAGCCAGTCGAGTCTGTCAGGGTTTCCAACTGCTGTTGTGGTTGGTGATTGTCCCGCTCTCCATCTGGATATTTGGGGGAAGGGGGGGTGGGGGGATCTTGGGAGGTTTTCTTTGAAAAAAAAAGTTATTCATCCTTTTCATATGAACCATGAATCATGATGTAATTTCTCATGCTTTATCGTTTAAGAAGTAAAATATTGAAATATATTTGCATTTATACTATTTTATATCTTCTTTATCTTTCATGTTCTCATTTTTTTTTTTTGAAAATTTCTATTTTTTGGGATTCACGCTTCCCAGTTCCTAATTTTTTTTCCATCTGCATTCTTGCTTCTGGCAACATTGTTATCAGCTACATGTACAAGAGGATTTCAGAGTATTTCTGATGTTTGAATCAATTTTTTTCAGCATTATTAAGAGCAGTAACAATACAAAGACTGTTTGTCCCTCCTTTAACAACTAATAAGCATAATGGGGATTTATTGTACATTTTATGGATTGCCTTGTTTTTTGGCTTGGGTTGTCATCATTGTTGTTTGAGCTTATCACTGGCAGAATGATCAAGTGAGGCAGCTGCTCCAAGCACCTCTCCCAGTGGCTAAGTAGCACCTTGTTGGCATCCACTTAGTCGCTTGTTCTCTTTGAACCATCAGTGTACAATCTAATCTCCTTGACTTTGAACTTAGTCTTGCATTGAACTGGGAAAGATGGAAAATGCGGTCAAGCTTGCAGCAATGTTCTATCCTTAACTCAATATCAGCAACCCTCTTGTCTTCCTCATGCTTCCACACTCACTTAGCAAACTATGCTATAGCTTTTTCCATTGCCTCCCTGATGATTTCTTTTACCTCAAACTTAAAAAATAGAGTATTATCCTCCAGTCATTGAAATCTCTCACCCACACTGACAAGTGACTCGTGAATTTATTGTTTGAGGAGCACATGTTCAAGGAAAATTTTCACTTCCCAAAGGGTTGCTTAGTATCATTCCATGTGGAGGACTCTTCCTGCCTATGAACATATTGCTGGTCAATCTGGACTGTCTCCTTGGAGGATTTCCATCGTTTTTAATTATGCAATTGACAGGCAGGACCCTCTTTCCTCACAGTTCCTTGAGGGAGCGTTTGGGCTTTTCTCCTCTCCTTTCTAGCCTTCTTCTAATTGCTAATGGCTAATAGAGACTGAGATAATGCGGAGAGAAAGTGAATTAACAAGCCCAATTCTTCTTCAGGTGTGAAAAAAAACAGAAACTTCATAAGAATTAAACTATGATTTATACTACTCACTAATGGCTGCCACCATTGTCGCAAATTATGGAGGGATTTGCAATCAGTCCATAAATTTGATGTCCTGCAACTTAAGGTATCCTGCCTTAATCTTTCTAATTAAAAAAATAGGGACATTTATGTCAGCTCCCCAAGGCCTAGTGTTTTTTCTAAGTCTCAACATTTTTACTTACTATTAATTTCAATAATTCATTATTCTTCCTTTGAACCTCAGGTTTTGAAAATCTTGATGTCATATACTTGCCACTCAATGGCATGTTAGAAAGCCAATCAGCAACCTTGTTGGCTGCTCTTGTAGCATAATGAATTCTATTTCTAACCTTTCTGCTGAAACCTCCTTTTAATCCATTGACATTGGGGGTTCAAACTTCCAAATTCGAGAAGAAATGCATTCTGTCATCACAACATTGATTATAATATGAGAATTCCACTCCATTCCATTGCCACTCTTTCCAGGCTAGGCCTAGGAAAAATTTAACTCCGCTATAAGATCCCTCATTCCTGCTTGATTGTTGATGTTGATTCCTATTTTTTCCATATATACTGCAATCATCTCCCCATTCCTGCTCATTATTACCCTTCCACTAACTGCTCTTCTGGGATCTCTTTTTGCAGCCTTATCAAAATTTGACTTAAATTGTCCTCCCTTTGGGGGTTCCATTTTGATGATGACTAGCAAAGTAGAAATGAAGTCTGTATAGGTTACCGAATATAAATATTGAGCATCTCTTATCAATAATTCATCCACAGTTAATAGCTAGTCATGTACCTCATTACACCACATGGAACAAAAAGTAAACAGATAAATGGAACAAAAAGTAGACAGATAACTAAATTTTTTCTAACTTACACTTAATCTTCCTAGGGAAAACAGAGCAGAGACTCTCAATCACTGCCAAATCCCAATGAAGGAAGAGTGGACCAGATAGCTACAATTGCCAAACAAGGCAGCACACTAGTGAGTGCGGCATTGAAGGAGAACTAAATACTAGTCCTGATTATCTTTCCAAACAGATTAGAAATGGTGTAATTTGTGTGCTCACCTGTCTTCTAGATCAACCGACACCCCATCTTGCATTGAGAGTTGGAGTTAATAGATTCTTCTAAAGCAAAAAAGGTTAAAGCCTTTGTGGTTGATACTACTGCAAGGACTGACCAAAGATCCACCCCGCATCCCTGCAAAATGGCCTTGATGTCGCAATGTTATTTTTCAACACATTGGGCAAGGGATGAGCCCCCCATCCTTGTGGAATATTGTCCTTCCCACCATACTTTTACCACAGGTATGATTGCATGATCTGCTCTAAATGCTGAAATTGAGTCTTACTAGGCAACCAACAAGATACATAATAAACGTGTGAGGCATAGAGGATCTATCCAACCCCCTTGTCAACTTCCCATCTAATGAGAGGTCCTTATGATGCCAAAATCAATGCTTACTCTAAAATTTTTGAAGACACGGTACACCAATCTTGGATAGCCACTGATAAAAGCCCCACTTCAAAATTTCAAATGCAATGCCTAGATACCTCACAATTACCCTCGGTCGAACATAAGTCCGAGCTGTGGGAATCTAGTAGGCTGAGAGTCTAACTCTAACAACTAAAAAATTGTCTCATGGTCACTAACCACAACATCTAATGTAGATCCAAAGATGTGCAAACAAGTATGAGCACCATCAACCAAGCTCTGCTTAACACTCATAGAAATAAAGGATCCATTAGCAAAATGATTGTTGACCATGTCTAACCCATCAGGATGTAAGATGTCCTTCACTTGCCCCTGAATGCCAGGAAATTCAAATAGGTGAGCCAAGGCATCCATTGTCAAATATACAAATCTGGGGCAAAGGGGCACCCTTGACAAATAGATTGATTTAGCAAAATTTCAGGGGATAATGAGTTACTAACAAGGAGAAATGTTGATGCATTAGAGAGTAGTGTGTTTACCATGGCCACACATCGTGGTCCAAACTTCAGGTACAGCTGTTCAAGAGGATTTGCATTCAAGTGAATTGCATGCAGGTTCATTTGTTCCATATCATACAAACACAAAGCTTCGGAAAGATTGCAATCCTGGTGAATTAACTTTATATGATATCAAAAAAACTATCTGCCAACAAAATGTACAGGAAGCTTACAATGATGCAAATTGGTTAAAAAAAGAAGCCCATAGCTTATTTAAGCTTGGTTTCCTAATTCTTGAGCATAGGGAACAAGTTGAAGATGTCTATGATTCTATTTCATTTAGTGTCTTAAAATTTTGTAGACTCTGAGTTACCAGATGAAGTAGATAAGCTTAAGAAATACTTAGCAGCGACATATCATATCAACTTATCTATTTTCCGTTCCATACCTGATTCATGGGCCATAAATCAAGTTTTCCCTATAATGCCTTTGCATCGGTTGCATGAGAAGCCAAATACACAGGCAACCTTGGCTGATTTGACATGTGACAGTGATGGAAAAATAGAAAACTTTATTGGACCTAGTGGGAAGGTTGAAAGTGTGCTCTCTGTGCACCATTTGTGTGAAGGAGAACCGTACTACATGGGATTGTTCCTTGCAGGTGTTTATCAGGTATCCTCCAAACCTTTAATCATCTTCTCCGTGACGAAGCATATGTCAGGTTTAATGTTTAAATGGCCAATCTAAAATCTGTGCAGGAAATATTGGGAAGTGCTCACAACCTATTTGGTGGAATTAATGTCATTCATGTAAGGTCTAAAGGACCGGACATTGTAGATAAAGCAAGTAACAGCAAGGCCAAAGGGAAATATGGTTTGGAATGAATAGTGCGGGGTCAGACAGTAGTACAAGAAAAACTAACATGTCTGTGATGAAGCTTCAATCTGCAAAAAACAAGGCTGGTAGCCACTGTCTCAAGCCCATTACAAGGCCTCTCGAGTCTAGATTACGTGTCTAGAATAATTGGACCCTGTACAAAACCTGTCTGCTCTTGTTGAACTACCTTCCATGCAATTGAGAGCCATTGCTTTAGCCATGATCTTGTATGAGACACCGAGGAAAGTATTGAGGCTCCAACCTCCAATAGTGCCCCTAGCTACATTCTTGGTAATGTGTTTACTAAGGCCTTGATTGAGAGATTTAGATAGCCTTTTAGAAGAGAAATTTTCAGTTGTCAAACAATAGAAATAATCTTGTATTGTGTTCAACATGGCCTCTTGGAAATCAGAACGAAGGCTATCCATTCCTGATGAAAAAATCACAACAAAGGCCATCCATTTTCGATGACTTGATATTCTTCATAGAACTAAGAGCTAAAAAAACCCCTCTCTTTCGAGAAGTCACTATCCAATTTGACTCAATCACTACACCAATAGATAGAAATCTTGCATGGAATGACTCTACAATGAGCGTTCCTGACATCCACCACATGATCTGTAAAAGCATTAAGAGAAAATATTTTGAAAATGCAATTGGAACATGCCTTTGACCTTTGTTTGATCCTCTGCAAGAGATCCATCCCGCTAATGCAAACGAATAATCTTGTAACTGTCACTTTTCTTTTCAAGTAGTCAAAGTAGACTTTGGAATTTGGATCCTTCATCCCCTTCAAAAATCCACTATAGTTGAGAATGCACCCTGGCACTCCTTGTAATGCAGTCCCTCTCCTTACAAACTGTCATTTCCCCTTGAAGGACCACATTGTAGTGATCCCTCTCAAGGAAAATGTGTATCTCCTTGAGTGTAAGCAGAGCATCCTGCAACTCTTTTAAGTTTTTTACTTTTGCAGGCCATCATTCTGTCTCACCCATTCTATTACAAAGAAGACATTTCTCATACCCATCCTTATTTTTCCTCTGCTTTTCAAGATGATGTCATATGATTTGAAAGATCACATCCATGCAGTGTGGTCATCTGTTTTCTTTGAATTTACCCCATTAAAGCACTGGTATCATAGATTGTTAAAATGGATCTATGGTAATGATGAAACTGTAAACCAAAAACAAAGCACAAACTCTAATATTTTAAAAGATTGAAGGGGTGAATCCACAGTTACTATCCTGAGCTGTTTTTCTATCTAACATAAAGACTACTTGTTTCAACTTTCTTGTTTCTAACTAAGTCAATGCCCAGCATTGACATTTATAAAAATGCTAAGATACATTGATGATTCTTGTTACCTCACAAACCTGCACTTTAAGTGGTAAAGCCTTAAAACACATGTACAAACTTTAGGGGAACTAAGAGGGTTTGTTTGTTGCCACCACAATATTGTCCTCTCTTGCGTTCTGTTGTCTATCGCCTGGAACAAGGGGGGTTTCCTTAATTAAAATATGAGATAGATTTAGACATAGATTGTGATGTAAGACTGGGATTAGTGGGGATTAGTGCCTATCCATTTAGGGCAAATGGAGTCAAGCGGCAACCTTCAGAGGGTTTGAAATTGTGAATGTGGATGGCACGATAATGCTGTTACAACATGCCAAAAACTCAACCTATGAATTTTTTTTCCAGATTGCAGAAATTACATAGAGAGCCCTTACAAAGGTGCTCCTTAATACACACTCATGGCAGCAAAAGGGGTGATTGTACTAGAAACTGCAAATGTGTCCTACCATGAACTGAAATGACGGCAGTAATTTGTCTAACTTAATAGTAATCGGCAAGGGAAATTGATAGGAACACCTCAACCAAAGCCCTTCTTCAAATGACAGACTTTTTCCTAATATGAAGCCTAATTTTGTGGGAAAATTTTAATGAATTTCCAACAATAGACAAACAACAATATGGATGCAATGATGAACCTGATATTACAAAAGAAATCCTTGAACTTTCTTTCTCCAGTAGATCTTCAACTAGGCTCATAGGGGAATTTCCCATTAATCCATCCATGCCTTTACAATGGAGAGAGCTTCTGTGTGATGCCTTTTGTAATCCCCACTGGGATTAGTGCCTATCCAATTAGGGCAAATGGAGTCAAGTGGCAACCTTCAGAGGGTTTGAAATTGTGAATGTGGATGGCACGATAGTGCTGTTACAACATGCCAAAAACTCAACCTATGATTTTTTTTTCCAGATTGCAGAAATTACATAGAGGGCCCTTACAAAGGTGCTCCTTAATACACATTCATGGCAACAAAAGGGGTGATTGTACTAGAAACTGCAAATGTGTCCTACCATGAACTGAAATGACAACAGTAATTTGTCTAACTTAATAGTAATTGGCAAGGGAAATTGATAGGAACACCTCAACCAAAGCCCTTCTTCAAATGACAGACTTTTCCCTAACATGAAGCCTAATTTTGTGGGAAAATTTTGATGAATTTCCTAAAATAGACAAACAAAAATATGGATGCAATGATGAACCTGATATTACAAAAGAAATCCTTGAACTTTCTTTCTCGAGTAAATCTTCAACTACGCTCACGGGAATTTCCCATTAATCCATCCATGCCTTTACAATGGAGACAGCTTTTGCGTGATGCCTTTTGTCATCCTCCTAGCCAAAATGTTCCCATTAAATGTGCTCATTTGACCAAATGCTAGGGTTTGTTGTGCCACGTGTATGTCTTCTCATTGGAATTCTTTTCAAGGAAGTTTCTTCACATCCACTCCCATTAGAATAACATTATCTGACAAATCAATGGGGAGCTCTTTAAGATGTGGACTCTCTTGATTAGAGAAGAACAGGAAGGATTTTTCACTTGCCTAGGTTTAAACATGGTATGATGTGCATTCTATTCCAATGCTTTATTTGGTATACCATTCTATGCATGGATTGAATGGTTTTAGGCCTAACAAATATACTTTGCAATATGTGTCAAATTTGAACCTTCTTCATATGTTATTATCCCTACTCCTATTCATTTATTCCTTGACATATTCATCCCCTTTTATTCTGGTTAGTAAATAAGCCTTTGTTAATGAAGTGGGCCTACTTTTGGCCTAAATGCCATGACCAAGCTGTATCTATTTCATCAAAATTATGCAGGACATTGCCTAGGACGAACTCCCTAGGCTTAGTTATTGATGAGATATCAGACGATAACACAAATTGAAAGCATTAAATCACGACATCATGTTCTTGAGGGGAGATTACACTTGAGTCTCCGTGATGATAACACATTTGATTTACAACTTGATCACAACCCGCTTGACAAACATATTTTGGCAGGCCTCAAGGAGAACACGGGGTGGCCCTGGGTCCATAACATGTACATGACTTTAATCACTTCCTGATGGTGTAAGTTCAATGACTACCTCCACGTGCTGGGTAAAATCTATGTGAATGGAACTTGGTTAGCAGTGTTTGCCTCAAGGAGAATGAGGGTAGGCTTGGGTTTGCAATATATGCACATGGCTCATCACCTCCCAATGCCATAAGTTCAATCCCTTCCTATCCCCCATGGGTGAAGCCTGTGAGAATGGAATCTTGACCAAAGG